>CM037875.1:2685670-3292077 GCA_021292105.1 Anadara kagoshimensis | reverse complement strand
ATGTAAAAATCAATAATTTCATTCATCCATAATATATGGTATGTTTAAATAAAGTTGACAATGTAAATCAATAATTCATCCCATAATATATCGTTATATTTTACACTTAGCGGAAGTATTTGTACCCCTGTGAGAAATCATATGTAGCAGACGACTTTTGATTGTGAAAATGCAGTATATTTGGATATCATTTATAGTCTGCTGACGCTGAAAGCCGAAATTATTCAAACCTCTCAGGTAATAGATACATTTTGACGATAAACATCAATTTTATGATTGATTTATTAAAACTTGCGTAGAAGTTGTAAAACTTGACATATACTAGTAATTTGTTGTATCATTTTACACAAAGTCGTTTTCGATTGAAATTTTTAAACCATTTCCATTAATAGAAGACAAAAACATTAATTTCCTTCCGAAAACACTTTGAACTACACTTTCTAAATGTTTTGAATTTTAATCTAAATGAGAACTTAATTATAACTAATGAAAATCCAGACGAATATCTCTTATCAACTAGGAGATGATAAAAATTTGTGAACGACCAAGAACAACTCATTTTATTGAAAACCCGACATTTTTGGAATCATTAATATTTTAATTCAGATCTCGTTATAATATGTTGTGTTTTCTGTACTCTCTTATATGTATATTTTAAATTGCCCTTAGTATGGTGTTTCTTATTTCTCATTGTTGTGGCACCAATTCAGTATTTCAAAATTTTGAGAGTAGCATGTACTCAAACAGGTATTAAAAATCTTTTGTTTTGGAATTTTAAATTTTCACCCATACCTCTTAACAACAAATTTTTAACTACGGCGTTGATCGACACAGAATTACTATGTTTTATTGCTGTGGCTACTAACTATATTGTATATCTTTTATTCAATTCAATCTGAATCTTTTTAACTAACACTTTTGTTCCTTTATGTGTCTTTCTTCGTTTCAGAATGCAGACAACAACCAGCCGATATACTATTCCTTATCGATGGATCAGGCAGTGTTGGTGTAATAAATTTCAACCAATCCCTTGACTTCGTGAAGACCTTCCTTAGTGTTTTTGATATTGGAAGCGATAAAGTTCAAGTTAGCGTTTTTTCCTTTGATAGCAGTCAATGTTATGGATTTTATTTAAACGAACATTTAGACAAAGGGTCACTGATGACAGCAATTGGAAATGTATTCTATCCTTCTGGTGGCGAATATTTTGAAATGGCGCTTCGTCACGCAAGAACGAACGTTTTTGTCAATCATAAAGGGTCACGAGAGAATGCTCATAAGATTATTTTGTTTATAACAGATGGCCAGTCAATTGTTGGGAATGAATCGAATCTCAGTTAAAATATTTGCCATAGGTGTCGGAAATGGTGTTAATTATGACAATTTAAAGGAAATCGCCACGGATAACAGCTATGTTTATAACGTTAGCAACTATAATGTCATCCACACCATAACGTCGTTACTCACTAATAAGACCTGTACAGGTGAGTGTAGTTTTAATCTGGTTTATATGATTTACATGTAACGTTTTTGTCTCGCCATAAGATGAGACTTAGGGTTTGCTTTTCCGGCGTCGGCGTCGGTGAAGGCGGCATAGGCGTGTCAAAAAGTGACATTTGTATATTAAAGCTCATATCTCTAACTAACACTGTTATTTGAATGAGGTTTGCAATAAAGTTTAATAATGATTACATTAATATATAAGCTGATATTTCCCTTTTTATGGGTAAATTTGTTTAGAACAAGAGAGAAAAAAGAAAATTTTGAGAAAATGTGAAAGTTGTATGTTGAAGTCAATATCTCTTAAACCTTATTTTTCAAAGGTATTTTTGGGGTAAAACCTTGCTTTTGTGAGTAACAACTTGCATTTTTGGGGAAAAAAATTGAGAAAGTTATCCATATTTATGAAACTAACACTCTCATTTGAATGAAATTTTCAATACATTTTAATAATGTAGTGTAATATTGATTATTTGTGAAATACATACTATTTCGTTGTAAATTCTTTACGTCCAATAGATGCATGTGTGATTTCAAACCAGTCAGATGTAGCAAGCTAAATTGGAGGAGCTTGGCTTCGTGTGTGCAATTCAATTTACCAGTTGTTAAACGGTATTGGGTTTTGATTTGGACATGGATTGGTATCTACGTCATTGAGTTGATGTTTTGAAAGTTGTTATTTCATTTTTATTCCATTCTAGAAATAATAGCGGATGCATGCAATAAAACACGATGTCAAAATGGTGGTACATGTTTCTGGAGAGACGGAACGTCGTACAGCTGTCTGTGTGTTCCTGGCTACACGGGTAACAAATGTGAAATAGGTAATACATAGTCATCGGGTTAAATATATGCACTTTGATACTAAACTAATAAAAATTTGTAAAATTATTCAATAAGTCAAAAGCAAACATAGCAACTATATATTACTATTTTCTGGGAATTTTTCTGTTAATTGCGAAAGGATTTAGATACAAAAAAACTTGTCACACAAATTCCTTTCTCTTGTCTTTCATTGGTGAAATGTAAATTGTTTTAAAACGTTTAATAGCCGTCATCACAGTATTGTTGATGGGTACGATGTCCCCGGGATTGCACTGGATACATTTGACGTCCCATAGTTCTATTTTTCTTTCACTTTCAATTTTGATGTCACACGTAGTTAGCCTAACAGGAGGTGCTTAACTTTCCGGAGCACTAGACCTCACTTCCCTTGTTAAAGTTCACGAGTTTAACCTAATGTCAAAGTTTTAATTTTGGAATTGTGATTCGGACTGGGGTTATTATGTTTGTTTTTTATTTATTGATTACACTCATATGTTTATGCAGTTCTCTAATTTCAATTACAATCCGAAAGCATAGAAAAAAACTTGAAAAATGGCAAATTAAGTTACACAGGATGAAATCAATCTTTATGCATTGCATAAAGATGGCATAAAGATGGTCTTTATGCCATCTTTAAGCATAGCGTAAAGATGCATAATGTCCAAAGTCCTTTATGCATCTTTAAACCATCTTTATGCATGAAAATATAATAAATTATAATTATAATTCATAAATTATAAATAAAAATATATAAATTGAAAATAAAAATTGTTTTTTAAATAAATTTATTTATTTTTTTTTTTAAATTAATTAATTATTATTAATTAATTCGTTATTAATTATTATTATTTATTTATTATTAATTTATTTATTAATTATTTATTTATTTATTTATTTGATTAATGAAATTATTTATTGATTAATGAAATTATTTATTAATGAAATTATTTATTGATTAATTAAATTATTTATTTATTTATTTATTTATTTATATGGTAATATGTATTATAAATGTATCTTGGATTAAATATGTGACCAGGTAACAAGTGAAAACTAGAATTTTGTAATAAAATCTCATAAATTACATAAAATTTCTCTCTCTCTCTCTCTCTCTCTCTCAGGTCGATATTATGCATATTAAGTCTTTCACAAATTTATAAATGTATACGGGGTAGCTGTATAATTACTATAATTACAATTACAGGTGATTTTACCTGTAAGCAAGAGATATATTTTCATCACATGTGTCGGGGATGGTTTAAATACATGATATCCTGAACATTTCGTATTTAGAGAGAGAGAGAGAGAGAGAGAGAGAGAGAGAGAGAGAGAGAGAGAGAATAAAATGTTTACAGTGTAGTCAACAAAAAACCGTTCCACTTTGTAAGATATTAAACATAGCTATTTATTTATTTATTTATTTATTTATTTATTTATTTATTTATACGTCAGAAATTGAACAAAGAATTTATGTAGTGGTTTGTCAACCAGTGAAATAGCATGGATTGGCCAACCCCGGTGAAAAACTGTAACTGTTCATTTCACTACTCTTATTTTTTATTTATTTATTTATTTATTTATTTATTTATACGTCAGAAATTGAACAAAGAATTTGTGTAGTGGTTTGTCAACCAGTGAAATAGCATGGATTGGCCAACCCCGGTGAAAAACTGTAACTGTTCATTTCACTACTCTTATTTATTTATTTATTTATTTATTTATTTATTTATTTATTTATTTATTTATTTATTTTATTTTTGCGTTTCCGGCAATTTTTCATGTAGTTGGCAGTAGTCTATCTATGTAATTAAAAATCAAATCAAATCAAATCAAAATCTGAATAAAAATCCAAAAGTAATCACCGGTTCTTAACGGGTAACAGTACAGGTAAATAACTTATTTTGTAATTAAGACATTTGTTAATTCTGTACCAGTATTGATGTAGCAAAGATAACAAATCAGAGATAAGGTAATGTACTGGCTGCTATGCATAGTTGGTTGAGACTCAAACTTGTTTTTAAAACTGCTGGACTAGTTGCATTTGAACAAAAATAAATTTAAAACGGAAAAATATTAACCACCGTATTTACACGTGTGAATATTTTTATTTATTGGTGTCAACTGAAACATTCAGTATTAAAAAAATACAGTATTTTGTAATTTATATTTTAATGTTTACAATTGTAAATTAAACTAATGCAAGTTATGTTATAGTAGAAAAGTGCATTATGAAAATTTCAAAACTAGAACTGTCTTGTGCTGCTTTTTAACAGCATCATTATAAATAAATAAAAAAAAATAAATAAATAAATAAATAAATAAATAAATAAATAAATAAATAAATAAATGTTGGTTTTTGTTATTATAATTCTCTAGTTACTCATTTCCTCCATTTCCTCCTGCTTTTTAACAGCATCATTATAAATAAATAAATAAATAAATAAATAAATAATAAATAAATAAATAAATAAATAAATGTTGGTTTTTGTTATTATAATTCTCTAGTTACTCAGTTTCCTCGATTATCCCAGAAACTCCCTGAGAGAGATGGGGAGAGAGGGAGATTATAACTTGGGATAATTTGTGGCCTAGGCAAATTAAAAATACATTGAAGACATTCAAACGCATTATTCAATTCAATTCTTTAATTAACTGTGTTTCTTACTCCACATTAGCAAAATATATACAGTAGAGTTCGGCTATAGCTGAATTTAATAGGCACACTTTTTAGTCCCGGACAGTATATCGACATACAATCGTACAACATAGTTTAGTGGAAGACTTACAGATCTTGTGGCACTTGACTTTACACACCTCTCAAAATCCTGGATGAGACAACGGTCCTCGTTACCCCTGTAGTCCTTATGTCAATTGAGAGAGAGGGAGGGGGGAGGGGGACATCAGATGCCGAGTGAACTAAAGCGTGCGTTGACGGATCAAGATCACAGCACCTTTTACCGCTTAGATTTGAAGCCCAATCAGACTAATCCTTCACGATGTGAAAATGTTTGCTTGTGGACTGTGAACTATCCTAGAACCGTCAGGTCCTCTCAACATAACTGACAAAATCTTGACATCCTCAATTTCTGTCCAGCGATTATAGTGTCGCATCAAACTGGATGGGACAGGTTCTAGTGTAAGACAATTTTACATTTATAAGAGGAAACTATTACTCCGCTATCCTGATAATGTTGAAAAAAGCTATCCAGATAATGTTGATAAAAAGTTTTAATCCCCAAAAACATATTAATTTGTGTTCGTCAAACAAAAAAGTTAGCTTAGAATATCACTAGGTCTGAGAGAGAGAGAGAGAGAGAGAGAGAGAGAGAGAGAGAGAGAGAGAGATTTGGGTTAACAACTTTACAGTGTCGTTCATTTTTTTAACAAAAAAAATATTATCAAATTATAAACTCGCGGCTTAGAATATCGCCAGGTCTAGGGGGCAAGGAGAGAGATAGATTTGGGTTTACAGTGCCATAAACTTTTTAAAATTATTATCAAATGTATTCAAGAAATAGTATATGGCAACAGTAATAAATATTCAGATTTTGAAATAGTTCTATTGTGTTAATATCAGATTAAAGTGTCAACATTATGATGTTTAAACTCTCTATTGAGATTTATTTAATTTTTGCAGAACGAAATCATTACTCTTCTGTTGTTTAAAAATCATTACTTCACTTACTCTTTCTCTCATAAAACAGTTTAATGGTGTGATTGATTAAATGAGGTTTTACGTCTCTGTTAAGAATATTTCACTAATATCGAGATATCACCAGCTAAGGTGAAGCAGTAGAAATTTTGACCTTACAGGGAGGGTACGCCTGACACGGGACATTTGTTTTAAGATCTTTTCAAACGACCCATGGCTTTCAATCCTGAATGCCGAGTGCTTGGTGAAAGACGTCACTACCCACAGGCTATTTTTAAGTCTTGGTCAGACCCGATCGCGTTTGGACCCACGACTTCCAAAATACAAAGCATCGGATTGAGATACCATAGTGGCAGTTTTAAACGTGAAATGTAAAACCATAACATCAAGTGGACCTGTGTTATTCATTCATTTTTCACTTTCAATGTTACAAGGATTACAAAATATCATTGTAACTTGTTCCTCTATCTTTAATTTGTACAATACGAATGTATTTTCTTTTGAAAATTATTCATGCATCAATAAAGTAGTTTACGGTATTTCAATAATAAGAAAAATAGTTAAGTAGTATTATGGACAATTTAAAATAAAAATTATTTAAAAGTACAGTTTTAAGAATAATTGTAATTTATTGTATATAAAATGTCGAATTAAAGTTAAATATTTTTTATCATTTTATCATTTTTAACAATTTATTATTTTTGTCATTTTTATTTTTAATTTATCACTTTTTTGTAACACACACACACACACACACACACACACACACACACACACTTTTATTGCTGTAAAATGTATATAGAGTGGTACAATATATATTCTGACACTGTAAAATCCTATATATTTTTTAATAATTCTCAAAAATTTATTTCTCGGTCATTTTCCATGAATATTTCCCTGTAAAATGTAAAATTTGTTAAAAATAATTAGAAAAGAAAATTCCATGGTTTTTAATAGCTAAACATTTCAAATTCAACGAAAAATTTATAAAAATGAAATCTACAATATAATCATGCTTAACATGGTTGTTAAAAATTTACAATGCTGTTCAGCTTTTTTTTACTGTTATAAGATGGACAATATTTTGGAAATTACTGGAATAAACTACAATAACTGAATTCACACAAATTCAGTGCACATGGAAAAACGCAAGAAATAAAATCGTTTTTTCAGCAAACTCACAAAAAATGTCAAAACTTGGGTGGTTTCTACCAAGGGATATGAATAACTGATTGAAATTATTTGCTGGTTAGATAAATAAGTGTATTACAGTGAGGTTTTAAATTCCTTTGACATCTTGGGTCAGTTAACCTATAAATTATTCCACTTTAGAATGAAAGACAAAATAATAATAATTTATTATTATTATTATTATTATTATTTAAATTAAAATATTTTACATAAGGAGTAAAATGACATATAGGTATATATTTTTTAAATAATTATTTAAAATCTGAAAGTTTTAGAGCTGGTCACGTGATCACATGGCCTAAATTTACTTGTATATAAATTATGAAGCATTAGATCATCTCCTCCGTGGCCTATGGATAGGATGCAGAGTCAGATAAGATTGTATATTCTGGGAACCTAAGGGTCGTGAGTTCCAGTCCTGCAGAGGACAGATAAGTAAGTAGGTCAAAAATGAATTAAAGGAAAAGCAAATAAAATAAAATAATAAATAAAAATATATATAATCAAAAATAAATAAAAAAAAAATAAAAAAAAACAATGACTAAATAAAAATTTTAAAAATAACAATTATAATTAACAAAAATATTTAAGGGAAACAGTGCAATAATAGTTTTGAAATAAATTAAAAATTATTTTTAGCTTCATATTTATATAATTTAAAATTAAATAAACAAATTGAAATTTGAAACTGAATTATATTGAATCGTATATAAAAAGCGAACTAAAACTGAATTTAACATAAAGATGGCGTAAAGATGGCATAAAGGACTTTGGACATTATGCATCTTTACGCATATGCATAAAGATGGCATAAAGATTGCATAAAGAAGGCATAAAGACTGCATAAAGGACATCTTTATGCCACCATTATGCCATCTTTACACAATCTTTATGCATGCATAAAGACATGTTTTCGTGCTGTGTTAATTGCCACTAAAAAAGTGAGACCAGATCTGTTTGATTTTATTTGTTCTGATATATTTCTATTTCTAGATATCGACGAATGTGAGAGCATACCTTGTCTAAATGGGGGAACCTGTAACAACTTAATTAACAGCTATACGTGTCTTTGTCCTCCATTATTTACCGGTAAAAATTGTGAACAAGGTAATCAGTTACATCTAACAATTCTAAAATTAAATAATAAAAAAACATAGCTGGATAAGTTTTCATTCTATGTGTATCAGCATTTAAGACGTAAATCGAGGCTTCTTTGATCAATCGGTAAAAGCTTCCAATATACGTGCGATAAAATCCAAGTGAATATTTGAAAAGACTTATTTCAAAAAATAGCATTTAAAATTGAAACGAACTTAATGACTTAAAATAAACTTAGATTGCTATGACCATTACAATTTTTCTAAATTCAAAGAAATAATTTTTAATTTGAGTTTGCTTCTAAACCATAATTAGCAATTGAGGTACCACACATTGTTTTACTAAACAACATTAGCAATAAATACACTTCATTATGAAATACATATATCGTTATTAAGATTCAATTACTACTTAAGTAATTTTTGTAATTTCAGACTTGTGCAGTACATCCAGCTGATATTCTCTTCATATTAGACAATTCCTTCAGCATCGATTCCTCTTTTTTCAAACAGCAGAAAGAAATCGTAAAATCACTGATACAGAATTTAACTGTAGGTCCACAAGACACCCAGGTTGGACTTCTGAAATTTGCAACGGAATCAGAAATTGTTGTATATTTGAATCAATTTTCTAACAAGGATTTGCTTGTATCTGCAACTGATAATATAACTTTTCAGAATGGTGCGTCATTTTTACATAAAAGTTTGAAAGATGCAAACATTGTTTTTAACAGTAGAACACATGGTGGAAAAAGGGATACAATTTGGGGGCATCCAATGAAATTTACCATTTTATTATTTGATGGTATGTCGTCAAATCCAAGTCAAACTTTACAGGAAGCGAGATCATTAAGACAAGATGGCGTCCAGATTTTGATTGTGCCAGTTGGGAAGGATTTTTATCATCAACACGCTTTAGATATCGTTGGAGGAAAAAAAGAGAATATTTTTATCAGTCTTGAAAATACAAAAATATTCAACAGAATTATACACGACCTCAGTAACCCACAATGTTATGGTAGGTTAATAATTTTCTCACAATTGGTTCGATATTAACAGCTTAACAAATTTAATCGTCGCGAATTGGTTCTGAAAATGAATTTATTTATACCAGATAATGAGGTAAAGTCCATATCGCGAAAGTTAAAAGTCGTGAAATGATTTTTGTAAAATAATGGCAAAAGTTATATTCGTGAATAAAGTTGTTTTACAGTTATCACTTGACATGTTTTAAAAATTCAATATATATTTAGCACTGAAAGATCTTAACATACAATTCAGGACTGAATAATGATCAGTGATAGATGAAAGTATCATTTTCTATAAAAATGTCACTTGTATTCAAAGTAAGACACGTCACTAATATAAATGAGCTTAGTCGATTACGCCATCAATTTTTTTATCCTCCCCGTGATTAAAAGTTTACATCAATTATATGATAAAGTCTTCAATACGGCACAACGTGCTTTTAAACAATACTGACTAGATACCCCGAGTATTGCAGTTAAAAGTGATATTATCAAGGTTAAAATACATTAAAATGTACAATGAAATCTTTGGATAATGAAATAGTATGCGGAAATCAGAGACTATTCATTTAAGACAAACCATACAAGTACATAAGATGTATACAGCTTACGCCTTGCAATTAACAAAAATAAAACAATAAAAGACACGACTGATTCATCAAGTTCTGCTTCATATTTAGACTTATACCTAAATTATGACGCCAACGAAAGGCTACATTTGAAACTTTGTGACCAACGTGATGACTCAATTTTTCTACTGTCAACTTTCCTTTTCTATGCAGCTATATACCTGCTTCTCCTGCTTATGGTGTATTTGTTTCCCAATTAATACGCTATAGTAGAGCTTGTTCCCACTACAGGGACTTTGTACAACGAAGCAGGCTGCTTGCAAATAAATTGTTCCTTTCACCAAATTTACACATTTGGCAGGTGTAGCTAGGTAAACAGGAGGTACTTACGCTTCCGGAGTACCCGGCCTCACTTCCCTGTTGGAAGTTCACGTGTCTAAACAATTTGTCGGTTTCAAAGTTTTTACTTTGCTTCTGGATTGTGATTCGGACATGGATTAGTATGTTTGTTTTTGATTATCTTTATTGTTAAGAAACAGTAGTTTTCATTAATAATTTTTAAACTTTTTAATTTTTTCAAACCTAAGATTCCATTGTGTTTTGAAATGAAAAAGCGCATCTAAAAATATTTACGTTTTGTTAATTTTCCCGTTATTTTACAAAGAATTATTTTTTACATTTCTGTACTATAATTACTGTAGTATGTTCCCTTGATGACCCAATATGCATATATCAAAGATTCAACTAAAGTCAACATTAAAATGCAAATCAGATTTATCCCCCTTGTTATTGGAATTGGTTCAAAAAAATCATGTAGAAGAAATATCCATTCCAGAAGCCATGTAATGTATAGTTTTGAATATTTTGAAGTTTTTAAAATTGGAAAAAAACCACAGGGTCACTTTATTTGAAAGTGGACAAACTAGCGTGATTCAGGCGCGAATATCAATGTTTTAGAACATGTGTTCCAAAACCGATGTTTTATTTCTTAGGCAACCGACGCCATTTGTAAATTTGCAGCTTTTTTTCTTTGTATACAAAAACTACTGCAATGAGTCAAATTTTTATGTGTTTTTCCCGTGTAAGTTTTTTTCCTTTTTTAACGCACATATTATTATTTTATGAGAAACCACTGAATAATCTAGCATTCTTAGTTAAGGACTGTCTCTTAAGTATAAAAGACGAACAATAGTGTTGAGTGTAGTTAGCTAAACAGAGCGTCCGGCCGCACTGTTTGTCCGTTTCAAAGTTCTACTTTGCTTTAGGATTGTGATTTTGACATGAATGGGAATGTTTGTTTTTGATTACGTGTAAAAGAATAGAATTAAAATGTTGATGTGTATTTTTAAACTTGCATTGATTAAATTGAAGATGTCTTAAAAATTACGCTGGATTTTTTAGTGTCATGATCTTTCTTCTCAACTTTGATTTTGGTGAGCTAGCCAAACAGGTGGTGCCTGCCCTTTCAAAGCCTGCGTCTCACTACCCTTGTGAACTGCGCCAGATTAAAAGGTATAACTTTGCTTTAGATTGTGATTAGACAATGATCTGTATTCTTCGTTAGGATAAAATGGAAATTAGAGAATGTATTTTTGCAACTGACATTGGTATAATATAGGAAATGTAAGTAACTATTTTCTATTAATCACAACATTGAACCAGAAATATTCTTACTTACATAAAGATTTATTGTTTTGTCCACGAAACAAATATTAACACTTGAATAAAATATGTAATTATTTCTTTTTATTTTGTATTCAGATTGCAGTTACATTAATACTACGACATGGTTTTTATGGTTGATAGTTCCGAGGATATAAAAAACAAACATCTAACCAACACCATTCCAAACTATAAAAAAATTATTGGTTCACTTCCGTTGGAAAACTCAAAATGGCGTCAGATATTCACTAGTCACGTACATACGGAAGCAGACGTCATATTTAATTTCACATATTTGATAATCACGCTACAGATCTAAATACTGTTTATGGTTTAGTGAGTCAGTTTAGGAAAATGACAGGAAAAGGAAATATCACTTCCGGTTTAACAGACGTTTTGAGACTGTTCCAAAGTTCTCAAGCAGACGACAGACAGAGACAATTAGTAATTATGTCTTCTTTCAATTCATGTATTGATGATACTGCTGCATCAGTTATACAAACTCTTAAGCAGACTATGGGAGTAGAATTCCTTGTTGTAGGTCTAGATTCTGAAAATCAGCAACATAAATTGAATAAATTAGTGACGTCAGCAGCACAGACCTTTTATATTGACGATGAGTTTGAAGATACCATTGAACCGTTGTTAGCAAATATACAGAGAACATCATGTAAACGACGCCATTGAACTTATACAAACAATGTGATAGGTTACAAACAGTAAAATGATTTACCATATTAACTATTTATTATATTAAATAATAAGCATTTTAATTTGTTGCATCATATATGCCTTTTTCATGAACTTTGCACGAGGAGTAAATATAGCTCTTCTTATTACACATCTTTTATGAATTTTTTTCACATCGGGATTAAATGTCTTTTTGTCGCTTCTGTAAAAGCAAAATAAAATGGAATAATATGCTGTATTTAAGATAAACAAATAGTTAGGATTTGTTGAGTTTTGATATTATTGTATATCATTTTAATACTAACAACCGGTATTGAAATTGTTTTCAGCTGAATGACTGCTTACGTGACCCGAAAATTCCAGAATATTTGTCAAGTTTTGTTTTCTTACAGATTTTTAATTGTTTCTCAAATATATCTGAATTTCAATTGTGTGATAAGATTTATCATCAGAACAAACATATCAATCCATGTCTAAATCGTTCTCCAAAAGCAAATTTAAAAACTGGCAAATGTAAGTTAAATACATAGACTTCCACCAAGAAAGTGAGACCGGGTAGTAATTGAGATATTATATTGCCATAGTCAGTGTCCTTTAAATTATCAGTTGCCTCTTGTGTTCTGTGGTATAGCTATATTTGTTTTGTTGTCCCATGTTCAAAGCATATGTTTTTAGGTACAAGCTCAACTTTATTAATAAAAACTAGGATTTATGTTGAAACATCACATGTTTTTAATAATCTGTTTTATTATATGTTAAAACACTGCATATACGTAAGAACACTAAAAATCGATATAAATTTTCTAGATTATCTTGCCAAAACAATTTCGAGACTATTCACTTTCGCGATATTGACAATAGCGGAATGTTTAATATCAATAATACTATTTTCAAAAACACCTTTATTTCGATTTTCTTTCGCGATTATTGTGTCCTTGCGAAACTTATCGCATCCGATTAAAACTTGGTGCGCAGTACTACCATCTTGTATACTAGAATTAAACTTCCTAGTTACAAAGATATTAAATTTAAATATATTCTTTAGTTACATTAAGTATGGCCATTCGATAATTCAAAGATAGCGTTTTAAAACACTCAAAATCATTAATATTGCTTCATAATGAGTCAGTCAAAGCATTGAATCTTAAAAAAACATAAATTCTAATCCATGCCCAAATCAAAATTACAAAAGCATCGTTAAAACTTTGAAATTGACAAATGAAGTTTAACGCATTAACTTTTTAATGAAACCTCCTGTTAAGCAAGTTTTAACTGCCACGTGTAAAATCGAAACCGAAAGGAGCATAGAATTGACGTATCGCCGACCACGCCCACAATTTTCCGACACTGGCGGCCATCGCAGTACCAAAGCAGCGTCAAGGTAACTAATGACGTACGAGTGTCAGTGACGTCATTAAACGGCACCATTCAGACCGAGATTTCATTCTTTTTGCGTCGAATTCAACATGCCGGGCCTATGTCGGAACATTGTGGGCGTGGCCAGCGATCCGTCAATTATGTTATATTCAGGATACTTTTCGGTACAGAGGCATCATACTGATAAACAATATTGTTATAATGAACAGGTACTACCCCAATAAAATATATAGTATAGTCCGTCAGCGATATTGTGACAACTGGCGAGTTTATTATACACCAATAGGCATTAATACCGAGTTGTCGTACACGTATATTCACGCCTTCATACGCTCATTTGTCTACCCCCACCTTTATATACCCCTGTCTTAGGCTATCTACATTATATAGACTCTTCAATGTTTATAAACACTCTGCCACAATATCGCTGACGGATTATACATATGTTAACGAACACAAACACCAGTTAATGCTATAAACACCGGCTTATTATTATAAGTACATTTCATTCGCAATTTAATAAAAAATTTAGCCTATTTCGCGGTCAAAAATTTATATCATGCGTACAATAATATATATTTTCGATCCTATATTCAGTTTTAAAAAACCGCGAAAAATTCGCGAAAATTAGAACCCATGAAATTATGTACATCCATAGTTAGTTAAACAAAGTGTACTGTGAAGATAATCAAAAACAATCATATCAGTCCATATCACAATCATAACTTTGAAAGCAAAGTACAGCACTTGCAAATAAAGTGACTAGGTGCTTCGGAAGAGTAAGCAAGTTAGCACGATCTGTCTAGCTTGTTACACCTGCTACGCGTAAACATTGTTAGTGAAGTGACAGAGTTATTAATGGCTGTAAAACGAGGGTTCCACTGTAATTTGAATAACAAATAAATCTTTAAATTAATTATTTTATAGTTACGCTAAACAAATATTATAGCTAACCAGACCCGCTATACGTAAAAATTTTGAGTAAAGTGTAACTGGATATTAAACGGGGTTTGACGTCGTTAGACAGCCATCTAGTGCTGTAAAATCAAAACTCGTATAATATGTAATTATTTAACAAATCAGTTTTATATTAGTTATCAAATAATTACGTTGAACAAATATTTTAACTTTTCTGTTTGATATACTTTAAACATACTCCGCGTCATGACACAAATAGGAAACTTAGTATTATCTTCTGGTTTGTTTATACTAGACATTGTAACACAATTCTTCAAATATAACATTCCCATACGGTATTTCAAGCCAGATGGCCAATAATAACTTTTTTAACCTAACTTGTCAGTTCCAAAGTTTTTACTTTGCTTCTGGATTGTGATTCGGACATGAATTAGTATGTTTGTTTTTTATTTGAAATCTTCATAATATAAAGAGGACTTATAGAATTTTACGCCCCTATGAAGTTTTATTTATATCTAAGTTTAGGAATTGTGAAAGAAATCACTGTGAACCAATGATTTATGAGTGTTGACTGAAGAAAAAATGTCTATTTAAATGTAAAGCTAGTTATATATCTACATGTAGTTAAAACATTGTTATGACGTCCTGCTTTGTCTTTAAATTTGTATTAACTAGCCTAATTGCCAGTTTTCACCTGTAAGTGTCCAATACGTTGATACAACTGTACATTAACTAATCGAATGGGCAGCTAGAATGTACAGCTAGATTAACTTATTGGACAGTACAGGTGAACCGATTATCCATCCGAAACAGCTTAAGTGTCCAATAGCAACAGAAAAACAACAAAAACTAAAATGGGAAAATTGTAACTTTTCACATTTCTAGCTCATTGCACTATTTTCACATTATAATCAATAGTCTAATTTTATTCCAGAAGAATTAGAGTATCTTCACAGATTTATTTCCCTTTTGGATTTAGAGATTCAACAGGATCTTCACTTGAATTATCTACTATTGCAGAACATTTACTGTTTGATTTTGCACTACCTGAAGGTTAAAATTAATTCCACATTAGAAGATTCCTTACATTTATCAAGAATAAAGCACATTTATATTACGGTCGTGCCGCATTAGACCGACGCTCTGTTTTTGGCAACCATTTGGTTATTTAAACCTGTATTTAAAAATTAGTTGCTGTTGTTGCGCACAGTAATTAGTATAAAATTCTTGAATCCAGCATTTTCACAAAAATAGAAACAAAACATCTTTCTGAATGATTAATTGTATAGGTACGCATCTCAGATCCAGTAAAAATGCGTTAACTATTTGGTGACATTTTAAAAAATGTACAACTCACAAAAATCATGATTTTACTTCACACTGTATGATGAATACTCTTCACTAAACACAGTGTTAAGTTGCCTACTATCCATTGAGTTGTAAATAGTATACAATTATTGACTGGTGGTGCGGGCAATAGCAATTGTGTTGGCACCCGAGGACCTGACTATTGCCCGACGTGACTATTGACTATGTCCGAAGTCAGGACTGAGGGTGCCAACAAAATTGCTGTTGCCCGCACCACCAGTCAATAATTGTTTTGTTATATGAAAACAATTTAAATATACCAAGAAATTTCAACAAAAATAATTTAATTTAAAAATGTATTCAGTTCATCATCTGACATTTCGATCAACTTTTCTAAAGTCAAATTGTGATTTACATGATGATCCGCGTACTCTTGTAATATTTTTGTAGTCACACCGATCACATTGGACGTGTTTTTACTGTCCCTGTCGTTCAGTATGTTAATAAATTCCTCATCGTCGTAGGACACAAATCTGCCGACGGCCGACATTGTTTACAGTTGACAGGAAGCAGACGTTAAGGGGTCAAGGTGAAGGTTAACGCGAATAGAACAACAGCATGTTACGTCACGGTCGCCAACCAATCAACTCGCCGATGACATTTACATTGCGGGAAAATTCAAAACGTTGTCTTGACAATCACGCGCAGTCCAACAGCAAAAACTATTTGACCGGTCCGAAAAGACTATTTTCCTGACTAGGTCGAATAGTAATTTTGATGAGGTTTTTTTCTTTTTAATTTATGCATAAGAAATTTTATATGAATATAACAATGATCCCTATTCACCTGTTGACAAAAATTAGTTTCACCTACAGCTGTCTATTATTTAATTAATGGAGATTTAAAGCTGTATTTTATTTACACAAAGAAATACAATGTTTTAAGTTAAGAGAGATGTCCGAAACTGTTCTTTATGTGAGAAAAATAATTAATATCGGCGCTAACGCACCTCTATTAATTCTTTCTCTCACAGAATGAACAGTTTTCGGCTTCTCTCTATAACTTAATACCGCATAAGATTACAGGTGAGTTTTATATCACTTTTAAGTGGTACATTTGGCAATGCGTGTTTCAATAAAGTTGACAATGTAAAAATCAATAATTTCATTCATCCATAATATATTATTGGTATGTTTAAATAAAGTTGACAATGTAAATCAATAATTTCATTCATCTATAATATATTATTGGTATGTTTAAATAAAGTTGACAATGTAAGTCAATAATTTCATTCATCCATAATATATTATCGTTTCATATTAGACACTAAGCGGAAGTCATTTGTACCCCTGTGAGAAATCATATGTAGCAGACGACTTTTTGATTGTAAAAATGCAGTATATTTGGACATCATTTTAGTCCTGCTGACGCTGAAAGCCGAAATCATTCAAACCACTCAAGGTAATGGATTCATTTTGACGATAAACATTAATTTTATGATTGATTTATTTAAACTTGCGTAGAAGTTGTACAACTTGACATATAATTTGCTGTATCATTTGACACAAAGTCGTTTTTGATTGAAATTTATAAACCATTTCCATTAATAGAAGACAAAAAAATAATTTCATTCCGAAAACTCTTTGAACTACACTTTCTAAATGTTTTGAATTTTAATTTAAATGAGAACTTAATTATAACTAATGAAAATCCAGACGAATATCTCTTATCAACTAGGAGATGATAAAAATTTGTGAACGACCAAGAACAACTTATTTTATTGAAAACCCGACATTTTTGGATTCATTAATATTTCAATTCAGATCCCGTTATAATATGTTGTGTTTTTTATACTCTCTTATATGTATATCTTATATTGCCCTGAGTATGGTGTTTCTTGTTTCTCATTGTTGTGACACCAATTGAGATTCAGTATTTCAAAATTGTGAGAGTAGCATGTACTCAAACAGGTATTAAAAATCTTTTTTCTTTTGGAATTTCAAATTTTCACCCATACCTCTAAACAGCATATTTTAACTACGGCGTTGATCGACACAGAAGTACTATGTTTTATTACTGTGGCTACTAACTATATTTTATATCTTTTATTCAATTCAATCTGAATCTTTTTAACTAACACTTTTGTTCCTTTATGTGTCCTTCGTTTCAGAATGCAGACAACAACCAGCTGATATACTATTCCTTATTGATGGATCGGGCAGTGTTGGTGTAATAAATTTCAACCAATGCCTTGACTTCGTGAAGACCTTCCTTAGTGTTTTTGATATTGGAAGCGGTAAAGTTCAAGTGAGCGTTTTTTCCTTTGATAGGAATCAATGTTATGGTTTTTATTTAAACGAACATTTAGACAACGGATCACTCATGACAGCTATTGGAAATGTAATCTATCCTTCTGGTGGCGAGAATTTTGAAATGGCGCTTCGTCACGCAAGAACGAACATTTTTGTCAACCATAAAGGGTCACGAGAGAATGCTCATAAGATTATTTTGTTTATAACAGATGGCCAGTCAATTGTTGGGAATGAATCGAATCTCCTTAAAACACTAGGAGTTAAAATATTTGCCATAGGTGTCGGGTATGGTGTTAATTATGACAATTTAAAGGAAATCGCCACGGATAACAGCTATGTTTATAACGTTAGCAACTATAATGTCATCCACACAAAACATCGTTACTCACCAACAAGACCTGTACAGGTGAGTGCTATTTCAATTGATAGTTGATTTGAATATTGCTGATAAGTATGTGTCTAGGACAATCCTGGATATATTTGACGTCCCATAGTTCCATGTTCCCATTCATTCTCTATTTTGATTACACACGTGACGGGTGTCAAAGCTAAACAGAAGATGCTTTCCGTACTGTAGCTCTCAATCCTGCTTATGTGTTAGAAGTTCATGTATTTAACTTATTTTCTCAGGTTCAAAGATCTTTGCTTTGGGGAATGTAATTTGGACATGGATTAGTATGTTTGATTTATATTTCTTAATATAGTTATCATCGTTTTATTTAAAGAATGGAACAATCTAGAGGATTAGTGACGAATTCATTCGGAACATCCTCTAGATGTGAAATGATAAAGGCGACAACTTTCTCATTTTTAGCAGCGTATTACAGCACTTTTGAGGAAGTTGAGAAAAAAATTAAGGATTTTGCTCAAACTTTCTGAGTTTATGGAGTCTGATGCGATCTAGCTATCTAACTTGATTAGAATTTTGGGAAAACTTCGGATCATACCTAATTTTGGGGTGAAACATGCAAAAAATGGATTTTTCAAAAAACAATTACGTTTAACGCACTCCTGTTCAATAACCGTTCATTGTACGAAAAAATCGTCCATTGACCGAAAAAAGTTTAAGATCTGACGGAAAAGACGGTATTTTTATATTTTTTCTATCTTGCACATAAAATCCACAATAACTGTTTAAAGTCGACCCTATCATCAAAATAAATTTAACGTACCGTTTTGAATTCGTACCCATAATAAAGTAACCAATTCTTTACCAAATTATTGGTAGGTTTGGCACTTATCCGTTAGGTCTGTGTTAAACTTTTGAGTGGCAAGTTTTGTGGATGAGCTCTATTAATAGAAATCCTCTAGATTGTTCCATTCTTTCCCGTGAAACCCCTAAAGGTGTCGCCACACTAGTATGTAAGCATATGAATGAACTGTCGAACCATTCAAATTCAAATTCTATATTTATTGATTATGCCACGTTACATCTATTATAGAGGTCTCGTTTAATCTTGATCTCATGTCTCAGTGGTCAAAACTCGACCGGTCTCATGACTTCATCCAACATGGTATTTATGACGTAAATCATCATTCGATAATAAAAAATAAAACCTCACATAAATTTATTGATTTGTAATTTTTTAATTTCTTCCTTAATCAAAACCCTTTTTTTAATGATGGTTCTTTTTGCATATTTAAGCAGTTTTTTAATTCAGACATGTCTGAAGTTTTTAAACAGAACTATTTGATAATGACGTAAAACGTGATGTGATGATTGCTTCTGGTTGACCTTCTTGATATAAGTGAAAAATCATGACTGGTGCATAAAGTTTCATCACTCCACTCTTCTCAAATCAGCCCGGATATTATCTTGGTTAAAGTAATTCTTCATCACATTTTTCTTTCTATTACATTCTATTTCTTTGTTAGTTTTGGTGAATAATTTGTCATTGCATTTGAGTAAATACAAAAAAGAGACTCCCATGAATTACGGTCTAAATAATCGGTTCAGTCACACCAATGGGCATGATTGTGGCATCGTGCTACTAAAAGTTCTTCGAAGACATATTTAATATCTTGGACCTCGATGACTGGCTTCATTAAAGAGTTGGATTACAAATGACAGTGTTTTCCAACTAGCTTCGTTTAACGGCGATGATATCTCATCATTCTTCAACATCCCAGAAAAGAATACCATTTGAACTCATTCAATTTCTGATGACAATGCTCTCACATATGGTAATCATTTGCATCACTGGTATGTTATGTTTTGTCTTGCAATTACTATTACAAAAAAACAGTTTTTCAAATGTATAATTTTCCGTTGTAATCAAATGTATATTGTTTTTACTCTAGAAATACTTAAGAATCCATGCGATAAAACGCCATGTCAAAATGGAGGTTCCTGTTTCTGGCCAGGTGGGACATTGTTCAAATGTTTATGTGTCCCTGGTTACACCGGTAATAAATGCGAAATAGGTAATATACAATTTTAGATGTAGTATTTAAATACTGGATTTAACAGTGATTCTAGTTATTTTGTCAAACATCATACAGATTTAAAACAAAAATATACCAAAGATGTCATTAACAAAATGTAAGAATTTTCGATAGACAACATATTTCTTATATTTGATAATATGATCTTCCAGCAAACAATCGGTATACAAATGTGCACAAACTGCGCACCATTGCTTGCTGATTTCTTTTGAACCGAAACGTATGCAGAACTGCGTGCTATTTCTTAACAATCCTAAAATTGAAGACTTTTGAATACCATTTATGTAAGTGAACTTGAAATTAAATATACAACCGGTTCTTTAAATTCTGCTTCATATTTTGATTTATACCTCAATAAAAGCCCAAAAGTCTACATTTAAAGCTGTATTACAAACGTGATAGCTTTAATTTTTCTATTATGAACTTATGGTGTATTTGTTTCACAATTAATTTTTTATGGCAGAGCTTTTTTTATTACGGGAACGTTATACAACGAAGCAAGTTGCTTACAAATAATTTTTGTCGCAAGAACATTGCAAATTTAGGCTTATGAGGACCCTAAAATTTTTTATGACCGTAATCACATTATTGTTAATAAATAAAATGTTTCTATGTCCAGAATATTACCCTGTATAAATTTGAAGTTCCATTTTTCAATTTTCTTTTCATTCTTTTGATTACACACATGGCGGATGTTGCAACCTAAAACGATACTAACCCTTCCGGAGCACCCGACCTCATTGCATGGTGTAAGTTCAAGTGCAAAATTTGTGCTAGCTTTGTTTCTAAGATACAAATGTTCTGGGAAATTAGGCCATGCTTTGTTTGTTCTTTATTGAATTAAACATTTAAGTGAAATGCTCTAAGAATTTCATATGTATTTTTTACATTCATTCCATTATTAAAATGTTTTTATTACATTCTACTTTCAGATATCGACGAATGTGAGAGCAAACCTTGCTTAGATGGTGGAACTTGTAATGATTTAATTAATAATTATACGTGTGATTGTCCCCTATCATTTTTCGGTAAAAATTGTGAACAAGGTAATCATATCGAAATTATCTGATTTTAAAAACAATTATCAAGAAAGAAAACTATGTCCAATCCTTTTATGTATTGTCCTAGGTGGGTTTTGTAAAATACATTTTGGTCCTTCTGGTTTATTTTCATTTCAACATCTAAATAATATTTTGATTTCCATAATTTGATCCAAGCACCCAAAAGGGTAAATAATTTTTTTAAATTTAAAAAAGAGTGATTTCCTGCATCTTTTTTGTTTTTACTAAAAATTCGCTTTTAAAACAATTGGATTAAAAATATTTAAGACTGAAAATAACTTTGAAGCATCATCCCTCCCTTGCCTGTAAGAAATTAATTTGTAAGTTTCTAAGTTTTTTCTTGGCTTTGGAATGGTTTCATTTGGATTTGAATTCCACTTTCTGATGAGTGCAATTCCAATTATCCTATATACTGAGAAATAATTCTTGATTTGTACAAATCCGTATTTCAACGATTTGCTTTTGAGTTATTTAACATTATATTACACATTAAAATGATAAAATTATGAGGAATTGTATTCTGAAACGACCATCTACTCCTATAAAATTAAAACGTGTATAATATGTCATTCTCTCAGAAATTATTTTTATTGTAATTTCAGACTTGTGTCAGTACCATCCAGCTGATATTCTGTTTATATTAGACAATTCCTTCAGCATCGATTCCACGTTTTTCAAACAGCAGAAAGAAATCGTAAAAACAATGATACAGAATTTAACTTTAGGTCCACAAGACACCCAGGTTGGAGTTCTGAAATTTGCAACGGAATCAGAAATTGTTGTAAATTTGAATCAATGTATTAACAAGGCTTTGCTTAAATCTGCAATTGACAATATAACTTTTCAAAATGGTGCGTCATTTTTACATAAAAGTTTGAAAGATGCAAACATAGTTTTTAACAGTAGAACATATGGTGGAAAAAGAGATACAGTTTGGGGGCATCCAATGAAATTTATCGTTTTATTATTTGATGGTATGACATCCGATCCACGTCAAACTTTACAGGAAGCGAGATCATTAAGACAAGATGGCGTCCAGATTTTAGCAGTGCCGGTTGGAAAGGATTTTTATCATCAACACGCTTTAGAAATTGTTGGAGGAAAAAAAGAGAATATTTTTATCAGTCTTGAAAGTACAAAAATATTCAACAGAATTATACATGACATCAGCGACCCACAATGTTATGGTAAGTATTAATTTATCCCTATAAATAACTTCGATATTAACAGCTTTACATATTTGATAATGGAAATGTATAATCAAAAACAAGCATACTAATCTGTGTCGAAATCCCATAAGAAAGTATAAACTTTTAAACAAGCAACTTAAGCTTAAAAAACCTTGTACTAGGAAAGTGGGACCGGGTACTCCGGAAGGGTATTTTAGAATTTTTAAGTATTTGTATTTTTTATACTGTAAAACAATTTTTATTCGTGTGCGATTAACTTTCGCGTATTTGACGAGGTCAAACTAATCGCGAAAGTAAAACACTACAAACGTGTTTCCGAAAATGTTTATAATAATAATAAATATTTAGCTTACATCTAAATTGCGAAAGTTTATAGTCGCAAATTAGTTTTGGTAAGAGAATTGCGAATAAAAGTTGGTTTACAGTATGCCATCAAATAATAAATGAAAAACTAGAAATATTCTTAATTGTCGTCTACGAAACATATAAGCAATTGACTAAAACAGAATTTATTTAATTTGTTGATTCTTTTTTCGTATGTTCAGACTGCAATTACATTAATACCACAGACATGGTTTTTATGGTTGATTGCTCAGAGGATATAAAAGACAAACATCTTACCAACACCATTCCAGCTCTACTAAGAAAAATCATTGGTTCACTTCCGGTTGGGAAAACTCAAAATGGCGTCAGATATTCACTAGTGACGGAAGCAGACGTCATATTTAATTTCACGATATTTGATAATCACGCTACAGATCTAAATACTGTTTATGGTTTAGTGAGTCAGTTTAGGAAAATGACAGGAAAAGGAAATATCACTTCCGGTTTTACAGAAGTTTTGAGACTGTTTCAAAGTTCTCAAGCAGACGACAGACAGAGACAATTAGTAATTATGTCTTCTTTCGATTCATGTTTTGATGATACTGCTGCATCATTTATACAAACTCTTAAGCAGAATATGGGAGTGGAATTCCTTGCTGTAGGTCTAGATTCTGAAAATCAGCAAAATAAATTGAATAAATTAGCAACGTCTGCAGCACACACTTTTTATATTGATGATAAGTTCGAAGATACCATTGAACCGCTTTTAGCAAACATACAGAGAACATCATGTAACCAAAAACAAACAGACTTATCCATGTCGAAATCAGATTCCGGATTCATACCGGTAAAAACCATGGAACTGATAGGTTAGGTTAGGTTAAACATGTGAACTACCATCAGGGAAGTGAGGCCGGGTGCTCCGGAAGGGTAAGTAAAGACGCCATTGAACTGCCACAGTTTAAAAAGTTACATAAAACAGATAAACTAATAACACTTTTGATCAATCCATGATATAATTCTGTATTAGTGTTCTCATAAATTTCACAGCACATGGGATGAAATATGACAATTTAGCCGCTTTTCTTTATTCAGGTACAATAACATACAGACAAATTTTGTACTAAACAAAAATGATGAAATGTTGTATTAAACTTTGAAAAAAATAAACAAATCATTTAATTTAGCCGTTTTTCTTTATTCGGGTACACAAAAATACAGACAAATTTTGTACTAAACAAAAATGATAAAATGAGATGTTGTATTAAACTTTGAAAACAAATAAACAAATCATTTAGTTTTTCCGTTTTTGATTGTAAAGTGGTATATGTACGGCATGTCATTCTGATGCCTACAACCGGTATTGGATTATTGTTTTGAGTTAGACGTGTTAAAACGTTTTCTCCTCCAATTCTGGTTTCCTCTAGAGACGGACTTATTTTATTTTTGAAAAGTTATGTGATTAGGTGAATAATATTATTGTTTAACGGTTCAAAATATATTTCAATACAACAACCTATATCGACCAGCAAGTTAACTAACACGCTTTCTATTACAAGGATCTGTCCAAATGCAATTTAATCGAACCCAGGTGGTAAGTTGTTGTGGCGCGCATTTTAGTGCTCACATAATAACTTGTCAACAAAATAAGTTTGATGGTTGAGAACAATAACATCACACGACTGGAACTAGACATGTATTATTTTTAACTGAATTTAGAATCGTTTAAATTACATCAAGTGTACCATGAACCAACTCCGTTGTCCATAGTGCATGTTTCTGTATCTGTTTCATGTCCAAGCATTTGTTTGTTTCATTAACATTTTACTGTTATATGTTCTTGATTATGCCGGGTGTTTCCATGTTCATGTTTTAAGCTACAAATTTCTGACTTGTATTAAGATAAGAAACAAAACAGTATGTTTCATAATGCCAAATTAAGTCAATATTGTGTTCGTACAATTACACATTATACCACTTATATTCTACAGCACTAGACGGCGTTTCAAAAACAATACCTCATCAGTAGTGTTTGGACTAATATTGTGAGACAATTTTTTCAAGATACTAAAAGGACCAATAGATACAATTGTATCTATTGTTTTTGACATTATAATCATCTTCTCAAAAACTATTATTTTACAGCTCAAATGCGCAGACGCCTTTCGCAAAATACTTGAAATTAAAAATGGTAAATGACCGGTTGATTGAATATATCATACAATAAAAACAAACATACTAACCAATGTACAAGAAAAAACTTTGAAACTAACAAAATAAGGTTGTACACGGGAACTTGCACCAGGTACGTGTGGCCGGGTGCGCCGGAAGGGTAAACCCCTTTTGATTACTTGGCTACATCCGCCATGTGTGTTATCAAAATTGAGAATAAAAGGAACATGGAACTATGGGATGTTAAAATTATCCAGCGCAATCCTAAACACAGCAGCATCACACTTATCAACAATACTTTGAAACAAATTATGTTAAACACGTGAATTCCACCATAGAGTGATTCCGGATGTGCGGAAGGGTCAACACCTCCTGAAAACTAGCTACATCCGCCACGCCCGTAATCACAATTGGGAATGAAAAAAGAGTCACTATGCGACGTCAAGTGTAATCAAAGTAATATTGGATACAGAGACATGATACTTATCAATAATATCATGATGATGGCTAAAAACTTTTTGAGGGCCTTGATAAGCATAAGCTTGTAATATATCTTAGTCAACTTAGTCAGCTTGCTTCGCTGTATAATGTTCCAATGGTTGGAACAAGATCTACCATAGCGTGGAGCGATATCTACCATACCGTTGAACAAAATATTCCATAGCATGGAACAAGATCTACCATAGCGTGGAACCAGATCTACCATAGCGTGGAACAAGAAATACCATAGCGTATTAATTTTAAAAACAAATACACCGTCAGCATTATGGTTTTATTTATTTCTTGCCGTTTATGCTTTAAAACATTGCCTATTTTCAAACATGTTTTTCAGCTATAAATGCCTCTTTGGCTTCCCATCGGCAATCCGTTATGTACCAAGTATCTGTTTAAATTATCCCACCTTAGATAAAAATCCTTTATTCTCATTGGGCAATTAGTAACCTTATAGGGGGTTATATTAGGTCACTAGTGATTATCTCCCTTGTCCCCAAGAAATATTCCGTCAGTAGCGATTACGTCCCCTATTACTTATACTAACAGTCTGTAGCCACAATGGCGTCGTCAAAACGAATAAAAAGAAAAAAGAATATTTCACTTATATCGAGACGTCGCCAGCTATAGTCGAAAGTGCAGAAATTTTGCCTGTGCGTTGTGCTAATGGCATTATACAGCAGGGTTCTTTAGCGTGCCAAGCCCACCGTGACACGGGATCTCGTTTATTTTAAGTTCCCATCCGAAAGAACCGAGACTTTCATTTCGTAATGCCGAGTGCTTGGCGAAAGAACAGTCACTACCCACTTTCAAGTCTTGGGTCAGACCCGGCCGGAGATCAAACCCACAACCTCCCACTTACGGAGCGAGCACTCTACCGACTGATCAGCTACCGCAGTGGTTTATTCTGCAGATGTAGATCTAATGATACTAATGTTATGAAATCTTGAAGATCAAGATCTTTGGTGGAACTATTCGTGACACAGTGATTTAGTAACCTAATACGGAAATATATGGAGTCAATTACATTAATATTAGACGACGCGATATGTATTTAAATGACTTCATATATTTTCGCATTAGGTCACTTAAGCACTGTGTAACTAATTACATATTATACCAGTTTTAATTTTACAGCACTAAACGACGGTTTCGGAATACAATTCCTCATCAGTAGAGCTTGAACCAAAATTATGAAACCAAAATTATTTTGAAGATGTTGAAAAGCTACCCAAAGGACCAACATATATGTTACCAAATTAAGTTAAGGAAATACTTTGCATGAGAGAGTATACCTTAGTTTTGGTGAAATTTCAAATTTTAACTTGCAGGAAACTTAGACAATTATAGTATATTTCTGACAATAATACGAAATTATTGCATACTGAGTTTGTGATATCCTCGGGGCACCAGCCACTAGCAGAGATATCCGCTCAGGGGTTCAAATTACATATTATACTAGTCTTAATTTTACAGCACTAGACGACCGTTAACTAATAAGATTCCATTCTGTGTTTGTGGTATCAAATTTTACGAGTATCGAACTTAACACAGACCAGGAAGTTTAAATATTTTACTCGGTGAACTACTTGAATTTAAACTTCCTAGCTACAAAGATATTAAATTTAAATAGTCTCTATTTACATTTAACATAGAAAATCAATAAACTTAAGGTAAATTTCACTACACATACACATTCGATATCATTAACGATGCTTATCAGAGTCGGTTAAAAATATAATTTAAAATAAACGATTATTTTTCCCGCTAAAAATATATACGGTATAACCCTGATACATTTTTACTCTTTGGTCAGTCTAATTTTGATGCTATAAAATATTTTTTTGAATAAATCTTTATCTGACGTTCTATAGTTTCAAGTTCCTTTCATTCCTGACGTTGATGTTTCCACGTGAATATTGTGGAAACGGAGTTTGCTTAGTCATCTAGATATGCGTAGTTTGAAAAATTCTACCATATTAATAATTAATAATTAGATACAGAATCAAATATATTTGTTCAAATTCTAGCAATATCTACTCTAACATTGTGCATCGAATAAATAAGTTCTTAAGCACAAGTATCCTGCCACCTAGATATATGTTTTTATCAATCCTATCTTTTTAAACAAGCTATATAGAAACTAAAATCAACAATAAAGATAAAATGTTTAAATATCATATACACACTGTCCTGTCATTGAAAATTCAAATCTCAAAACAAACAAACTCAAAGATAAGATACCAAAAAAAAAAAACTTGGATCGATGTCAAAATATCAGATATCTTGCATGTAAAGAAATAAAATAGTAATTCACTAAAATTATGATTTTGTGTCCAAACCTTGGTGATATGTTTGGAATTTTTCTAACATTTTGCCTTTTTATCCTGGGATTTAATGTAAGAATATGTGCAACTGTTTCTGGTAAGTGCACAAAAATATATAGATATCTTGCATGTAAAGGAATAAAATAGTAATTCACTAAAATTGTGATTTTGTGTCCAAACCTTGGTAATATGTTTGGATTTTTGCTAACGTTTTGCCTTTTTATCCTGGGATTTAATGTAAGAGTATGTGCAACTGTTTCTGGTAAGTGGACAAGAATATATAAAATCTTACTGGTATGACAGGGCATTTTACTCAATTTTAATTTATATATTAAAAACATTTCTTAAAACACCCATGACACCAAATATGCAGCATTGATGGAATTTACTCAGGAAATTCATGAGTTCATTGGTTTCACGATGCATCAAAAACAAACATACTTATCCATTTCCGTTACACCACCGCTAAGTGCTGCAAAACCAAAATGGGTTTAATAATAAATACACTTTTGAGAGGCATTGCAATGAATTTAGTCTAAAGTGCATGTGCATGTGCATGGGTCAAAGCATAGATCCTAGTGTGAAAATATTTCTCAGTTTGCCGATTGTTGGTTTAAAGGTTTTGGGATTTTTTATTAAAAACTGACACCTTATCTATATTTAAAAAGCCCTAAATACCTTACCCATCTTTAAAAACTTGCATAAAATTAATAAAAAAAACATTGTAATCCATTGCAAACCACAATCCCAAAACAAAGTAAAAATAAAGATGAAATCAAAACACAAACTAATCAATGTCCGAATCAAAATCCAGAAATAAAGTATAAATCTTTGGAACTGACAAGTTAGATAAAACACGTGAATTTGGAGCAGAGAAGTGAGGCAGGGTGCTCCGGAAGGGTAAGAACCTCCTGTTGTTTACTAACCCTAACCCTGAAGCTGACAAATTAAGCAAATACTTGAAATTCCACCAGGGAACTGAGGCCGGGTAATCCTGAGGGAAAGTTTCATCTGTTTAACTTGCTACAACCGCCATGTGTGCAATCATAATGCATTTATTAAACTTTCTGACAAGAGACGTATCTACACCCCGATATATTTTACTTGATCAAACTTATCTTTTACAGTGCCTAAGTTTTATGTAAAAATCAATAACAGAAGATAAAATGTTTAAATGTTGAAACAAACTGCCATTGTAAATAATAATGCTGAATGCAATAGGTAATCTAATATCTTACATGTAAAGAGCTTATATGTTCATTTACTTAAGTTGCGATTTTACTTTCAAAATTTACAAATATGAATAGTATTTTACTATCATTTTGTATTTTATTCCTGGGATATAATTTAGGAGTATGCACGGCCACATCCGGTAAGTGTTGCCATTACTTAGGTTGAAACTCATCCGCAAAGTGCAAGAAAATTTGATATTTCGTTGATCGACGATCTCTGGTTATATTTTCCTGGGATTATTTTTGGGAGTAATGGTAAATTATTTGAATATGTCAAGTCTGAAAGGAGGATACTTAAACAATTTTAAAGTGACAATTCATATATGTAAAATTGATTAAATTAACTCAATTATATGTATTAATAAGTTTGTTGTTAAACAATAAAATCATCATATATTTTGTTTGTTTTAAATGTACATTATGCAAATCAATTGTGTATATTCGCTTATAATCAATGGGTTCTCGATGAACTAGTATTATAATGTTTGCATGTGTGGATAACAGAGCCTTTTACCGAACAGAATCGATTAGCACTCGGTAGATCTTAGTTTAAATAGATTATTTGCAGCAGGTCAATGATTTTCTCCCTTTATTCCGGTTTCCTCTACCATCTCCGAATTGACCGTCTCGATATCTAAAATGATCTTGCCAAGGGCTAAAAACACCATAATTCGACTTCACCCAATTCCACTCCCGCTTCAATAACCTGAAGAAGAAGAAAAGCAGTCTCCTGCTTCTTTATTTAGCTCAAATATGATGTGTAGCTATGAACATCATCGAGGAATTGCACGCTTCAGAATGTTTTGTAATAAAATTAAAATATTGGAAAGAACCTTTGAGCGACGTCAAAATCACCGATAAGAAATCCCGCTTGATCAATTTGTTCCCATGATTAAGCAGTATACCAGGTGCAATTAAATATTTCGATAGAATCATTTGTGTGTCTAATTGGTGAAATATACAACCGCACGTTATAATGTACAGGAAGGTCACGTCTTTAAACTTACGCGGTTGATGTTTACATGGGCTTTTCGGTTTAATTGATGCTTCAATACGCTGTGTACACTGTACCACACCCATGATTATTAATACACAAGTCTTTCCTATTCCAGAATGCCCGCAACAGCCAGCTGATATATTGTTCCTTGTGAACGGAAACTATACTGGAAGTGACATTGGATACTTTAATAAGAGCCACCAATTTATTAAAACGTTTACAAACTTTTTTGAAATTGGGAAAGACAGTGTTAAAGTGAGCATGTTTGACGTATGGTGGGGGCGGTGGTGGTGGTCGAATTTAAACACAAGGTGGGATTATTGGTATTGTGGCTATTTTCTGGATAGCTTCTCTAATAAATCATCACTGGAAGCAGCCATGGACGGACTGATTAACAGTTATGGTTATTCGCGCGATGGTTATAATTGTTACTATTGTGATGATTATTATATAAATAGTTATCCAAATTGTCCCGAACATAAAAACATATTCCGTTTTGTAAGAGATTCCGTCTTCAATAATCAAAAAGGAGCCAGGGATAACGCTTATAAAATCATCATATTCTTGACAAACGAACAGTTCTCATACAGTAATGTTGACTTACAGTTACTGAAGAATGACGGAGTAAAGATATTTGCCATAGGAGTTGGGACTGGAGTGGATATGGCATACCTGGAGGAAATAGCATCAAACGATTCCTATGTTCACAGAGTGATGACATATGATGTTCTTAATACTATCACAGAACTACTGATCAACAAATCATGTACAGGTATGTGGTAAATAACATAATATATCAGTTTTAATTTTACAGCACTAGACAGCCGTTTAGGAATATAATTCCTCACCAGTAGTGTTTGGACCAACAGTTTGAAACAGAAATTGTCATCAAGATATTGAAAAGATTACTAAAGGACCAAAACATATTATACCAAATTTATCTAAGGAAACACTTTGCATGAGGAGGTAGACCTTAGGTTTTGAGGATTTTCAACTTTTAACTAGCAGTAAATATAGTCAAATTTGGTAATTTAATTTATATTATGAGAGATAGTGTCCTGAGCACCTGCAAGAAAAGCACACGAGGTTCCAGGTGCAATTGAGTCCTTTTCTTAAAACACGTTTGATAATTAAAAAATTATTTTAAAAGTCTTTAATTTTAAAATTTAAATAAATACTTTTGTCTAAATTTGCTGCTAGGTAAAATTTGAACATTTGTTGATTCAAGCCTTTCATCTTAGTTTTACAACCAAATAAGACTTGAAGCAATGTGATTATTGCAGTGCGTTATGATTACTTTTCCTGAAAAATTTTTCAAAACTAAACAGTCCAGTGCTTATATTTATACACCCGCAAACTTATTTGACGCGATACATAGGTCTGTCCGTGCGTGTAAATTCGTGTTCGGGCCATATCCCAAAACTGCTTTGGAGGACAGTCATAAAACTTTACATGGATAATCTTCATGGTCCAAAGGAGTGTCATGTCCATTAGAAAAGTCAAGTTCGCGGGAAAACAGTAAATTTTTTGGAGCAGGGGTAATTTGCTCTCCAGAGACTCTGGAGAGAGTTCTAGTTATATTTACAATCACACTAATCCAAAATTGGCGGTTTTTTAAAAAGAAATTAAAATCTCGTCTTGTACAACATTAATTACCTTATTTATCGGTCACGGACTGAATGTCAGTTATGGTCTGGTACTGCAATTTGGTTTTATCACAGAGAGAATGGGTAAACAAGATGTAAATAAAAATAGACAATTTTAAACAAGCACGTTTTAAAACAACTAAATATGAATTAGAATATAACACTTCTCGTTTATGTAGCTAAGAAATCCGACCAGCTGAATAGAATATTATCATTAATTTAGATCTAAAACATGTTTTGCATTGACTATTTATTACTTATTCTTAATTACAAAAAAGATATTGTCTTTATTACAAAAATTATATACTGAAACTTTATGCCTTCTTATGTGTTTAAGTAATCACCAGAAATGCGTGCGAAGATGACCCGTGTAAGAATAATGGATCTTGTGTCTGGACGGGAGGTGTCTCCTACCAATGTTTTTGTGTACCGGGTTATACTGGTAAACAATGTCAAACAGGTAACACATCCATCTTATAGTAATCCATCTTATGTAATATTTAACTCTAAGGGTTGGCTATTTTTATATTGCGACCAATAATCAACATTGCCAATGATAGAAGCCAATTTAATATAGAAATGTTGTATATGTTTTCAACATGTTATAATAGAGTAATATATATTTTTATTTCCAGATGATAATTTATGTATATACAGTAGTACCGGTGTCTTTTCGTCCGTTTGTTTACTTTTGTCTAATTTGATTTTTTATGAAACTTCAAAAGTCATGATTAACATGAAAACACATTATAATGTCTGTTTCGCTTTATTATATTTTGCCGATTTGTCGATATGCTTACATGATGTTATCAAAAACAAACATACTTATCCTTGTCCGTACAAGGACAGAAGTACAGAAGCAAAGTTAGAAAGTTAGAAACGTAAACTTACACCAGGGAAATGAGACAAGGTGTTCCGGAAGGCTTAGCACCTCCTGTTTAGCTGGCTACACCCGCCACGTGTGTAATCAAAATTTGGTGAAAGGAACATGGAACTTTGGGACGTCAAATATATCCTGGCAATTCTGACACATAGACATGATTTTTCAATCCAATTTTGTCACGTAGTATTATCATTGCCCATGCATGACTATGCCTTATTAAGAAATTCCTAGATGAGTAAAATATTCTTATGTGTTTGCAAATATAATTTTCTTTCATTTCAGATATCAATGAATGCCAAAATATAACTTGTCTACATGGCGGAACATGTATTGATGGAATAAATAAGTTTACGTGTAGTTGTCCCAGATTTTACTCTGGACGGATTTGTGAAAAAGGTATGGGTAACTGTAAACAAAAATATATAGACAAAAAAATTAAATACATGCACTTAGTCACAGCTAAAGACAAGAACACGAAACAGTATCAGTGTCCACTTATCAGAAATACATATCAGTCTTTATCCAGCTCACATTCGCAATCGTGATATACATGGATTTGCTACTGAAATTATGTACACTACAACAGTTAAGGCAAACAAAAACAGGATACATTACAAAAATATTAAAGAGCCAAAAATAACGAGGCAATACATAAACATATTGGGACCAAAATTTAAAACTCTGTATGGACAACAGAGTAACTGTTCTGCGTTGTACTGGAACCACTGTAAATAAAATACAATGAATAAAACATTCTTTTCTTTAAAAATTTTTATTATAAAAATATGGAATATTCGAGTTAATATATTTCTTATTTTGATTCCTCCCAAACATTTCCAATATGCCATTATACACATTATTTGTTATAACATAATAATAATGTACATAAAGATGTGTTTAACAGATTATTTTGTGTTTAATTTAAGATTTGTGTCAATACCTTCCAGCAGACATCGTGTTCATACTTGATGGATCATACAGCATTGATAGAACGTTCTTCGATCAGCAAAAACTTATTATCGAAAACCTAATTCAAAATTTGACAATAAGCACAAAGGACGTTCAGATTGGATTAATTACATATTCCACAGACTCAGAAATTGTTGCCACTCTGAATCAATATACAAATAAAAGTTTGTTACAACGTGCTTTACAAAACATCACTTTTCAAAACAGAGCCTCGTTCTTGTCAAAAGGCCTTAAAGATGCTAACTCAGTCTTCAGCGACAAGTTACATGGTGGTAAGCGGCACCTGACACGGGGTGATCCAAAAGAATTTATTGTAATATTGTTTGATGGTTTAACATCAGATCCGAGTCGAACTTTACAGGAAGCCGGAAGACTAAGACAAGATGGCGTCGAGATTTTAGCAGAAGCTGTTGGTCAGGATTTTTATCACCAAAACGCTTTAGATATTGTTGGAGGAAAAAGGGAGAATGTCCTCGTACATCAGGATAATGATCGACTGTATAACAGAATCATGCATGAACTAAGCGACCCTGGGTGTTTCAGTATGTTATTGTATAATAGAAATAGCCATTATTTATATGTGTATTTCATAAACCGATTCCACACAATTTGTAGAAAACACAACACTATTTTTAAAAAAAATGGTACCAGATCAAACAAAATATAGGACAAAGCATACAAGCAAAAACAACACAAATTTATTGTGATTCGGACATGGATTAGTATGTTTGTTTTTTATTATTTACTGTCTAGAAAAGCTTGATCGAACACCAGATCTATTTAGAAGCAGATGGCGATAACGTTATTTATGTTTAAATTTGTGTTTCATATGATTTTAGCAGAGTTAAATAAATCCGGCAAACACAAAAAAAAAAGTTGTCATCGGGATATACGTTTTCTATTGATCTTTTTGGTAGTGCTGACATTGAATCATTCTGGTAGACGTTATCAAATGGCTAATACACCCTACGTTTGTATATGTAATTAAAAAATCCGTATGCTAATCAAAAAGAAAAATAAAGCCTATGTCCAAATAAAAATGCTTAAAACGAAGTTAATCTGGCAAAGCGAAGGCTGATGCTGTAGAAGGATAAGCTGTCTAGTTAACTAAAAAAACAAAATTGACGGATCGCCAGCCACGCCCACAATGTTCCGACAAAGCCCGCCATCACGGTACCAAAGCAGCGTCACGGCAACTAATAACGTACTAGTGTCTGTGACGTCATTAAATGGCGCTATTCAAGCCGAGTTTTCATTCTTTTTTGCGTGTAAATCAAGCCATTAGACGGAACATTGTGGGCGTGGCCGGCGATCCATCAATTGAGAATTAAGTAACATGAAACTATTACTTTGTTGATTTTCCATACTTTGATGTTCATCACGTTCTCATAATACTTTCTCAACAGCTACACGGTTAAATGTTTGATTTTAAAATTTAATGTATTTTTAAACACCACTTTATTTTTCTTTTCTTTTTTTCAGATTGTACTTATGTCAATAAAACTGATATGATATTTCTAGTAGACGTCTCTTCTAACATCAGAAATGTTCATCTCATGAAAACAATACCCACAATTCTCCGGAATATAACAGGATCATTTCTGGTTGGAGTGAGTCAAAATGGCGTTAGGTATTCTCTGATCACATATCACACAGAAGCAAAAGTGGAATTTGATTTTACGAAGTTCGACGGTAATGTGCACGCAACGATAAACAGTTACGTCAGCCATTTTCAGAAAATGTCCGGAAACGCAAACGTCACTTCCGGTTTAAAAGAAGCAGTACATATGTTCAAGAATTTTCAGTCAGATGATAGAAAGAAACAATTAGTCATCATATCGTCTTTCACTTCTTGTATAGATAAATTCACGGACTCCATTTTAGAAACTCTGAAGCAGAAGATGAAAATAGAAATTGTAATTATATCATTAGGCTGTGATGACAAAAGAAGAAAGATTATCAACAAAATGGCGACGTCTGCTGCCCACGCATTTTATATCTGTGATGATTTTAAAGACAATATGGAACCACTGTTAGCAAACATGCAGGACTCTTTATGCGAGAGACTAAATTGATACATTAACAAGCGAATTATGTATATATCTTTCTGAGATGTGTTATTTAGAAACATTTTTGAATTTATCGTAGTTTATGGAGTAAAAACAATTTGGAAGTAGCAGTTCTCATAAAATTGCAACGCATCTGCTTGTTTTGTCAGTGAACAGTGCCAAAAAAAAAAAAAAAAAAAAAAAAAAAAAAAAAAAAAAAAAAAAAAAACCAGACTTGACGAGAGGTTGAGAGCTAATGCTAGTTAACTGAATTGTAAACATTTTTCTTGTAAATAAATTTTGGTACCGTAAGAATAAAATCAGTGATCGCAGATATAATGGAATAACTAAGGTAGTCTTGGCTCGAATATATTTTCAGACTTTTTAATTGGCATATTAAAGAAATAAGAAGTTGCATGAGCTTTGATTTTAGACAAATAATTCACAATATTTCATTGAACAATATGAACGCTTCAAAATTATTTACAAATATAAGAAAACTAAAAAACATATTTGAAAACCTAAAATACGGCCATGAACATGGCACAATACGAATTCATGATATAATAGGACAATGCAAAGAAATTACTTCGCTTGTTTTACCTACAGTCAAACCTGTCTATAAAGGCTACCCAAGGGTACCAGTAAAAGTGACATTTATGTTATGAGATTGTATCCTTTATATACAGATCCAAATTATATGAATAAAGAAAAATTAGGATACAATTCTACTGGTCTTAAAAGCAGGTGATCCTTACATAGAGGTGGCCTTTAATTAAGGCAGGTTTGACTGTAATTTTCAAAGTTTCGAAATTGTTTCTTAGCTTATGGGATTGTGATTTAAACATGAATCGGTAGGTTTGCAGTTGATTGATACACTTATTGGGACCAATGGTTATGAAATTCCCGACTTGGTACGATGGGAGGTGTGTTTACAGTACATATTATTATATTCGGTTGTAACTTGTCTAAATACCTAGTAGGCTACCTTAAAAATTAAATCTTTTTCTCATAATTCAGGGATTTTTCTGGGTATTTTGGGAAAAGGCCCCTGTGGGTTATTTGGGAAAAATGTATCGACAAAACCACAAAATTGGGAAAAATGACAAAGACTGTCGAATTAAGTCATTTTTTTTTACTTTCTATAGTAATACAGTTGTTACAAAGCAATCTGTCTTTGTTTCCTATTTTTGAAGTTATTAGAATCAGTAGAAGCGAACAGTTCACAGTATTTGCAAAGAAATCCTTCTTTACAATTTGAAAAATACAGCCATGGAAATACGTTTTCATAATTTGAAGCACGAAATTTACGCTGATCAGGCATGCTAGAAGTCGAATCAGATTCTTCTGATGAACTTTCAGACAGTGGCTGACTGTCACCGGCTTCGACTTTTTCCCGAGTTTGACAATGGCTTTCATTTACGATAGTTTGAGTCTCAGTTTCTGTCACCAGTATCGGAGTTTCGGACCTACATTCACCCATTTCCATTTCTTCCCCAGTTTGAGTAGGGCTTTTATTTTCTGGTTCGCAGGCTGTAGAAGTACTGGCCTTACTGAAAAATCCTGTAATTTTCGGCAACTTCTTCGTATCTTCCTTTTTCAACCGCTTCGTGTAATACTTGCTGTTGTGCGACACTTTTTGTAATATAAATCAAATTCACTACGATGTTTGACAGCCATGCGTTTTTATCTTAACCCGAGTAATTGCCGCCCCTTGTTTTTAATATTATAATACTCAATGTATTTTATCCTAACCCGAGTAACCGTTCAACTTGCATTACATCGGTGTCAATAAAATGCTTTATTTGTCAAACTTTTTCATTCAATTACGATAAACGACAGTATTCAACATGGCAAAGATCCGGATACTTCTTGCCAAGACCGATTGGGAATTTTTTTAGTCAAATTGGGAAAAATGGAGGTTTTTTCCGATTGGGAATGGGGCCGAATATCGGCCCCTGACGAATGCTAGAAAAATCCCTTCTTTTTCTCATAAGCACGTACTTAACCATCTGGAGTATATGTTTTTCACTTTGCTTTGGGATAGTGATTTTGAAATGAATTGGTATGTTTGTGTTTGATTTATTGAAAGTCATTTCAACGAAAAACACAAGTTATTAATCAATATTATAAAAAAAATTCATGATTTATGATGCTTTGTATTTAATTTTTTCCAATTTCGTTTTCTCTGGCTTGCAAAATTTTTCGCCATGTTTGCTTATCACCGTAATATAAGAGTTAGATCCCTTATATCGCTAATATCGTGTGTATTTACAATCTATCGCTCTTCGAGATATCCATTTGCGTGCGACATATTTGCTTAATTATAACAAAGACATGATCATAAGAAAACACATTTTAAAGCTTTCTGAACATCAGTATACATACAATAACCTGCAGAGATGTAAAAGTATATGATTTCTTACATATAAAAAACCATAACAATCCATGTCCAAATTACAATCCCAAAGCAAATTAAAAACTTTGAAAGTGGCAAGTTAGACATGTGTACATGTACTTCAATTAGTGAAGTAAGGCTGTGTGCCCCGGTATGGTAAGCGAATTCTGTGTAGCAAGCTACCCCCGCCACGTGTGAAAATCCAAAAGGACAAAAACTATCACTATTCCATCTGTATTATTTCGTCCACTGATGAACAATTCTGTTAGGAATTTTGAAATTTTAGATACTAAAACAAAATCTAAAATTTTCTTTAAAACACTTCTCTTCCTTATGATGTATCTGCTTATAATGCATCTGTTTTAACATAAATACGTTTAGGAAAAGCTTATTCCCACTACCGGGCTAGAGCTATACTTCAGCGCTGTACGAGTTACTTCTCATTTCCCGCTAAGTCTGCACACTGCGTTTTTATACCACGTTAGGTTTACAAACATCGAACCCTGAACGGTAACCCCACTCAGACCACTTGTAAGAAAGTGAATATTCCTTGTCGTTGGCCTTTACTGGTTTACTGGTCAGCTTAATGTGACTGGAGGAGACTCCGAGTGGCACGCTTGTTTGTGACGCACTGACTCAGTGAGCTGGCATGTGTGCGCGCTGGTACAAGGCAGATAATAAAACACACTCGCACGCACTTCACATACATACACAAACTTGTTTATAAATTAATCCATAGCGATTTAAGAAAGAAGTTCTCGTCGCTAATAACTGAAAAATTGCTGGTTTGACGATAAGCAACAGACAGCATCAATAACTTTATTATCAAACACAAAACGGTCAATGTACCGAATCTGGAAACGAAACACAATCTTAATCATCACATGCATACGTGATAGACATACAGACAGTATATTGCAGACAAAAGAGTTTCACGTTTACTGTTAAAATAGCGTTTAGTTTTTGGATAGGAAGTTGTTCTACATTTCCATTTTTTTTATTAACTGACAGCAAAACTAGAACTGTCTCTTGAGAGTCAAATACCCTACCCCCAACATTTTATGTTCTCCCGTGACCTTGACCTTTACGATATGACCTTTTTTCAAAGTCATGGCACACCTTTGGACAATGACGATTATTTATGTGAAGTTTTATGACAATCAACGAAAGCAGCTATGCGATATGGCCCGGATACGATTTTACACAGACGGACAGACAGACAGACATGGTGATTCCTATATACCCCCTCAAATTAGTATGCGGGGGTATAATTACATGTATACTCAATCTTGTTGCGCATCAATCTTAAGTACAGGAGTTGCTTACCCTTCTAGAGCACCCGGCCTCACTTTCCTGGTTGTAGTTCACGTGTTTAACTAAATCGGTTATCGATTTTTTTTTGGGGGGGGGTGGGGTGGGGGATGGGTTGTAAATTACACATATACAGGTATGGCTGTGTTTGATCTTTCTTATAAAAGCGTTCCTTTGATGCCAAAAACATAGAGTATTATATTATTATGTTGTACCTTCTTGGCAGGATAAAATTCGGAAATCCATAATGTGTAAAGATCCAAAGGTTCGATATTTTGAAAAAAGTTTCCTTTACATCCGAAATTTCAAATAGAAATTAGATTTTAAAAGATTCGTACTATTTTTTTTCAGATCAGAAATTTTATTTTACCAAAAAACGTTGTTGCTGGCAACCTTAACTTTTAAAGTTTTTAATTAATTGCTGATTTCTGTACTTCAGCATTGAATTTTTCGCTGCGAGAATTCAATTTTAAAAATTTCTTTCATGAAAGCATCTCGTGATATTAGTACCAAAACCAAACATACTAATCCATGTCCGAATCACAATCCAGAAACAAAGTAAAAACGCTAAAACTCACAAGTTAGGTTAAACATATGAACTTCCACTAGGGTAGTGGGGTCGCGTGCTCCAAAAGGGTTTAATGACTAGTCGCCAATTTGCGCTAGATAACAACAAATAACAAATACAGATTCACATTTACCCACTAGAATAACGAAATTCAAAGTTCGATAAAAACTGGAGAAAATTTGATTCCATGAGGCATTAAAAATATCGTTGCATTTTTTAACTTCTTTATGGTGCAAAACATCTGTTTACTGTTGCATCAGCACTTCTGTAATTGGCAAAAGTTCAGCCGTTTGTTTCGGGCCAGGTTTGAGTCGAACTATTTTTTATCAAGAACCAATTTTATGCATTTCTTTAAAAAAAAACCTTAATTTAATTTTTTCAAATTTTAACGTTTTCGGTCATTTTAAAATATACAAACATACCTTTGTAAAATGTTTCCCGTGGTGGCAGTTCACGTAATTGATAAATTTGACAGTTTACAATGTTTTTTTATTTAATTTTTGATTGTGATTTGAACATAGACTGATCAATGTGATTTTTATCATTATTTTGTAATCATAATAAATGAAATACATTTATGCATGACTCTTTGTAGATGCTCATATTGCTTACTTTAAATTATTTTAAGTAACTGTTGATTCATTACTTACGCTAAACTTAGAACTAAAACTATCCAAATAGTTCGCCTCTGCTTTAATTTGGACAATCTTTTAGTGTGAAACACAACTCTGATAAATTAAACAATGCCTCTTGCATATCGCCCGAACCAACAGCGTTTTACCGATGAAATTACTCGTTACTTATATTAAAACTCGTTGATTGAATGGCACAGATCAGTTTTACAAAACTGAAATAAAGACAAACCAACTTGACAAAACCCACCGTCCAAAATGAAAAATTTATTGTAGTATATAAAATTATAACAACCGTTTTTACATGGAAACGCTACTTCCATACTTTTCAGCACTACCGTAGCTCAATTGGTGGAATGCTTATTCCGTGTATGGGAGTTTATGGTTCAACCCCTGGTCGGAGACATAAAACTCCGTTCGATCATTCAGTTCACGGCTGAATTGGATTTCACAGCTAATCCGGTAGAACCCTCCCTGCACAATGCTGTAACGTGTAAGGGTGTCGTACCCAAGTTATTTCCTAGGATTCGATAAGATAATACAATAAAGGGTTTCTTTAAAAATGAAATAACCACAAGCTATAATAATTGTTAACCAAACCACTGTTTGCGAATAGCTCACGAGTAATTTAAGCTTTTAATTTAAAATAAGGCGCACGAGCAAATATATACAGATAAATGTGCGAATTAACTGAGCAAACATTAAATGGACAGAACGAATTTATAGAAATTATAGTATAACGAATGTTTATTTATGAATATGATTATCTATGATTCAAGGGTAGAAAACTTGCTCTTCCTGAGCTTAATTAAAAGAGTGAAATCAGCTTTCTGGGTCTGCCGCGCACTAGCCGCTACATAAAATGTACAGTGCGCACGAGGAAGACTAATTGTTGCGCACGAGCCAGTACATATATAATATGTACAGTGCGCGAGGAATAACCTGGTAAAACAGCTATATCTTCAATAGCTCGCCGAATCAGCAGTATAAAGTACAAAGTAACTATACAGCATCGGACTCAATAATTACCATAAAAATACAGCCTTCTTCTTCTGTGAACAGATACAAACTGACCCCGCTGTCAAGTTTTCACTCCTTTATATACCCAGCCACTGTTGCATCTCGGGTAATAATCAGTGACGTCATCAACTTGATCATTGAAATGATTGACAGCTATTAAGAATCAATAACACAATTAAAACATTTAAATTCATTTATTACACTACCCACGCCTCCGAAAAACTCGTCCCGAGTTATAAAAACAAATCATAGAATTTACAAAATATCTACAGTGTTATTTATTAAGCAATTTCTACAAAATATAATGTGAATGAGACATTGATATTAATCACTAATAAAATAATTTCTATTTTAACAAATCATAATCTTTATGCCAAAAGGGTCGACGCGGTACCCTACCAGACCTAGTAGACTTTAGGACTGTGCTTTCAATTTCCTCAGTTTCAGGAGTGTTAATGTCTTCATCATAATCATCATCGTTTTCATTACCTATGAAACCTAACTCTTTATTTGTGCTCGAACCATCTTCAACCTTTATATTTTACTCACGCATTTGTTGCTGCCTATGAGCACGCATTCGATCACAGTGTATAACTTGACACTTTCCTTTGGCTCCACAGTTAACTTCGTACAAAACTGAAGTTAGTTTCTTGTTTACCAAAAATGGTCCTCGCCAAAAACATGTAAACTTCTTTGAGCATCCGACTTTGCTTACTGGAAAATAAACATACACTATCTCTCCTGGTTTGAACGTTTCCCATGAAGCCTTTTGGTCATGATATCGCTTCTGTCTGATAATTTCGTTGTTTACAGTTTTTCGTACATGTGCATGAGCGTCCTCCATCGTCTCCTGGATTTCCCAAACCCACTGATTTGAGGGTATGTACTTTGCTTCTCTCGGCATTTCATATAGAATATCGAGCGGTGTCGATGTTTCTCTTCCGAGCATTAGCATATTTGGAGTACATCCGGTTGTTTCATGCACTGCAGACCTATACGCCATTGTCACAAATGGTAAATGACAATCCCAGTCTTGGTGGTGCTCTTCTACGTATGCACTGAGCATAGTGACAAGGGTTCTGTTGAATCTCTCTACCATACCATCTGATTTCGGGTGATATGGTGTTGTGTGGGTCTTTTTAATTTGCAAAAGGGTACACATTTCAGCAAACAAATTGCTTTCAAACTGACTGCCTTGGTCAGAATGAATGACATTCGGCACACCAAATCTGGAGATAACCTCAGTAACCATGATTTCAGCGACGGTTTCTGCTTTCAAATCTGCCATAGGGAAGGCTTCTGTCCATTTTGTATAATAATCCGAAATTACCAGAATGTGTTTATGACCGTTATATGTCTCTGGGAGATTCGTCATAATGTCAACCGCAATTCGCTCCATTGGCATACCGCTGTGCGTAACTTGCATGGGTGCTCTTTTCTTCTGTTTTGGATTTTTGCGCTTTAAACAAAACTCGCAACCATGAACATAAATTCTGACGTCTCTTTGTTGTCCAGGCCAATAATATCTTTGGCGAACTTTACCTAATGTTTTCTTAACTCCTAAATGTGAACCAGAGCGATTGTCGTGCAAAACCTTCAAAATCCGCCTTCTTTCCTTTAATGGTACTATCACTTGTAAAACTTCCTTCTGTGTACCCGGCGATTTCCAACGTCTGCATAATAGACCATCGTTTACCGTGAGCAACTCCCACTGATTCCATAATGCCTTGATGAAGAACCCATGACTGGCTATCTCGTTGAAATTAGGCTTGGAACCTTTATTAATGTGATTCATAAGAAATGAGATGTTCTCGTCTTTCTGCTGCACATCTGATATCGAATCAATACCAAGCTTATCGTCAGAATTGTCTTTGTTTTCAAACAATTGAGCGACACGCGGAGTCTGGCTTTCCCACAATGGATCGTATCCACACTGTCTACAGGGCACTCGGCTCAGCGCATCTGCGTTACCGTGCTTAGTACCTGGTCTGTGTTCGATTTTTATTTCGTATTGATAAATCACTTCTAGCCAACGAGCAAGTTGTCCCTCTGGGTTTTTAAAGTTCATCAACCATCTGAGTGAGCTATGGTCTGTCCTAACTGTGAATGGTCTACCATATAGATAATGCCGAAAGTGTTTTATAAAATGTACCACCGCTAACAATTCTTTCTTTGTCACGCAATATTTCCTCTCACTTTTCGACAATGTACGACTTGCGTAGGCTATGACACTCTCTTTTCCGTTTAGTCGTTGTGAAAGAACTGCTCCCATGGCATTAGCACTGGCATCTGTATCCAGGATAAAGGGCTCATTGAAGTTAGGGTAGGTGAGTATGGTGACTTGATTAGCCGTTTCTTCAGGGTTTCAAATGCTGCCTGGCATTCCGTCGACCATACAAATTTGTTGCCCTTTTCTGTTAACCGGTGTAAAGGTTTTGCTATTGCTGAGAAATTTTCAATAAACCGACGGTAGTAAGAGCATAATCCGATAAATGATCGCACCTCACTGACATCACATGGTTTTGGCCAACTTTCCACCGCTTTAATTTTCTCTGGATCTGTTGCGATGCCCTCGCTTGTAATAACGTGTCCAAGATACGTTACGCGCTTAGCAAACAGAGTGCATTTCTTAGCTTTCAACTTAAGCCCAGCGCTTTCTAACCTATCAAACACGGTATTAAGATTTTTCAACATTGCTTCAAAGTCCTTTACCACAACAATTATATCATCCAGATATACAAGGCAGATCTCCCAATGCAATCCCGTGAGCACTTTGTCCATTAAACGCTCAAATAGACTTGGACTGTTACATAGGCCGAAAGGCATTACTTTAAAATGGAAAAGACCTTTCCCCGTTGAAAACGCAGTCTTAATTTTGTCACTCTCTTCAAGTTCTACTTGCCAATATCCAGATAACAGATCAAGAGTAGAAAACCAGGTGTTACCAGACAAGTGATCAAGAGAATCATCTACCCGAGGCAAAGGGTATGCATCCTTGATCGTAGCAGCATTGAGCTTCCTATAATCTACGCAGAACCGCGTGGTGCCATCTTTCTTTCTCACCAATACTACTCCAGATGACCATGGGCTAAAGGAAGGCTCAATGACATCTTTCTTTAACATAATATCTTCAACGTGCTTGTCGACTTCCTCAGACATATGTACTGGTACCCGTCTCCAAGGTTGTTTAATCGGCTGTGTCTCTCCTGTGTCTATTTTGTGTTTCACCACAGATGTTCTTCCTAGGTCCAAGTCTGATGAGGCAAAAAGGTTTTGTCGGCGCATTAGGAACTCTTTGACTTGTAAACTTTGCTCATCGTTCAAATGCTCGCAGGTCCTTTCAAGCAAACTCTTTAATGTTTTGTTCATTGGATCTTGTTTGCAACTTATAGAGTCCGTTTCAACAAGATCAACTGGACTTAGCTTTCCTATGTGCGTGCCTGCGTAAATAGTTTGCGATTCCGCACCTGCATTAAACATTCTGACTGGCACAATTTCATTCATCTTCACCACTGACCTGGCGACTAATGCCTTGCCGGATTCTAAAAACTTCTCTGCAGGCTCCAAGATACAGGTTTCAATGGGTATTATACCATCTGTGCACACCTTAGCTTGGATAACCACTTCATTTTCGGGTTCTAGTTGAATATTGCTCATAGTAACGACTCTGAAACAACCTAAATGTCCATGGAATTGTATGGGCACTTTAACTTTGTTTGCTTCAAACTGCTCGTTCACCACATCAACTACGCATTTTTCTGCTTTCATAAAATCAACACCCACTATCCCGTCAACATTTAACTCTGCAACAACAGCGTTCAATCTAAAAACATTCTCTCCAAATTTCATTGAGAAATTGCCTTGTCCCATTATCTCCAAGTTGGTTCCATTAGCAGTTACAATATTTTGTTGTACTGAGTCCACATTAGGTTTCTTATCATCGGGTATAAAGCCAAACAGCCGTTTGGAAACTAAACTTATAGTTGCGCCTGTGTCAATAAGTAGTTTCGCCTCAACACCATTTATCTTCGCAGTCACATACATCCCTGCTTCCTCTGTAGCCATGCTTGCTCCAATTGTTGGTGACCCGGACTTCCGCTCCTTGGTGCGTGATCTAAGCGTGCGAGCAGCAGCTCGTTCCCCACTACTTTTATCATTCTGGTTACGGATCTCTAAAAGCGGACAATTCTTTCTAATATGGCCTTGCTTTTTGCATTTGTAGCATTTCACTAACTTGTGAGCATTTTGTCTTCGTCCCGTATTACCAGTACTTTGTGATTTCCTCACGAGGGAAACTTCCTTCTCTAAAGCGCTTAGTTTTTGCTCCATTTTCGCCATAACTTGCATAATAGGTCCACTGCTGTTTGCACTGTTTTCCCCTTGCCGCGCGTCTTCTGGTATCAATTGTCTGGAGTAACTTCTACGTTCCGCTTTGTTATAGGCTTCTAACTCAACTGCTAAGCTCACTGCTTCATTTAATGACTTTGGCCTTGACTGTTTAATGCGAATACGTATGTCAGAATCAGCTAATGCGTCTATAAACTGATCTTTGGCTAAGGTTTCTCTGACATCAGCAGGAGCTGTTGGATATGCAAAATCGCCAACCTTCTTATCGTCTGACCTAATTCTGGAAGTGTCTCGGCTGCTCTCTGTCTCCTCTCGCGTAACTGTATCCGGTACAAATCTGTTTGGTTTGCAGGAGCAAATCTGTCTTCTAGCGCATTAACAAGTGTTTGTATTGGGCTTGCTCATTCTCAGGTTGATTTCCAAGAACGCCTTGCGCCTGTCCCCTTAATGACACTGCGAGAAAAAGTCCCTTTTCTTCCTCGTCCCAATTATTTATCTTGGCGCATGCTTCAAAGTGAGTGAGGTAGTCTCGCAGTGAGCCGCTTCCGTCATATGTTGCTGGTTTCAAAGACTTCAAACTTGACTTGCGCACGCTGGTTTCCTCATTCGCAGTGTTTGAATTTGCTGCTGTGCTGGCTGATGTAGGTTGCCCAAGCGAAACAGGAACTCTTCTTCTGCGCGAGGTAACATTGCTCTGTCGCGCTTTGGCAAACACATGTCGGGCTTCCGGAGTCGTATGTTCATCTTCAAATTCGGCTTCACTATCACTTTCGCCATACAATCTGTAGCTAGCTGGATCATCAAATACCACCCTTGGACGTGAAGTATTTAACGCATTCACATCTTGCTTAGATGTACCAAGAGATGGACGAACTGTAGACACTCCCGAATCTGAGTTTCTAGTTGCAATTGGAGTTGACTGAAGTCTACTTCCACTAATGCGCAAACTCTCATTTCTCAACATTTCTAATTCTTTCTCTATTGCGCAATCTCCGCATTAACTTTACCAAGAGAGGCCATTTTGTGAATTTTACCAACAAAATGATTTAAAATAATAATAATAATTGAAAGAAAAATAAATTTAACCAAAAAAAAATTAACAAGGAAACAAACGTATTATTTAAATCGAATCCCACCGCTGCCCACCAGAAATTGTAACGTGTAAGGGTGTCGTACCCAGGTTATTTCCTAGGATTCGATAAATAATACAATAAAGGGTTTCTTTAAAAATGAAATTAACCACAAGCTAATAATTGTTAACCAAACCACTGTTTGCGAATAGCTCACGAGTAATTTAAGCTTTAATTTAAAATAAGGCGCACGAGCAAATATATACAGATAAATGTGCGAATTAACTGAGCAAACATTAAATGGACAGAACGAATTTATAGAAATTATAGTATAACGAATGTTTATTTATGAATATGATTATATGATTCAAGGGTAGAAAACTTGCTCTTCCTGAGCTTAATTAAAAGAGTGAAATCAGCTTTCTGGGTCTGCCGCGCACTAGCCGCTACATAAAATGTACAGTGCGCACGAGGAAGACTAATTGTTGCGCACGAGCCAGTACATATATAATATGTACAGTGCGCGAGGAATAACCTGGTAAAACAGCTATATCTTCAATAGCTCGCCGAATCAACAGTATAAAGTACAAAGTAACTATACAGCATCGGACTCCAATAATTACCATAAAAATACAGCCTTCTTCTTCTGCGAACAGATACAAACTGACCCCGCTGTCAAGTTTTCACCCCTTTATATACCCAGCCACTGTTGCATCTCGGGTAATAATCAGTGACGTCATCAACTTGATCATTGAAATGATTTACAGCTATTTAGAATCAATAACACAATTAAAACGTTTGAATACACTTATTACAATGCGCTGGGCGCACGGCAAAGGTAAAAAATCTGAAACTTCGTGTGCAATTTGTAAATACTAGCCCAAAGCGACCTTGAACACCAAATTAGTTAAAGTTTAATAAAATTTTCGTAAAGTGATTTCGTACCAAACTGAAATAAATGTCACCCATACATGGTGTCAAGATGTTTCGTGCCACGACAAAATACATGTCGTCCGGACGTTCCGTGCCACGACAAAATATTTGCCCGAGCGCTACTAGCGTGATTTTTTTTTATTCTGAAACGATCCACTAGTGCTGAAAAATTAAAGATAATAGTAATAATAATAACTATACTACTACTAATAATAATAAAACATTAAACATTCATAATGATTACAATATTTAATTCAAAATAGCTTTTTTCCCCTTCGTTTTTGTTTATAAGCATTGAAGCAATTCTACTAAATGTTATCAAACTGGTGTTGATTATTGTAAGGTCAGCGGACACAGTGGACACATCAGATATTTATCAATACTGTCTATAATAACTAGTAATCGCCTGATAATAGAGGTCGGTTTGTATTTAAGTATTGTCAATCACCATAGACAGGCTACACGGTTACATATTGACGCTTATACCTACAGACCTGTCGAAAAATTAACACTTAGCTAACACGAAAAGAAATCGATACTCAACAACCGATTGGCCGAGAAATGGACAGCTAGTGATCGAAAAGCTACCGAGAGATAGATAACAGTTGGATGGTGTAAGGTCAGCGGACAGACCAGGTATTTATCATTACTCTTCTATTACAACTAGTAATCGTCTAATATTAGAGGTTGGTTTGTTGTAAAGCATTGTCAATCACAGTAACCAGGCTACACGGTTATATATCGATGCTTACACGTACGGGCCTGTCGAAAGTGTAACTTTTAGCTAACACGAAAAGAAATTGATACTCAGCTACTGATTGGCCGAGATATGGATAGCTAGGGACCGCAAAGCTGCTGAGAGATAGATAACAGTTGAATGTTGTAAGGTCAGTAGACAGAGCAGATATTTATCATTTCTCTATAATAACTAGTAATAGCTTGATAATAGAGGTCGGTTTGTATTTAAGCATTGTCAATCACCGTAGACAGGCTACACGGTTACATATCGATACTTATACGTACAGACCTGTCGAAAGTTTAACACTTAGCTAACGCAAAAGAAATCGATACTTTGCTAACGAGTGGTCGAGATATGGTTAGCTTATGACCGAAAACCTGTCGAAAAATAGCTTGCAGTTGGATGCTGTAAGGTCAGAGGACAGAGCATATATTTATCACTACTATGTTATAACTAGTAATCGCTTGATAATAGAGGTCGGTTTTTAGTTAAGCATTGTCAATCACAATAGACAGGCTACACGGTTATATATCGAAGCTTATACCTACATACCTGTCGAAAGTTTAACACTTAGCTAAAACGAAAAGAAATCGATACTCAGCTACCGAGAGATGTCCAGCAAGTGACCGAAAAGCTGCCTAAAAATAGAAAGCAGTTGGGTGTTATAAGGTCAGCGGTCAGACCAGATATTTATCGTTACTCTGTAATAACTAGTAAACATCTGATAATAGAGGTTGGTTTGTTGTAAAGCATTGTCAATCACCATAGACAGGCTACATGGTTATCGATGCTTATACATACAGACCAGTCGAAAAATTAAAACTAATTAAGCTAACACGAAAAGAAATCGATACTCAACAACTGATTGGCCGAGATATGGATAGCTAGGGACCGCAAAGCTGCTGAGAGATAGAAAACAGTTGAATGTTGTAAGGTCAGTAGACAGAGCAGATATTTATCATTTCTCTATAATAACTAGTAATAGCTTGATAATAGAGGTCGGTTTGTATTTAAGCATCGTCAATCACCATTGACAGTCTACACAGTTATACATGTATATCGATGCTTATACCTACAGACCTGTCGAAAGTTTAGCAATAAGCTAACAAAAATGAAATCGATACTTGGCTAATGAGTGGTCGAGATATGGCTAGCTTATGACCTGTCGAGAGATAGATGGCAGTTGGATGTTGTAAGGTCAGCGGACAGAGCCGATATTTATTAATACTCTATAATAATAGTAATAGCTTGATAATAGAGGTTAGTTTGTTGTAAAGCATTGTCAATCACCAAAGACAGGCTACACAGTAACATATCGAAGCTTATACCTACATACCTGTCGAAAGTTTAACACTTAGCTAACACGAAAAGAAATCGATACTCAGCTACCGAGAGGCCGAGAGATGTCCAGCTTGTTACTGAAAAGCTGCCGAAAAATAGATAGCAGTTGGATGCTGTAAGGACAGAGGACAGAGCAGATATTTATCATTACTCTGTAATAACTAGTAATAGCTTGATAATAGAGGTTGGTTTTTAGTTAAGCATTGTCAATCACCGTAGACAGGCTACACGGTTACATATCGATGCTTATACCTACAGACCTGTCGAAAGTTTAACACTAACGCATAACACAAATCGATACTCGTCTGACAAGTGGTCGAGAGATAGATTGCAGCTGTCGATTTAGCTTACGAAGGGACCGCGATCAGCTGTCGATTCGACACTTATCCCTTAGCTTAGTGTTAAACTTTCGCCAGGTCTGCACAGTATACGTACATATTGATTGAATCCATCGCCTATCTCTGCGATAACTGTTTCCAATATATATATATCCCAAAACCAGGTTTTGTTACGGTATAACACAACGGATACAGGATATATACGGAGTGATATCAGACGCAATAGTTTCTTTTTATTTGTTTTAAAAAGGCGTTTAATTTAATACCATTTTTTCGCTTTAGTGGATTTTGTTTTAATCAAGATACTAAGAAAATAGAGGATTGCAACTGAAAATGTTTTACTATTTGAATCAGTATTCAGTGTAATGAAAGTGGAAAAGAAATTACTAAAACAAGCGGAATTTATTTATTTCTTAATTTTAGAATAAAGTAATGTTGATTTTTTATATTGACTTTCTGGAGAGTTATCTAATTTGAAAAGACAAATCACAACCGTTGAGGCAAAAGAATTAAAGATGCCCAGAATATTTGAGAAAACAGCGTTGTAAGTTATACTGTACAGTGGCTATCTAATGTGGATACTCAAGGGATTGTTACACTCAAACACAAACATGCTGATCCATGTCTTAAGAGAAGTTCTGTCAACTTAGGGAATCAGTTCTGAAGGATTTTTATGTTAATTTTTGAAAGTTAAAATAGTTCTTAGATAAAGTATGAATATTAAAGATAGACCTTTATCAAAATAAGTTATCGAGTTTAAGTTCGAGAAAGTTAAAGGAACTTTTATTTTATTTTTCGAAGGTTATAATAGTTAGTTGATCTAGTATGGATATTAAAGAAAAACCTCTGTCAAAATAAGTAATCTATCTTGAGTTAGAGGAAGATAAGGAACGTTTAGATTATAATATTTCGTAGATCTAATACGGATACCATACTTCTGTCAAAATAAGTTATCGAATTTATAATCGAGGAAATTAAAGGGACTTTTATTTTATTTTTCACGAAGGTTAAATTAGTTCGTAGATTTAGTATGGATATTAAAGAAAAACTAATAAAATCGAAGGAAGAATTTTTAAGTAGGTATTTCTGGAAAAGTTTGCGATGTGAATTAATCGGAACCTTGTTATATGTTTTGTTCGGTTGTGGATCTACTGTGGTCTGGGATGAAGAATTAAGGGATTATAAGACATTCAGAAATGTGGAGATTAGCTTATCCTTTGGATTAACAGAGATTATCCTTATAAAATGTCTTGGACATACAAGTGGGGGCCATTTCAATCCAGCGGTGACAATTTCAATGCTCTGTGCGCGTCATATATCACTTATACGAGCATTAAGTTATTTTCTGGTTCAATTTTTAGGAGCTCTTATCGGAGAGGGAATTCTATTCGGGATGATTCCCGCCAAATTACACGGAACTCTGGGCGTGACTCTGTTAAGTAACGATATAGACAAAGGTCAAGCCTTCGGAATAGAGTTTATGGCGACATTTATTTTTGTATTTGTATATTTTTCTACTCTACAACCAAACAACGATACATTAGTTCCAGAGTCCACATTTTGTGGGGTAGCTGTTTGCTTGTCCTGTCTATTTTCGGTAAGTCATATAATATAGCTTGTTCCCACTACGGGTACTTTGTGCTTTCAAAATAAATTATTGGCTCATGGATATTGCAATCAAAAGCTTGTCATGACCCTTAAAATGTTTAAGGGTTGTCATCACAATTTTTTGATAGGTATGGTGCCTTTGTATCCATAATCACCCTGGGCCCCATCCCAAAGTTCGATGATTCTTTGATTACACAATTGGTGGGTGTAGCTAGCTAGCTAAGCAGAAAATGCTTACCCTTCCGGAGCACCCGACCGCACTTCCCTGTTGGTTGCTTGTGTACCTTAATTTGTAAGTTTCAAAGTTGTTACTTTGTTTTTGGTTTGTGATTTGGACATGAATTGGCAAGTGATGTAATACAATATATAGTTTAGGTCCTTAAAAAGTGTTCCCTTGCGTTCGGCTAAGTGCAATTTTTCAGTACCTTTTCTTGTATATTTGATAGGGCAAACGTGATGATTTCAATATTTTGATAACTTTCCTCTTCTATGAAGTAATATGCCTGCTTTTCTGTTTATGGTGTATATGTTTCACAATTAAGACGCTATGGTAGGGCTTGTTCCCACTACGGGAACTTTATCTAACAAAGCAAACTGTTTACATATAAATTGTTGTCCCTGGGATATGTTGCAAGGTCTAGGCTTGCCATAGCCCTCAAAAATTTTAATGGCTGTCTTTACAATACTTTTGATAGGTAGGATGTTTCTGTATTCCAAATTATCCTGGGTATATTTGACGTCTGATAGTTCCATGTTCCTTTGATTCTCAATTGTGATTGCACACGTACCGAGTGTAGTTACCTAAACAGAAGCAGCTGACTCTTTCTGACCACTCGGCCTCACTTCCCTTTTGAAAGTCCACGTATTCGTACATTGATAAGTATGTTTGTTTTTGGTTACCTAATTTGCCAGGTCTTCACTTTCTATTTGGGATTGTGATTTGAATATGGATCGGTTTGTTTTGTTTGATGTTTGATGCATAGAATATTTATGAGTTACAGTGCGTGCATGTATGATGTCTTATCAACCACACAATATTCATACCAAAATTTTCATTTGGATCTTGAGTGTTAATTTAATCACTAGGGACTACTTGGTGTTATCTTAGTAATGAATAGTCGCACGCCAGTTAACACGTCGTTCTTCAGTTTTATCCCATTGAACATGCTTTCTCTTACACTGAAAAACGAAATTGAGTAACTCTTATCATTGTTTTTGACTAAGCATCCATGAAAACCTGATTGGAGATTATTTTAAAAGATTTAATGGACCAGAAAATAAATTGTAATGTAATCGAAAGTGTCTATGTTTTAAAAAGATGTCCATCTGGTTGGTCAGTATATTATGAAAAAATAATCAAAACCTCTATTGTCTCCGGTTTGATTGAAGATGTTCATATAGTCAGTTTTAAGAAGTCCTTCATTAAGTCCTTTTATCAAAGTTTGTTACAATGTGCACTTCATCACACCTCGCTAGACGCCTTTGATACTAACCCAAACGATAATGTAAAGGATAAAATAAATTTAAAAGTTCCCTGGCATGTCAGAAAGTAATTAAGAGAATCGGTACTCAATCACAGGATTGTATGTGAACCACTTTACAACTGGCGAAAGGTATCGAACGATTATGCATTTGTGTTAAAAGGCTGGATGATTTAAACTTAAATTGATAAAATTAACCACATGTCCAAAAAGCAAAGCAAAAATTGTGGAGCTGGCATATTAAGTTAAACACGTGAACTGTCACCAGAGAAGTGAGGCCGGATGCTCCGGAAGGTTAGGCACCTCCTGTTTAGCTAGTTACACACGCCACATGTAAAATCAAAATTGAAAGTGAAAGGAAATGGAATTATACATTCCATATATGCATTGCATATTCTTGGTGATTACACATTGTAACTCGTTTCAATTGATGTAAAGTTGGAGAACTTTCTTTTTTGATTTCATTGTCGTCTGTGAATGGTTTTTAAAATCTTTTGTTCTTAATACAATGTGAGAAACGCTACTTACCGTAATGAGTACTAACTGAAATTACCTGATCATACATTTTTCACGGTTCAGAATATATCAACACGTAATTACTTTCTACCTACATGCTCTATTGATATATATCGCTGCTCTGAATAATTTATTTCTAAAGGCGTATATCCCTGCTATCTTTCGATTCCTTCTTCATATACATATTGTATATAATTACATATTATACCAGTTTTAATTTTACAGCACTAGACGGTCGTTTCGGAATACAATTCCTCATCAGTAGTGCTTGGACTAAAATTATGTAACCAAAATTATTTTGAAGATGTTGAAAAGCTACCCAAAGGACCAAAATATATTTTACCAAATTAAGCTAAGGAAATACTTTGCATGAGAGAGTGATTGTGTTGAAAAATATTCACATCTCTAGTGTTTCAATTCATTATTTATGATGCCTCTGTATACAAAATTATCCTGGATATATTTGACGTCCCAAGGTTCCTTACTACTTTCATTCTTAATTTCAATTTCACGCGTTGCTTTGTATGTGGTAAAACCAGAGGTACTTACCTCTCCAGAGAACCCGGTCTCAATTCCCGGTTGAAAATGCACGTGTTAAAATTAAAATGTTACTTTTTAAAATTTTTACTTACCTGTGTTTACCTACTTAGGAAATTCTTAATGTTTTTACTTTGCATTTTGTTTTTGGGATTGTGATTTGAACACATTTTATTTGCCATTCAAATACAAACAAGTGCAAGTACATTGAACATAATCATAATGACATATACTGGTATGAACAAAAGGATCCAGAATCAAGTGTCTTAGCACTTATATTGATATGTCTAAAATTTATAATGGTTTGATATTATTATTAAATTTTGTTAAAATTGTTAATGTAAAAGACTTAGTTTTGTTTTATTTTAATCATTTAATTAAAAACAAATATACCAGACCGTTTCCAAATCACAATCCAAAAAGCAAAGGAAAAACTTTGAAAAAAATAATTTCAATTTCTCTACCGGAAAATAATTGTTTCATAGAGAACCTGACAAAGTGGTTCCATTATCTTGTTTAACACATGATGTTTTCACCCGTGAAATATTTGATACATTTCTGACGTGTTTAAGTCTTGTTTAACAGTTATTTGTGTTGGTAATTACCGCTAACACGTATCTATAATTGGTTCCATTAAAGCCGAAATTGCCAACTAAATCCGCTTACACATTGTCAATAGAATTATACGAGACTCATTAAAAAGATGTTTGTGCCTTTCCTTTATGGTAGAGTTACTGCCTCGATACATTCAGATGAAAACCGTGCCCTTATAGCTTCATTATACAATGGTGTTTTTGTAGAAAAGGAAGCCTATCTTATTAAGGTCCTTCAAAGATCTATGTGCTTGTCGCTATCAATTAAGAAGCTGCTTCGAGGGTTATACTACTATCAGATCATTTTGTTTACTTTGCACTTTTCCTCATTAATTTACGCTATACGAATGAGTGCAAAATACTTGATTTAATCGAAAAATCGAAGACTATTGAAGATCACACTGTAATGCGATGGATACATGTATAATTTAACGATGCTTTCCAATAAATCTTGTAGACCACTGCGGTAGCGCAGTTGGTAGATACATAGGGTGCTCGCTCCGTAAGTGGGAGGTCGTGGGTTCGATCCCCGACCGGGTCTGACCCAAGACTTGAAAGTGGGTAGTGACTGTTCTTTCGCCAAGCACTCGGCATTACGAAATGAAAGTCACGGTTCTTTCGGATGGGAACTTAAAATAAACGAGGTCCCGTGTTACGGTGGGCTTGGCACGCTAAAGAACCCTGCTGTATAATGCCATCAGTCCAACGCACAGGCAAAATGTCTGCACCTTTGCCTATAGCTGGCGACGTCTCGATATAAGTGAAATATTCTTGACTGGGACGTTAAACACCATTACTCAACTCAACTCAGTAAATCTTGTAATTTTCATACAAAATCTTCAACTATTATCTGTAAAAAAGAAAAGTTCACTATTATCAAATCCTATAATTCCTCATAATGATCAAATCCACAATTCCTCATAATAATCAAATCCACAATTCCTCATAATTATCAAATCCTATAATTCCTCATAATTATCAAATCCTATAATTCCTCATAAATATCAAATCCACAATTCCTCATAATAATCAAATCCACAATTCCTCATAATAAACAAATCCACAATTCCTCATAATAATCAAATCCACAATTCCTCATAATTATCAAATCCACAATTCCTCATAATAATCAAATCCATCATTCCTCATAATAAACAAATCCACAATTCCTCATAATAATCAAATCCACAATTCCTCATAATTATCAAATCCTATAATTCCTCATAATTATCAAATCCTATAATTCCTCATAATAAACAAATCCACAATTCCTCGTAATTATCAAATCCTATAATTCCTCATAATTATCAAATCCTATAATTCCTCATAATAAACAAATCCACAATTCCTCATAATTATCAAATCCACAATTCCTCATAATTATCAAATCCTATAATTCCTCATAATAATCAAATCCACAATTCCTCATAATAATCAAATCCTATAATTCCTCATAATAATCAAATCCACAATTCCTCATAATAATCAAATCCACAATTCCTCATAATTATCAAATCCACAATTCCTCATAATTATCAAATCCTATAATTCCTCATAATAAACAAATCCACAATTCCTCATAATAATTAAATCCACAATTGCTCATAATAAACAAATCCACAATTCCTCATAATAATCAAATCCACAATTCCTCATAATAATCAAATCCACAATTCCTCATAATAATCAAATCCTATAATTCCTCATAATAATCAAATCCACAATTCCTCATAATAATCAAATCCACAATTCCTCATAATTATCAAATCCACAATTCCTCATAATAATCAAATTCTATAATTCCTCATAATAAACAAATCCACAATTCCTCATAATAATCAAATCCACAATTCCTCATAATTATCAAATCCTATAATTCCTCATAATTATCAAATCCTATAATTCCTCATACTTATCAAATCCACAATTCCTCATAATTATCAAATCCACAATGCCTCATTAATATCAAATCCACAATGCCTCATTAATATCAAATCCACAATTCCTCATTAATATCAAATCCACAATTCCTCATAATTATCAAATCCACAATTCCTCATAATTATCAAATCCACAATTTCTCATAATTATCAAATCCACAATTTCTCATAATTATCAAATCCACAATTCCTCATAATTATCAAATCCACAATTCCTCATAATTATCAAATTCACAATTTCTCATAATTATCAAATCCACAATTCCTTATAATTATCAAATCCTATAATTCCTCATACTTATCGAATCCACAATTCTCCATAATTATCAAATCCATAATTCCTATATAATTTAAACGTACAAATCCGGGTAGTTTTATATATATGATCAGTGGTTCAAGTTATTTTTTCATCTTGTCTATCTTGCTTTCTTATTTTTTTGGATTAATTCCGGTTATTTAAAAAAACGTATTCTTGAAATACATTTGCTATTTTTGTGTTTTCAATAAAAAAAAAATGGTAACTGACTGTACATTCAAATAGTGTAAAACACTTTATTTTCGCGCCATGGAATTTTCGCGATATCCCGTTGAGAACCCGATCCCATCGTGAGCCCCTCATGTAAAAGTCCATTCATATTTATTCGATCAAATTTATTTTCGCGCATATTATATTCGCGATTTTTTATGAACTCGCGAATTACGCGAAAATTTTAAGTTTTACAGTAGTCGACGCATCTAAGATTACAACGTGGTGCTACTGAAGCATAAAACATTCAAGCATTTCAAGGTTTTCTTCTATTTTAAGAAACTTCAAAATCTTGGAAAATTTGAACATGCAATACTAGTATTGAAATACAAGTAGACCAGTTCTGAAAAAAAATTGTGAGTTGAGTAATTGTGTTTAACGTCCAAGTCAAGAATAAATGTATTTTACTTAAATCGAGACGTCGCCAGCTAGATTAAAAAAGTGAGTTCTTTGATGGTTGACAAGATAAACTTAAATCGTAAGAAAGCGAACTAAAAAGTTGAACTATTGCGTACTATAATCTGTCCGAGATAGGGTGGAAGATTTTCTGAAAACTTCTAGTAATACAGAAACGCTCCGAGTCATATGATATCACCGGTCAGACAATACCACACAAATGTACAGGCTTAGAGAGCAAATGATAAAAAAATTAAAAATACAACATTATTATATAAAGACCTAAAACGAATTTTGTCAACCCTTAACGTTCGACAGACGTTCTTGCCGCCAGTATACCTACTCCTACAATTAATCATCTTTTAGCTCTAAGGAAAAAGAAAAGTGCACTGTAATAATTATCAGATTGTTTTTGCTACCAGTATACATTGTAATTTCAATACAAAATCTTCAACTTTTAACTGTTAAAAAAATTACACTATTATCAAATCATTTTGTTAATCCTTAATTTTGACAGATGTTTTGTCGACAGTAAATCCTAAACGATCACCAGACATATTTCTCACCCGTCAAACCTTAGGTTTCAAAAGATGTTTTTTCCGCCAGTATAACTTGTAATTTCGAAAAAAAATATTTCATTTAAATAATAGTTTAATAGATATAGAGAATAAGACAGGTTCACTGAAATATCAGAGCACACATTTGATTCAGTTCAGATAATTTTTTATAACTTGATGATAATATTGTACATTGTTTTAACGTTTTTGTCGTCGTTAAACTCTTAACGTTCGGTGCACATTTTTTGCTTTCAGTTCATACTCAGCTTTTGACTATGTTTATGTAACCGAATACCTTGTAATTTCCATACAAAACCTTCAACGTCAAACAAACATATTTCTCACCCGTCAAACTTTAACGTTCAAAAGCTTTTTTTCCGTCACTATACCTTGTAATTTTAAAGAAATGTTTCATTTCTATACTAAACTTTCTGTCTGCGTATGTTTTTGCCATCCGTATACCTTGTAATTTCAATAAAAAAAATCTTTTAGCTGTAAAAAAGAATTATCAAATCCTTTTGTCCATCCTTCATTTTTGACAGGCACATATTTTGTTGACAGTTAACCTTAATCGTCAAACAGACATATTTTTCACCAGTAAAATCTTACCATTTTTGCCGTCGGTATATCTTGTGATGTCAAAAGAAATGTTTCATTTAATAATAGTTTAATAACTATTAAGAATAAGAAAAGTACACTGAATCAGTTCTACAATTTTCTATAACGTGACGATAATATCGTACATTTTCTTTAACGACAGACGTTCTTCAATTATCTAAGTTCACATAGTACGTGCATCTGATACAGAGACAGCAATCAATTAAACATAACGAGATAGTTACATAGACAGGATTTTTGCTGATAGACTGTGGTCTTCAAAGGCTGTTACAATGTCATTATCTTGTCATTGGGAAAATTAAATTATATCCTTACTGTACACAATTTGGCTCTACCATCACATGGCTGCTAAGTGTAAATATCTGTTAGCTGATTACTGCATGAACAACCTTTTTTTTTTACTAACAACAGGTTTAAACGTCTGAATATGAAAATGTGCTTGGGTACCACTGCAAATTTTTAGCGGATAGACATGCGATATTGGGAAAAAACAAAGGCAATCTGTAATTGAAATCAAACACAAACAAACCGTTCCGTGTCCAAATCGCAATCTTAAATCAAAAGAAAAAACTTTAAAACTAGCAAAAACGTTAAACATAAGAACTTCCATCAGAAAAGCGTAGCTTATTTCAATTACAGTCTAACTCGCCTCTTTATAAGGACAACCAGCTTATAAAGGTCAGTAGAATTGTATCCCAATGGTTCTTTATTCGTATTATTTGAACCTCTATATAAAGGCCACGTGTTCATAAAGGCTACATTTACTGGTTCCCTTGGTCGGCCTTTATATATAGGTTTGACTGTATAAGTAAAGTCAGTTACATATTTTTGTAATGTAATGTTATCCTTAGATAGCAAGTAGGGTTTATATTTAGTATGTCAAATTAAATCAAAATTCCCATTGGGTCTAAAAATAATTTTGAATATATATCACAGAGCCGATAATATTTAGTCTTATAAGACCCTTGTGAATAATATTGGATGAATAAAGATGGTCTGGTATTTGTCAAAAAGGTAGCTTATCCCATAAATACACATTGAGCACAGAAATAAATATCTAATAATATACATATTTTTATGTTTACTTATATCGGATAAATAAGGTGACATGTTTGTTAACAAAACTAGAACACACTGGATAGACGGATGTTCTCTTTCGCAACAGTGCCGAATAAGTATTTCTAAGATTTGAAATATGGACTTGATTTTTTTCCAATGCGCCTGGATTTGGTATGCGATACATCAAGTCATGTTTGTTAACATTTGCCCCAAATTTTATCTAAATCCATTCAAAGACATGCAAAATATGGACTGGACACGATATTAAGGCTGACGGTCAGACAAATGGACAGAGTGATTCCTTTTGCGTGCGAGGTAAACCAAATAAGATGGCTTTTGTAATCTCGCTGCATTGTGGCCTTTTATGATGCCGTAAATATCCATAATATTGCCTGGACAGTTATACCGAATAAATAAGATGATTTGCTTATTAACAAAATAAAATCCTCTATTTATATACATATTCGGATAAGACGTCCTCGAATAAAATGTATGTAATATCGGTGCTTTGTATTCTTGCATGATGCCGTAAATAGCCATCAAATAGTCTGGTAAGCTTTATCGTATTACTTCAATATTCATTAACAGTAACAAGCTACAATAATGAAGTTTCGTAAGAAGTCATTTATCTACGGTGTATTTTGCTATAAATTTTCGTTTTCAGTTCCTCCAATGAAAAGCTATTACGGGTAATTGCTTTTGCTCAAATTGTGATGCGACCTGAATTGCTACTTTGAATTTTTCATACATTTCCGTCTTTTATTTCACAAATGACAAGTGTGTTTCGTATAATCGTTTTCACTTAATATAACTTATGCGACTTGCATTGCTCAAGTCCTATGGACCTGAATTTGGTATGCAACACGTCCCATAATTTATTGTCTCTTTCATTCTAAATTCTGATAACACGTGGCTGAAGTAGCTAGTTTAACAGAAGGTGCTTCCTCCTAATACACGAGTTTTTACTTTGCTTTTGGTTATAGTTTGCATTGGACGTGAATAAGTGTGTTTTTTAACTCCCTGGTTTAGTCATATCAAATTATGATCTGATATTAATTTTGGTTTTATAATTTTGGTCCAAGCACTACTGATGAGGAATTGTATTCCGAATATGTAATTTAAACCTCTAAACCGATATCTCTGCTGGTGGCTGGTGCCCCGAGGATATCACAAACTCAGTAGGCAATAATTTCGTATTATTGTCAGAAATATACTATAATTGTCTAAATTTCCTGCAAGTTAAAATTTGAAATTTCTCAAAAAGTAGGGTATACTCCCTCACGCAAAGTATTTCCTTAGCTTAATTTGGTAAAATATATTTTGGTCATTTGGGTAGCTTTTCAACATCTTAAATAATTTTGGTTTCATAATTTTGGTCCAAGCACTACTGATGAGGAATTGTATTCCGAAACGGCCGTCTAGTGCTGTGAAATTAAACTGGTATAATATGTAATTTTAAAAAGATCGCCATTCATACACAGTGGAATGGTGCGTCCTCCAAAAAAATAGATGTTATCTTGGTGCATTATGTCAGTTAAATAAGTTTATTTTCTTGAAAACATAATAAAATGCTCCATTCATGCACAGTCGAATAAGGCGTCCTCAAATAAAATATATGTAACCTCGGTGCATTGTGTCCTCGCATGATGCCGTAAATTGTCATAAAATAGTCTAGTTAGTTATATCGTATTACTTCAATATCCATTAACAGTAACCAACTACAATAATGAAGCTTCGTAAGAAGTTATTTACATTCATTTAGTTCCATTTATTTTACTGTCTACAGTGCATTTTCCTATAAATTTCCGCTTTCAATTCCTCAAATGACAAGCTATTACGCGTAATTGCTTTTCCTTAGAGTGTTATGGAACTAGCGTTGCTCAATATCTTATTTGGTCTCACTTGCCTGGTGGAAGTTCACGTGTCTAATTTAACTTGTCAGTTCCAAAGTTTTTACTTAGCTTCTGGATTGTGATTCGGACATGGATTAGTATGTTTGTTTTTGATTGTACTACCGCAATAGCTACGGTCCATTTGCTATAAATATACGTTTTCAGTTTCTTGGATAACAAGCGTGTTTCATGTTTTTTTTCTTTCACTTAAAGTGTTATGCGACTTGCGTTGCCCAGTTTACTTCGTTGATTTTCTCAACCTCAAACCTTCAGTTTCTTGACTGAGTGTTTTTAGGTGATTGCTTTCAATAAATGTGCTATGCCACTTCCTTTACTTAATTTCTTTGTCTTTATTGCATTATCGCAATGTATACTTTTTATTTCTCTATAAATATCAGTTTCTTGGATGACAGGCGTGTTTCGGGTAATTGCTTTCACTAAATATGTAAAGCGACTTGCGTTGCTCAATATCTTTCTTGGACTGCCGTAATGACTAACAATGTGTCATTTGAGTTCGTTGTATATTTAAAGTTATTTTGTGTATACCAAGTAATGGCGGCTTAAGCTAGCTAAACGGGAGATGCTTATCATTCTAGAGCACCAGACTTCATTGAGTGTAAGTTCGGGTGTTCAATTATTTTTACTTTTCTATGTTATTGTGATTTGGACAAGGAATGGTATGTTTCTTTTATTCTGTCTATCCTTTGCTATACAATACCGAATGTGTATTGAAGCTCCAAACAGATGATCATTTCCAATCAAAGCGAAGTTTTTAAACAATTTGGTTAACATTATTATCAATGGTATGGTGTAAGATCGCGTGTTTAACTTAATTTGCAAGTTTTAAAAGCTTTTACTGTGATTTGGGTTGTGATTTGGACATGTGTTTGTTGAGGCCTACCTTTACCATTTTTCATAGTTTTTACTTTACTTTTTCGGATTGTGATTTATAATAGACTGGTATGTTTGGGGTTTTGCATATATTTGTATATATGTATCTGTCCGTACCGCAATGGATATGTGATACAATAAGAAGGTCTGGCTTTTATTCCCAAAAGCGACAATCTCGTTTTACTTTTACTGATTTATTCTAAATAAAACAAGGAAGTCGAACACAAGCTGATATTGAAGACATCTTCTGCCTTCGAATTTTTAGGTGTTTCTATCATATTTTGTTTGTTTTATTTTTTTTTTTTTTATTTTTTTTTTTTTTAGAATTATCGGAAATTATTATTTTTAAATAGTCCGGTATGTTTATATTTGATATAAAGTCTGGTATCACAATGGTTAAGATATCTGGATTACAATTAGAAGGCACGGCTTCTATTTTACACAGGAGTGCCAATTTTTATTTACTATTTTTGCATTTAACGAGGACACCGAACACAAGCAGATACCGCAGACTCCAAAATATATAAAACCTAGAAGATGCTTACGATATGTCTGTCTTTAAGACAAAAACAGAAAATTATTTTTTAATATTTTATGTTTTGTTACAAAAGCGATCTATATTGTAAGACTATTTTTTAATATTTTATGTTTCGCCACAAGAGCTGACGTTAATTTGCAAGACTAGCAGTTTTCTCGGTCGGTAACCCATCATGTTTGTACTGTATTGCTTGCTAAGTAAATGTATTATTAACGTTACAGACTTATTATAGACGAGTTCTAAGAAATAAAAGCAATTATACCGGTAATTTCCCTGCGAGAGATGACAGCATCTGTCTGGTACAAGTGAAGATTTGGCTGATAATAAATGATTTAATTTTCGACTAATGTGTAGCCGAATATATACAGTATTCTATGTAGTTCGTAGAGTTCAATTTATATACAAGCGAAGATTAAAAGACACCTTCAAAGTAAATTCATTTTTTAATTTCACTTTTAAAATCAGTTAAGAATGCTACCTTTTTTGTTTCGATGGATATTAACACAAAAATGATGACAATAGGTAAAATGACGGCCAAACATTAATAACCAGACTTTTTTGTTGTAAAAGAATGGGCAAAAACACACGTCCCGGTACAATAAATATAGTGGATCTTTTCTTCCGTATAAAAAAGCTGCAAGCAAGATAGGAACGTTTCAAAATGTGATACGTTAATCTCTTTGTACATGACGATGTTAAATTACCAATTCAATCGCAGGTTCAGTCAAATACTAATCTACTTGGTCATCAACTTTCATCGACTTTTTTTTTCTTTTATTTCCTTACTCTGTACTCTGTTCAACGAAGTCTCTCTGTCTCTGTGTCCAGAATTGCTCTGGATATATTTGACGTCCCAAAGTTCCATGTTCTATTCACACAATTTTGATTACACACGTGGCGGTTGTAGCTAGAGAAACAGGGGGTGCTTACCTTTCCGGAACACCCGGCCTCACTTCTCTGGTGGAAGTTCACATGTCTCACCTGACTTGTCAGTTCCATTTTTTTTTACTTTCCTTCTTGATTGTGATTCGGACATGGATAAGTATGCTTGTTTTTGATTACATATCTTGAGAGTTATTATTATGCCAGTAAGAACGTTTTATTAAAGAGCTTTGTTGGTCGCCTGAATTATTAACTATACGGTGGGTTGAAAAGTGTAACCCTTTATCAACCTAAACATAATACTAATATTGACAACTTAATGACACTAAAGACAGAAATAGTTAAATTTTATCATGTTTTATCAAGAATATCTATAGAAATCGTAATTTATTTGAAAATAAGATTTATATCGGATTGTGGTTTGGACATGAATTGGTATGATGGTCTTTGATTTAGTCATAGAAGCAGTCAATACTTAAAATATAATGTTCTTCTATTTAACAATGGTTTTTTAAGCTGCGAGAAATGTAGCTATGATTTTATCAGATGTCTAAGACGTGTTTATTGTTTGTCCGGAAATTATATTTAGATTTTCCACGACAGCTTGTAACAAAAGAAATGTGGTGAATTAAAATATTTATTGAATGGTTTTTTTTTTCTTGCAGCAATATACTGCTTCTGCTTATGGTATATTGGTTTCCTAATTAATTATGGTAGTTCCTACTACGGGAACTTTATACAACTAATCAGGCTGTTTGCAAAAAAATTGTTGACTAGGGATATTGCAAGTCTAGGCTTATCAGTGCACTCAAAAATGGCGGTCATCACAGTATTGTTGATAAGTTTGATGACTCTGTGTCCAGGATTGCTTTAGATATATTTGACGTCCCATTGTTCCATATCCCTTTTACTCATGTTTATCAAGAATGTCTGTAAAATTTGTAATATATTTGAAAATAATATTTATTTGGGATTGTGATTTTGACATTGATCGCTATATTTGTTTTCGATTAAGATATAGAAACAGACAGTATTTCAAAGTTAATGTTCGCTTCTTTTCAACAATGAGTTTGTAAGCTGTTTGAAAATTTTTTTTCGGAAATTGCATTTAGATTTTCCACGATAGCTAGTAACAATTATTCAATTTTACAAATGAATTGTAAATTCAAAATGCTATTGGATGGTTAGTTAGTGTCCTGGTAAATTACTTGAATCTGTGGTCGTCTGATAGTAAATTTGTTGATAGAGTGCAAAATGGCAAGCTTTCTGCCCGAATAGAAATCCTCACAAGTGGGTTAGAGGCCGTTTGACCTTGCATAACCTTGGGCTTGAGACTATTTTCCCACCGATGTCCTAGTACAAAAACATTTGCATTACGCATGCTTTTAATTTATAGCTTTTTCCGACAGCCTTCGTATAAAAGTGCTGGCAAGACAGGATTATATCAAAAACAAACATACGAATCCATATCCGAATACAGTAGCTGATTTCTGGAAAATGGATACGGTAAAGAAAAGAGACCTATATTTGAACTACTATGTGGACCATGAGATTTACTATTCGTTAACATTAAGACATTTCATTTTGTGCAAAACTTATGAACTTTTATCAGTTTATCTTTTGTTAGCACAACCAAATAGGTTCTTTACATAATAATAATTAAAAAAAAATTGGTTGCTGGTTAATCAATGTTCCATTTACTTAACAAGAGGTTCTCTGGTATGCGAGCACTATAAGCTCTGCCTCCTGGAGAATGACGTTTTGGAGGAAATCTCGCGAGATTTCTAGCTTTGAAACGCTTGTGTGCACGAGACTTGGGGAGAATCAAAACAAGCAATACACTAACACTGCTAGACGAAGTCGAATTAATAATAATTAATCACAGGTTTAATGAAATACATCTAAATGTATTGGTCATGAACTGTTATCTAAAGAATGGTTCTTTATTTTCCTATTCTGTCTAACCTGACTTGTCAATTCTAAAGTTTTTACTTTGCTTCTGGATTGTGATTCGGACATGGAGTAGTGTGTTTGTTTTAATTACATATGTTGAAGGTTATAAATGTGTTGATAAGAACGTTATATTACGACTTAACACACATTGTTTGATGCCTAAATTCTATATTACATGTTACTTTTCTTCAAGGTTTTTATCACTGACTGAATCGAACCACGTTGAATACATAATTTGACCTCAATTTTATTGAAAATCAACAGTCATGACTAAATTTTGTATTACATGTTACTTATCTTCAAGGAATTTATCACTAACTGTATCGAACCCATTTGAAAAAATGATTGGACCCCAATTTCAATGCAAAAAAACAACTTGGTCATCAAATCTCATGAAATGATATTTCTTTTATTTCCTTATTCTGTGTGTTACATATCTTGAGGGTTTATCATTATGTTTGTAAGGACGTTTTATAACAGAGCTTTGTTTGTTGCCTGAATTATTAACTATACGATGAGTTGAAAAGTGTAACCCTTTATCAACTTAAACAGAATACTAATATTGACAACTAAATGACAATGATGCCAGATATAGATTGAATTTATCATGTTTTATCAAGAATGTCTGTAGAAATCGTAATTTATTTAAAAGTCAGATTTAGTTATAGAAACATGGAGTACTTTAAAGTTGATATATTCGCAACCAATGATTACAATCAGATATTTTAAATCATCTAGCTGTGATTTTATTAAATGTTTGAGACGTGACTATTGTTTATCTTAGTTTATCCGGAAATTAATTTGAGATTTTCCACGATAAATAGAAACAAATTCAATGTATTGAATTCATTTGATGGTTATGATTCTTGTAAATTACTGGAACCAGTCACTGTCTGATAGTACTGAATTACTATGTAATTGGGGCCTCTTCGTCGATAGACCTAAAGAGCAGATCACAGCGCATCTCAAATCCTATGTTTGAATTCCATTGAGTGAGCTCCTAGTGTAAGAGTTTGTTAGCTTGCAGGTTTCCTTCACCATTCCAAGACTAGACACCTCGATATAAAGGAAGACGGTCGTGACGATGGCGTAAAAACCCTTAATCAAAAACAAACATACTAATCAATGTCCGAATCACAATCAAGAAGCAAAGTAAAAACTTTGGAACTGACAAGTTAGGTAAGACACGTGAACTTCTACCAGGTAAGTGAAGCCGGATGCTCGGGAAAAATAAGCACCTCCTGTTTAGCTAGCTACACGTGCCACGTGTGTTATCAAAATTGTGTGAAAGGGACATGGAACTATAAGACGTCAAATATATCCTGGGCAATCCTGAGCATACTGACGGTCATAAAACTTTTTGAGAGTCTAATCCAATCCTAGAAACCTATTTGACCTCAGCGTGTGGTTAAGTTGTATATTATATTTCATTTTCGTCGTGTTTTTAGCCCAAACACGCCCACGCACACGAACATTTCAATTTTAGAATTATAATGATCAGGACCCGTAGTACTATAACCACACCGTGTTTTTCAATAGATAGTCGGAAATTGTATCATTTTTGCTCGATATAATCACATATTATAATTACAAATAAGCATGCTGTTTCCTTTGTTTTGTCTTGTTTTAACTGTTTTATCGTTGCAGTGTCTTTGGTCGTGTTTTTGGATTCGTTGGTTGTGGTCAAGTTGTACACGAGAGAGAGAGAGAGAGAGAGAGAGAGTCAGTCCTTAATTTGAAATCTTAAAGAAATATACAGAACTTTGTACAAATTCGATTCTAGCTTCATTGAAACCACTAAAAATAAGATGTCACATGAGTAAAATCATTGACATCAATATTATTTTTGCGCGTTCTGGAGAAAGATAACCTGCACATTTTGAAGAAATTGAGATCGAGTCATTAATTTGAAATTTAAAACAAAGATACGAGTCCATGTTCAAATTCAATTCCAGTTTAAGTGAAATGCTAAAAAATAAAGTGTCTTGCAAGTACAATCTTTGAATCAAAAACTATTTTCTCATATTCTGAAAACATAATCACTTTTGGCTTCATTGAAACACTCAAAAATATGTCATGTAAGAGCAATCATTGACTATTGTTGAAAAAATATAACAGGTTTAGTAATAATTCAATACTATTTTCTCGTATTATGAGAACTTTTAGTTATATTGGAATATTAAAAATAAGGTGTAATGTGAGTACAATCATTTACTTAAATACTATTTTCAATTTTGTCTTATTCTGGGAACATAGTCACGATAATATTTAGTTGCAGAGCTTTGTATGACGTCTGAGTGCTTCCTTAATATGATTGATGTAACTGACGATTATGACAGAAATAGATTCCATCAGGAATGTTTTCAGATTTACTTTGCTTCTGGATTGTGATTCGGACATGGATAAGTTTGTTTGTTTTTGATTTCAAAGTTTTTACTTTGCTTCTGGATTGTGATTCGTATATGGATTAGAGTATTTTTGTTTGATTTGATATATTTGATATATGCTGACAAGCTCTCATTTACTTATGTCTAATTGCATCGAATTCGAACCTAGTCTAATGGAGGCAGTTTGATCCGTAAACTTGTTTTATACAACTTGGACACCCAAGTCCAAGTACAATTAGTATAATGCCTTTTTTATCGTTTATTGACCAACTCCATATTAAAAATCTGCAAGCAAGATAAAATTGATTAAAAAAACCAAAATAATAACTGGATTATAGGTTCAATAAAAAACTTGGCCATCAACTGTCTCGTTAAGAATATTTCTTTTTGAAATAAGAGACATCATCACTAGCTGTTAGTTGTTTTAAAACTAATTGAAGAAATAACCAGATCCCAATATCAATACAATGCTTGGTCATCAACTGTCATGAAAGGATATTTCTTTTATTTCCTTATTCTGTGTGTTACATATCTTGAGGGTTTATCATTATATTTGTAAGGACGTTTTATAATAGAGCTTTGTTTGTCGCCTGAATTATTAACGACTATGTGATGGGTTAAAAAGTTGAGTCCTTTATCAACTTATTTATAATACTAATGTTGACAACTAAATGACAATGATGCCAGATAAAGATATTAAGGGTCTTATCCAATACTTGAAAACTATTTGACCTCAGCGTGTGTTTTAAAGTTGTACTTTTTATATCATTTTTTCGTGTTTTTAGCCCACACAAGCTCAGGAACGCGAAAATTTTAATTTTAGAATTATAATGATCAGGATCCGTAGTACTATAAGCCACATTTTCCAGTGTAAAGTCGGAAAATGTATCATTTTTGTTCCAAATAATCACATATTATAATCACAAATAAGCGTGTTGTTTCCTTTGTTTGGTCTGGTTTTAACTGTTTTGTCAATGCAGTGTATTTGGTCGTGTTTTTGGATCCGTTGGTTGTGGTCAGGTTGTACAAGAGACAGACAGACAGAGAGAGAGAGAGAGAGAGAGAGAGAGAGAGAGAGAGAGAGAGAGAGAGTCCTTAATTTGAAATCTGAAACAAATATACAGAACTTTGTTCAAATTTTAATCAAGCTTCATTGAAACCACTAAAATAAAATGCCATGTAAGTAAAATCATTGACATCAATATTATTCTCGCGCGTTCTGGAGAAAGATAACCTTCTCATGTTGAGGAAATTGAGATCGAGTCCTTACTTTAAAATCTGAAACAAAGTCCATGCTAGTCCATGTTTAAATTCAATTCGAAATTTAGGTAAATGCTCAAAAATAAAGTGTCTTGCGAGTACAATCTTTGAATCAAAAAATGTTTTCTCGTATTCTAAAAACATAATCACTTCTAGCTTCAATGAAACACTCAAAAATATGTCATGTAAGGGCAACCATTGACTATTGTTGCAAAATTATAACAAGTGACACTGTTTTCTCATATTATGAGAACTTTTAGCTATATTCGAACATGAAAAATAAGGTGTAATGTGAGTACAATCATTGACTTTAATACTATTTTCAATTTTGTCTTGTTCTGGAAACATAGTCACGATATTATTTGATTGCAGAACTTTGTATGACGTCTGAGTGCTTCTTTTATATGATTGATGTAACTGACGATTATGACAGAAATACATTTTATCATAATCTATCAGGAATGTTTTCAGATTTATTTGTAAATCAAATCTTCTATAGCATTAGTGGTTATTCGAAAGTACTATTCACTTCTATTTATAAATACTACTGTCAATTATTTCATTTTTTATCTGATTTGGAAATTGTTATAGATTTCACGTGATAGGATACAAATAGTGCAATTTGATTTCTAAAAATCAAGAAAGCGATTGGTAGCTAATACATACACTTCGTACTAGACAATACAATCATAATAGATATGATCAGAAATTGTATTCAGAAACGGCCGTCTAGTGCTGGTATAATATGTAATTTAAACCCTTGAGCCGATATCTCTGCTGGTGGCTGGTGCCCCGAGGATATCACAAACTCAGTAGGCAATAATTTCGTACTATAATTATCTAAATTTCCTGCAAGTTAAAATTTGAAATTTCTCAAAAAGTAAGGTATACTTCCTCATGCAAAGTATTTCCTTAGCTTAATTTGGTAACATATATTTTGGTCCTTTGGGTAGCTTTTCAACATCTGCAAAATAATTTTTGGTTTCATAATTTTCGTCCAAGCACTACTGATGAGGGATTATATTTCGAAACAACCGTCTAGTGCTGTAAATATAAATATGGTATAATATGTAATACAAACAACAAACAATCAAAAACATACCGGTCAATGTTTCATTAAAATTTTGCAATAGGGAAGTGAAAAAGGAAGCTCCGGAAAACCTAACTTTACCTTCCATACCATGTGTATAAGTAAAGTTGACAATAACAAGAACACGGGACGTCCAATATATCCAGCCTGAGGATAATTTTAGATAGAGACAAAATACTTATCAACATTATTGTGATGGTATAAAACTTTTATGGTCTTTATAAGCCGATATGTATCTTGTGCATCTTCCTCTTGTAACTTTCTACCACTGCGGTAGTTCAGTTGGTAGAGTGCTCGCTCTGTGAGTGGGAGATCTTGTTGATCTTCCTCTTGCCATTTTGCTGTAAACTTTTTGTACACCGTTCCCTAAGGCAGATAACATAATAAATTGAAAATAACCAAGAGAATGATAGACCGAAACAAGTAATTACAAGATTACCGTGCCTCTATAATGATGCCCATAATGATATAGAACAGAAAAACAATATTCAATTAGGAGAAACCAACCCACTGTAAAATCTATTTTTGTCCATAAAAAATTGCTTGTTATTGATTATGTGGTATCACTATAAGAGTAGAGTTAGATTCAGAATTTAATTTTGCCAAAATTAGTATTTAGAACCATTACCTGAATTAATTTACTTTTTGTGGCCAGGGAAGAAATTAATTATTTTCGTAATGAAATGAAACTTTTAATGAAAACATTTGGTAGAAAATGAATTCTTAATTAAGATTTATGCACTGTGTTGACGTTTTAATTTGATTTTGTTTGGAATGTCTTATCGCAATAAAACTATTCCGATCGCATATCTCCTCATTCTCATCTGAAATAGTTAAAATTTATGGCAAGAGGTTGGTCTGCAATTTATCAATTAAATGTGTAAACCTTAAAAGTATTTCTAAGAAAGCATTTATTTTACTTAAACAAAATAATGGTTCTGCACAATAAAAAAATGTTAGTCCTTTATATTTTCTCATTTCAACATCTTAAAAATATTTTGTTTTCCATAATTTTGTTTTGAGCGCTTCTAATGAGTAAGTTTATTTAGATATTGCTTTCGTCTAGTGCTAAATATTATAACAGTTTAAGTATTAATAAAAAAACATACCAATGCAGTTCTAAAACACAATCCCACCAATGCTGCTTAGAGCTTCTAATTAAGTACTGTTTTTTATTAAATGCTTCATGTCTATCCACAGAAGGTGCTTACCATTTCGGAGCACGATTTTTTGATTTGTTTCTTGATTTAATGGAACTCCCCAACAATAATATAATAGCATTAAAATAACTTAGTTACTCCCTCATGCAAAGCATTTCCTAAGCTGAATTTGGTTAAATATATTTACGTCCTTTGAAATTTTTCTTAACCCCTTAAAGAAATTTTGGTTTCACATTTTGGTTCAAGCACTACAGATGAAGAATTGTATTCCTAAACGAGAGCTGAAAAATTGTTACTGTTATACGTAATTCTATAAAACAAGTGGTTCTTGTCTGTGTTGCCTGTGCTTTATTTCATTGCCTGAATGTTACATGTTCACGGTGACATTGGTTGCTATCAAGATTTTTCAGCCGCAGATATATGTCACTGTCTTTACCAATACCAAAACCACTGAACTAAAAAATCCGTCCAAAGTCGAGAATGTTTTAATCAGAGGTCACAAACGGCGATTGTCCTTTCTTGTCTGTCCGTTTCTTTCATTAATTTGTATTGTTTCGTTGATTACATTGGTTCTTAACCAATTTGTATAGTTTTATCTGTGTTACATTGGCTGTTTGCAAGGACCTTTTCAAATTTCTTTTTTCTCCATTTGTATATACATACCAACGTCTACAGCGAAACGTGACTTTCTATCAGTAACCAAGTCCCGCATGACCATAAAATCTGGCAGCAGCGATTTGTTATTATTTTATTGCTAATTTGGATCAGTTTAGGAAATTGCAAAGAGTGGTTTTGTTATACGCTTGAGCATTGCCATAAATCTGATTTGAAACTCCGAGTTAATTTTAACTGCCGAACCTAAGACATTTTCAAATTTCTTGATACTGATTAACATGTGGTTATTAACTTAAGCATTGCAATAAGTCTACAATGGATTCCCTATTATTTTAATTGCAGCTTTCGGACATTTCGAAAATTACAGAAATTGGGTTGTAATATACACTGATGACATTTACGTATAGTAATAATTAAATAAAAAAAAACCTGAAGCGGAATCATTAACTGTTAAAGGTGATGTAATTATGGTTTATACGTCAATGAAGACAAAAAGGTCTGAATTACATATTATACCAGTTTTAATTTTGACCAGCACGAAAAGGTGATAGCTTATTTCGAACTTTCAATCATTTCTTCGATACTTTAGTCAATGTACAAGTCTATAATTGCATTTCGTCACAAACGAAGATTTGTAATACGATTTTATGTACGACTAAGGTCATGTCAGTTGACGAACTGAAATTGATTTTATTACATCAATCTGCGATTTGACCTACATTTTTGATAACGATGCGTATACATTTGGTTAAATATTATATTTTTGTTCTTTGAATATTTTTTCCAGTTTCGAGAGGGTCGTCTGGTGATTTAAAATTTACACTAGTATAATATGTTACATGTATTATCACAATGCTAGCCTAGTGTCCTGTATGTAACACCAGAACAAGACAAATAAATCTAAGTCTAAAGTATCTTAATAATAAGTCTAACCATTTTGAAACATCCTGATGGATTTTACGTGGTTTTTTTTTTATTAATTTTTTTTTTTTTTTTTTTTTTTTTTTTTTTGTTTGAACTTCAGTCCGTTTTTAAAGTTTTTAATTTTCTTGGGGAATGTCCTTTGGGCATCAGTCAGTATGGCTTTGATGTTTCTGGCTAATTTTGAACGCAGATTGTATTATACTGTGATACAGGTGTAGGAAACACTTAAAAGTAATAAAACCATTTTTCCGTTATTTTGTTAATACATTAAGTATCGGGAAGTTCATAATCAGTCGCCCCTATGTGTATGTCTTTTGTATTGTTTGTGTTCTTAGTTACATTTGGCACTTGAAATATTCAAATTCTTCTTTTATCAATATAAATTACCTATTCAAAGTTACGTGTGCACTGATCTTTCTTCAAACAAATAAATGGTCTGTGTTCGTAGAGTTGAAATCCTGTTAATTTAAATAATACGTTCAGAACCTGATCAATATACAGAGCGAGGTCTTGTTAAACAGAACCTCCAATCATCACCAATCAAAAAGAATTAAATATGTTTACTAAATTATTTAAATTATTCTATGTGAATTTTCTTAAAGCTTAATTGAAATCCGTACGCGTGGTTTAAATTCAAATCAGCGATTGATATTGATGCATAAAGATCTATTTTGTTTTACGAACATGCAGATACAAAGCACAGATGAATATTGACTTTTATATGGTATATGAATATATAAAGCTCTGTAGAAAGTTATATGTTTGTTTTTATTACATATATAGTTGATACGTATACAATGGACAATTATAAGGTCATTTCAAAATTTAAACCGAAAAATATTTAATTGGCTAATCCCTATTCTATTTAAAAATAATTGTGCGCACCAAAAACATGTATTTGGCACAAGCCAAACGCAACCAAAACACTGGATATAAAACTCTCGATTTTGCACGGAAACAGGAATAAATTCTAAGTGTGAAAACTTGTCTATGTTCAAATCACAATTCCTATTGCAAATTAAAGAAAAACTTGGAAACAGACGAATTCATTCAAAACTGTAAGCATGGGAAGTCAGGCCTGGTGCTTCGGAAGCCTAATCATCTGTCCAACTAGCTACACCCGCCAAGACTTAATGTCAAATATATGTAAATCTACAATAAAATCTTAAATGAATGTCAAAGCTATAATGTCAACTTTCTATGGAAGCAATGACATCACTCTACCTAAAATACACAATAATCGAGACTATCAGTAATCAGTATTGTCATGACGTTGAATCCGAACACAAAGCCACTTTTTTTTCTTATCTTATATTTAAATCGTAATCCCAATAGTCAAATAAAAAAACTTTGAATACTGGTAAATTTATTTTATTAGGTGTTCTTCCAATAGGATAATGAGGCATCCTTCCTCCTAGGTATCTCTACATCCACCACATGTAAAATAAAAAATTTGCTCTGTTCATGGAGCAATTGATCTTTAACATCACTAGCGTGTTGCGACTAGTTATTCGGTTACAAAATTAAATTTCGAGGATGCTATAACGGTATAAAACTGATTTATATTTATAACTACAATAAAAATCCTGAATTAAATGAAAGTCAAAGCTATAATGTAAAACGTCCATGGAAGCAATGGCATCACTCTATACAAAACACGCAATAATCTAGAATATCTATAATCAGTTTTGTCTTGACAATGAATCTGAACACAAAGCCACGTTTGTTATATCTTTATTACTACGTAGAGGATGTTGATTTTTATTATTCATTTGAGAGTAATAAATCTTAATGCCAAGCTCCGCCGTTGGTTTCATTGCTCATTCAATGACATTTTGAAAATTGAAGAAATTTATTCAATTATTAATTTTAAGAATCGAGTTTAATCTTACTGCAAATCGCCGTCGTGTTTTATTATTGCGGTTTTGATTACATTTTGAAAATGGTAGAAACTGATTAAATTATACTTTTAGGAGTTTAATTAAATTCTAGTCAAAAGTCCCTTTGTAATTTTTATTGACGATTCCATGCCATTTTGAGAATTTTAAAAACATATTTTAATTATTCTGGTAAGAATAAAATTAACAAAAAATGATTCAATAATTCATTTTCAGAGACGTGTTCAATCTTACTATAAATCGTGATTTATTATTGCGGATTTGATCACATTTTAAAAATTGTAGAAATTGTTTTCAAAGTTTTTAAACAGGAGGTGCTTACCCTTCCTGAGCACCCGGACTCACTTCCCTGGTGGAAGTTCACGTGTCTAACCTAACTTGTCGGTTCCAAAGTTTTTACTTTGCTTCTGGATTGTGATTCGGAAATGGATTAGTATGTTTGTTTTTGATTAATTTGCCTAAGGGATGTGATTTGTACGTGAATCGGTATGTTTTGATCGTCCAGAACCTGATCAATATTCAGAGCGGAAGCTTGTTAAGACAGAACTTTAAATCATCACCAATCACGAAGAATTAAAAATGTTTAAAAATTACAATTTAAACTGTTCTATGTAAATTTTCTTAGAGCTTAATTAAATGTCGTACGCATGGTTTAAATTCAAATCAGCGATTGACAATGATGTAACAAAATTCGTTTTACAATCCTGCAGTTTCAAAGCACAAAGGCATATTGACTTTAATATCGTATATGAATATGCAAAGCTCTGTAGAAAGTTAGTTGTATGTTTGTTTTTGATTTGATATTTATATAAGGAACTATTATGAGGTCATTTCAAAATAAAAACAAAAAAATATTTAATTGGCTAAATCCTATTGCATTGAAAAATAAATTTGGGCATCAAAACATGCAATTGGAACAAACGAAGGCAACAAAAAACTGACTTTAAAACTTTCGCGACTTTGCACGTAAACAGGAGTACATGCTTAGTAGTGTGACAATCTGTCAATGTTCAAATCACAATCCATATAACAAATTAAAAAAAACTTAAAAACGGACAAGTCCATTTAGAACTGCGAGTATGGGAAGTAAGGTCTGGTGCTTCGGAATGGTTATCATCTTCTATCTAGCTGGCTACACCCGCCAAGGCTTAGTGTGAACTGTCCGTGGTGCATATAGCATATAATGTGTTGTGAATAGTTATTTGTTTACAAAATTCAATTTCGAGGATACTATAGCGGTATAACACTGATTTATATTTATAACGAAAACAAAAATCTAAAATTAAATGAAAGTCGAAGCTATAATGTCAAACGTCCTTGAAAGCAGTGGTATCAGTCTATATAAAACACGCAATAATCTAGAATATCTGTAATCAGTATTGCTATGAAAATGACCCCGAACACAAAACCCCGTTTGTTATAATATAATTAAATTGTGATCCCAATAGTCAAATCAAAATTATGAATACTGGTTTGGTTTAACAGGTGAACTTCCAACAAGGTAATGAGACATGCTGCCTTTTACCTAGCTAGCTACATCCACCACATACAAATTGAAAATTGGCTCTGTTAATGCAGCAATTGACCTTTTACGCCAGTAACGTGCTGTGACGAATTATTCGGTTACCAAATTAAATTTCGAGGATGCTATAACGATTTATATTTATAACTACGATAAAATCCTAAATTAAATGAATGTCAAAGCTATAATTTCAAACTTTCATCGAAGCAATGACATTATTCTATAAAAACACGCAATAATCTAGAGTATCTGTAATCAGTTTTGTCATGACAATGAATCTGGACACAAAACCACGTTTGTTATATCGTTATAACTACGTAGAGAATGTTGATTTTTATTATTCATTTGAGAGTAATAAATCTTAATGCCAAGTTCCGCCGCAGGTTTTATTGCTAATACAATGACATTTTCAAAATTGTAAAATCTTATTTATTTATGTATTTATAGAAATGAATTAAATCCTACTCCGAATATCCGTTGTGATTTTTTATTCCGGTTGTAAAAGCATTTTGAAAATTCTAGAAACTGATTCAATTATTCTTTTGATTTTTTTTCATTGCATATTCAGTCGCAGAAACTTCTTTATTTTTTCAATTAAGAGTTGATTTCAGTTTAATTCCAAAGTCCGGTAGTAATTATTTTTATTGACAACTCGATTAAAGTTAAATTTTATTGCATATCTACGGCGTATTTTATTGCGAATTTGATGACATTAACAAAATGTAAAAATACATGTATATTGATATCATTATACATTTGAGAATTGTAATAAGTCTTACTGCAATGTCCCGTCATAATTTTTTGAGTGCGGAATAAATGGCGGTTTTAAATTGAAGAAACTAATATTACACACGTGGCGGGTGTAGCTAGCTTGTCAGTTCCAAAGTTTTTACTTTGCTTCTGGATTGTGATTCGAACATGGATTAGTATGTTTTTTGGGTATTTTTTATAATTATAAATTTAAAAATTGTATATAATCCTACTACAGATCTCCGTCGTGTTTTTATTATTGCAAATCCGTTGATATTTTGAAAAGTGTAGAAACTGATTTATTTATTGGTATGTTTGTTTTTTATAAAGAGTTCAATTAAATTATAATCTAAAATCCATTCGAAAATGGTAGAAATTGGTTAATTTATGATTCAAAGTTGTATTATACTTTAATTCAATTCCCGTCGTAATTTTATCGGCGATGATAAAATAAAAAAATTGTTTAAACTTTCAATTTGGAGTTGATTGAAATTTTACTGCATCTCGTCGTATTTTTAAAATTGGGGATTTAAATTTTGAAAATGGTAAAAACTAGGTTTTAATTATTCATATAAAAAAATAAAATCTTAATAAGAGCTGACTTCCCTGGTGAAAAGTTCCCGTGTCTTACCTGATTTATCAGATCCACTTCTGGATTGTGATTTGAACATGGATTAGTATGTTGTTGTTTTATTTTATTCAATGACATTTTAAAAATTATATCCAAAACTTTTATGTCGAAGATTTAATTTTACTGTAAATCGACGCCATAGTTTTGATTGTGGGTTCGTTGACATTTTGAAAATTGTAAATAACAATTTTAATAATTCGTGATGGATAAAATTCAATCTTTGGCTGTTTTTAAGTAACATTTGGTAACATTTTTGGATATTGTATCATATGACCTAACAGGTTTTATTACAGATGAACGTGTGAGTCTTTGGAATATTATCTATACAATACTATAGATTTTAGGTGTTTATAATAAAAAAAACCAAACGCAAGAATCATATCACAATCCTAAACCAAAGCAAAATCAGAAACTGAAAAAATAGGTTAAACATATGAACCTCCACGGGGGATGTAAGGCCGGTTTTCAGATAAATGATAAACAAACACAAACAGTCTAGAAACACAAACATTCTAGTTCATGTCCGAATCACAATCTGGAAGCAAAGTATCAACTTTGGAACTTACAAGTCAGGTAAGACACGTGAACTTCCTCTAGGGAACTGAGGGTGAGTTACTTCAGAAGGGTAAGCACTTCTTGTTTAGCTAGCTACATCCGCCACGTGTGTAATCAAAATTGTGTGAAAGAACCATGGAACTATGAGACGTCAAATATATACAGGGCAATCCTGGACACAGAGACATCAAACTTATCAACAATACTGTGATGACGGCCATAAAACTTTTTGAGGGCCTTGATAGGCCTAGGCTTGAAATATCCCTGAGTCAACAATTTATTTGCAAGCAGCCTACTTCGTTGTACAAAAACCCCGTAGTGGAAACAAGCTCTACTATTGCGTATTAATTGGGAAACAAATACACCATAAGCAGGAGAAGCAGGTATATTGCTGCATAAATGATAAAAAAGACAAGATAAGAACTCTAATCGGGACAACTGATTATAAAATTCCCAAATTTGGACGAGCTTTAAGCTACAATCGTAATTCAAATTAGTCACCTACCTGGTAAAAATGTTTGTAGTCAAATTTCTATTTTTAAAAATGGTTATCCAAGTTGACGTTTACTACCAATGTATTTATATACTCAATTAGCTTCACTTCTTTTAAATTTCCAAGCAAAACAAATTCATACTTCAAACTAAGTGAGTTGATTGCTTTGAACGACTCTTGTGCTAATTAAGTCTTGCATTTTAAGCTAAAGGTTATGGATACAATTTATTCAAATTAAATTGAATTGGATCTTTTTTCTGCAATTCTGCTACCTTTGATAATTATCTGTAATTGGATTTCCATCCACAGAAAATTGCTTAGGACAAGAGTGTAGCTTTTAAAATTGTCAGTAACAGAGAATAATGGATTCAAAGAATGTTGAATAAATTCAATTTAATTTGGAATCTCTGCATGCCATTTTTCTCAAAGTTTAATTAAACACATGGAGCGTGGTACAGATTTAAAATCAATCGACGTAATTGCAGTTTGTGAGTTAACAGTCCATATCACTCTGCAAGAAGAACAACAATATCATCATTTATTGTGGATTATTTAAAGTTACAATTCAGATTACAGATTCAAATTGACGTTTATATAGATGACTTGGAGAGAACATTGGAACATGTTTGACGGCCTGTTACCATAGATAGAACAATCTCTTCAGAAACACAGTAAAACCTCGTTATAATGCCCCTCGATAACTTTGCCATCTCGCTTATCGCCACACTATTTTGAAGTCCCAAAATGTGTATGTTTTTCTTTATCCGTCTCCCCCAATTTATCGCCAAACCCCTATATAATGCCAAAATTTGACTGAACAAATGGTGACGATGAATTGAGGTTTTACTGTAAATACTACTCGCCCCAGACATCGCCTATAGTGGCCAAATCTGTATATCCCGCAAACTAGTTTTAGGGGGATAAATAGGAATCACCATGTATGTCTGCCTGTCCGTCCGTGTAAAATCGTATACAGACCGTATCTCATTGCTGCTTTGGAGGACAGTCATAAAATTTCACATGGATATTCTTCATGGTCCATAAGTATGGCATGACCTTGAACCAAGGTCATATCGGAAAGGTCAATGTCCGGGGAAAGTATTGAGCCCTTGTAGTTGTGGGGGTATTTGGCTCTCAAGAGACAGTTCCAGTTTGATTTGTCTACACTCCTAATTCTTAATTGCAAGAATGGCATGTCTAAAACAAATAATTCACTTGTCATTCTTTTACAAAAGCGTTAAACAAATGTTTATCCAACAAAGATTAGGTTCGTTGCATGAAGAGTTATTCGGCTTTTTTAATAAATTCAATATTCCAATAACTTTCAGGCAAGTTCCTTTATATAATATCAGTGTTGTGTACTTGTACTTACAGTAGCAGGGTAAATTTGTATTGGACAAAGAAAATCTTACTCTGTGTAGAAAGTTATCGTGATACAGTCAAACCTGTCTATAAAGGCCACCCAAAGGGATTCAGTAAAAGTTGTCTTGATGGGCAGGTGGTTTGTATATACATGCTCAAATAATATGAAAAAAGATCAATTGCGACACAATTCTAATGGAATTTATGAGCAAGTGGTTCTTAAATAGAGTTTACCTTTAAGACAGGTTGGACTGTTACTATTGAAGATCAATAAATGTAGATTTTGATAAATTGTATCTTTTTATATCTTGCAGATTAACGCCACAGGTGCCAGTATAAACCCAGCTCGCTCATTTGGTCCAGCTGTTGTGATGAATATATGGAAGGATCACTGGGTAAGGTTTGATAAATAATTGATAAATAATTTTATTCTGAAGTCTTAGACATATTAAACACTGTTCCCAAATTAGATTTCTTACATATTTGATAAATGATTAAGATTATTTTGAACATGGGGCATTGTTACGTTCTGGATTTGTAGTGATATAAAATTAAAACGAAAATTGATAAATAATTAATTGTAAAATCTCATTGTTCAGAGGCATTAACTTCTTCAAATCTAGGTACATCTGTACTTCAGTAAAAAAAAGTCTGTATTTCTAATTCACAACATATGATTATGAAAATATAATATCATTGCACTGACTAGACGTATTAGTGTTCTTAATCCAGCTTCCCGAGTTCACAGACCAAGTTAGATTCCTAACGTATTTGATTACTTATTAAGGTTATTTTAAACATCCAACATTGCTCCTGCATTAATTTCATGATTTTATATGCTGAGGATCTTTCCTTACAGTGAAATAAAAAAAATACTTGACAAGAGTTGATGAATAATTCAATTTATTTTGAAATCGTATCGTTTTTTAAATGTTCTTTACCATAACTAACATATCAATCCATGTCCATATCACAATTAAAAACCAAAGTAAAATTTGAAAACCTGAATGCCGCAAGGGAAGTGTAGCTGAGTAGTCTAGAGTATTCACCTGTAGAGCTTGCCACGCCCACCATGTGTGTAACTCCTATATTAACTTCCTTAAAGCTAAGTACGTGTACTTGAAGTACAATAATAGCATTTATTATTCGCATATCATTGTATTATCGGACTGACTAGACTTATCCAACAGTGTTCTTTAACTAACTTCCTCAATTTGCAAACATGTATCTGTACTAGCAGTAAAATAGAAAATTTAATCGGTAAAGTTTTATAAATAATTCAGATCACATTTGAACATTCCGACAGAGTTCCTAAACTAGCTTTTTTATTTTAGTGCATGTGTACTTTACAATAAAATAGACTTATTAACAGTGGTATATTATTGTCTAACCTAACGTGGCGGGTGTAGTTAGCTAAACAGGAGGTGCTTACCCTTCCGTAGCACCCGGCCTCACTTCCCTAGTGGAAGTTCACGTGTCTAACCTAACTTGTCCGTTCAAAAGTTTTTACTTTGCTTCTGGATTGTGATTCGGAAATTGATTAGTATGTTTGTTTTCGATTGTTAACCTCATTTAGCTTTCCGAAAACTTAGTTTCTCAAAAATCTTAATATCTGTATTAATAATAGCATGTTCACCAAGTAAGGTTTCTGGTACAATTTATGATATTTATAAGTCTAAACCAGCCACTTAAATCGTAGTTTATGTTTTCGACAAGAGTACATATGGCTTTATAGAGCATTTGTACCACATATTAATATTATACAAAAACCTGTTTCTATACAAATTCTTAAAAATAGAATCTAAAATTGGATGAAGCACACCTAATAAGTTGAACTAAACCATCTGCTGTTTTATTGAAATTACATATACCAGTTTTAATTTTAGTTTTAAATACTTTGCAGAAAATAATATTATTGACATAGTGGAATTGTAAATCATTGAATAAGGCTTTGAAAAAATAATTTAGGTAATAATCATAAAATCTGCGGTATGATTAAATATGTTAATGCCATTAAGAAATTTTCATTTACATAAGTTCATTCGAAAGCAAGTGTCAAGTGTACAAAAATTATACTGTAATTCTATTTTACCTGCAATATAAATTCTTTTGTTTTAGGTATACTGGGTTGGCCCTATTCTCGGTGGAATACTTGGTGGATTTACTTTTGAATACACGAAAGATTCTTCAAATCATTTTGAAAACTTCCGACGCTCATTACGTCAAAGAGTTTATAGCTTACGTGGAAAAGAAGACTGCGCCAGCACGAACTCCATTGCCACTGAATTAACATGTGAACATGACGCAGCTACAGAGGAGGTTCAAATGTAAAGTGTTTTTTGTCTTCCTCTTGTTGCCATAGAAACAGAAGGTTCAGAGGTAGAGCGCTTGATGTCGTGATCTTGTTGTCGGTCGCTTCTTTTGCAAGCCAGGGAAAAGATAAAATTTCTCATCTTCTATATCTGCGCAGTCTCTTCAAAAGCGACGTCTGGCCTTGTTTGGATTTGCCATTTATTGAAAATTTCATTATCTTCCTAATTCAAAATTTTCAAACTGATGCTAAAATTCGAGGAAAGTCAAAGTTTAATTTGTGTTCATTTTGATACCAGGTTAATTTTAATGGGTAATTTTTAAGTTTATTGGCTGCATAATCGCCTAAATTGACACGTTCCTGATTATGCGTTTATGGGGCAATTTGTTTTTCCATGTTGATATCAATATTTTTTTTATTTTATAAAGGATCGCTTTAGTTGTTTAAATCAAATTATGTTATTCCGGGAGTTTCGACGTTAACACTCCGTACTTACGTTTTAAGTTTTTGATCAAGAGGTACGTTGGCTATAGTTTAATTTTTCTATAACCAATAAAAACTGAATTTCCGTAAACCTTTTTATTTCTTACATGGTATATGAACTATGCTGGAATCAAAATAAATATTGCCTGCTTAGTTTGTATTGGAGTTAATTGCGAAAATCAAAACATTTGGGTGAGACCGATATTGTGTTACATGTATCAGTTTTATTTGCTGCAGCCAAATGGATCAAGCACCGGATTATAGGCAAAAGTACCTCGCGCAGGTAACCCTAGTAGGAGAAAATTTCCAAGTTTATTTGCCTAACAACGGTGTTTTTTGCACCTAGATTTCCTCCATATCGGAGAAAGTTGGAGTGCCTCATCACCGCAACGATACAAGTTCAATAAAATTCAATTGGACGTAAAACACTGTAATTGCCTTCCATCACGCATTGATTTGCATAATTTGTTTAGATTCCTTGATTAAAGTCGTGGGAAAACTCAAAATCTCTGCACTATGGATTACATGTCGCAAACAGGCCGTATGAACACATTTGCGATAATAAGAACTATAAACAAAATAATTACCTACAGAAATTGATGGTCATATGTGAGATTTTCAAAGAAAACACGAATGCCAGCTTGATGCGTTGGACAGTTTTTGGGGTGTTAAAAAAACTTCATAAAATGCCAAAATATATTTGTTGTCGTATAATATGTTATGTATTGTTATATTTTCTGGAAATAAAAAAGTTTTGAAAAGGGATAGTTATTTTCTCCCCGTCACAGAAATAACGCTTTTTAATAACAAAATGAAGACATACTAATACATGTCCGAATCACAATCCAGATGCAGGTTAGACACGTAAACTTTCACCAGAAAAGTGAGGCTGGATGCTTCGGGAGGGTAAGCATCTTTTGTTTAGCTAGCTACACCCTCACGTGTGTAATCAAAATGAGATGAAAGGAACATGGAACTATGGGACGTCAAATATATGAAGGACAAGCCTGGACACAGAGACATTAAACTTTTCAACAGCACTGGGAATACCTAATCCATACACGGTTAGATGGTGTGACCTTCTTCTTCTTACTTGTCTCTAAATCATAGACTTGTTTTGTGTCGCTTTCTGTGTTGCGTTGGCTGTTTAAAATTACATGTTTTCTAGATGCAAGATTACCTCTTTTAATTTATTAACCACTGCAATAGTTCAGTTGGTAGAGTGCTCGCTCCATAAGTGGGAGGTTGTGGGTTCGATCCTGACTGGGTCTGGCGCAGGGCTTTGAAGTAGGAAGTGACTGTTCATTCGCCAAGCACTCGTCATTGCGAAATTAAAGTGTCGGTTCTTTCAGATGGGAACTTAAAATAAACGAGGTCCAGTATCATGATATGCGTGGCGCGATAAAGATCCCTGCTTTAAAATGCGATCAGCGCAGTGCACAAGCATAATTTCTGCACTTTCGCCTATAGCTGTCGATATAGCTCGATATAATTGAACTATTCTTGAATGCTAAACACCATTACTCAATTCTTCTAATTTAATCAAGCCTTTATTGTATATTCTGTTTGAACCATACTCAAGAATTTCTAAACCAATGTCAAATAACTTTTGATTTCACTTCAAATACATTGATTGTATGTGAAAAGAAAAAAATCTAACTGTCTGTTCAGGATCTCCAAATCAAGAAAATGACACGTTTAACTAATAGTTACACGTCTTCTAACAGTAGTTTTAATCTTCTTCAACCCAGACATGTTATAATTGTGTAAGCTCAGCGAGTCTCGGCACTTAGACATTGTCATCTTCAGCTGTATCGGATAATTAGTCTTGTGTATGAGAAAATTGACGATATATATTGATATCGGCTGTTATTGTTTGCTTCTTGATGGCTCGTTCTGGATACATATACATGTACTCCATTTCATTTCTTTTATTTCAGGTCGACCCTCTGGTGTTTTCATGTTGAAATATATTCAAAAACATATATTATCAATGTCGGACTATTCACATTGATTACAGAGGTGTGGTTTTTCAAAAGGATGAGCTATTATTTTTTCAATAAAAACTTTTAAATCCTGTCTTTATGCCATATTTTGTTCGTATTATATTGCAGCGTTTTCTAAACCAATATCGTATAACTATTAATTTTAACTTCAAATATGTTGATTTTATGTGAAAAGCAAAATAGAAAAAACCGAAGTGTTTTTTCAGGATCTCCAAATCAAGAAAATTGCACATTTATCTAATAATTACATGTCTTCTTACAGTTGTTTTAGTCTTCTTCAACTCAGACATGTTAAGATTGTGTAAGCTTAGTGTGTCTCTGCAATTGTAATTGCGGTTTTTTAATTAATTTTTTGGTCAATGTTTTGTGTTCTTCGTTGTATTTACTATGTTTTTTTCAAAGACAAATAGTTTTTTTTTTTTTTAATAAAAAGTAAATTAAGCGTTTATTCAGATGATGAATGAGTTTTGTCTGTTCAAGTCCATTTTGTTGGATTTGTTTTTCGCAGGAAAAATGATTTTTTTTTACGAAACAAGTTCATTTGAAACAAGACTTCATGACATAATTTGTTTGCACCATACTCCAGTATTTTCAATACCGATGTCACCTAAGTTCTAAGTTTTAATTTAACTTCAAATATATTGATTCTTTCGCTTAATGTTTCGTGTTTTCGTCGTATTAACTATGTTTCTCAAAGACAAATAACTTTTTCGATTTAAAAGTAAATTAAGAATTTATTTCGATGATACATGAGTTTTGTTAAGTCTGTCTTCAACGCCGCACTTGTTTTTCGCAGGAATAGTGGTTTTTACCAAACAATTGCCATTTGAATCCAGATCCATGGCATACTTTGTTAGTACCATACTCTTGAATTTTCTATAACAGTCACGTAACTTTTAATTTCACTTCGAATATAAGCACAACAAAACACCGAACTGTCTGTCCAGGGATCTCCAAATCAAGGAAATGGCACGTTTATCTAATAATTACACGTCTTCTTATAGTAGTTTTAATCTTCTTTAACCAAGACATGTTATAATTGTGTAAGCTCAGCGAGTCTCACCACCTACAAGTTGTCATCTTTAACTGTATCGGATAATTAATCTCATCTACGAGAAAATTGGCAATTTCTATTGATGTCGACTGGTATTGCTTGTTCTTGATGGTTTGCTGATGCATGTATCCTATAACAATTTTCTTTATTTCACGTCGACCCTCTGGCGTTATCATGTTTTTGCTATATTCAAAAACAAACATACTAATATCGGACAATTCGCCATCATTACGACACATTCATTACAGAGGTTTGGTTTTTAGAATGAATAGCTTATTTTTACTAAAAAAATCGCATTTGAATAATGTCTTCATGGCATAATCTGTTCGTATTATATACCAGCGTTTTCTGCACCAATGTCACGTAATGTTTAACTTAACTTCAAATATATAGATTCTTTCAGTCAATGTTTCGTGTTCAGCGTCGTATTAAGTATGTTTTTCAACGACAAGAAGCTTTTTCTATTTAAAAGGAAATTAAGCATTTAATCTGGTGATGCATGAGTTTTGTCTGTTCAAGTACATCCTGAGAGTTTAATTTGATTTTTCGCAGAAAAAAAAAAGATTTTTAAGAAACAATTTCATTTGAATCAAGACTTCAAGACAATTTGTTCGTACCATAGTCTAGAATTTTCTATAACAAAGTCGCGTAATATTTAATTTTACTTAGCATATATTGATTCTATGTGAAAAGCAAAAATCCAACTGTCTGTTCAGGATCTCCAAATCAAGAAAATGACACGTTTAACTAATAATTACACGTCTTACACGTCTTCTTATAGTAGTTTTAATCTTCTTCAACTCAGACATGTTATAATTGTGTAAGCTCAGCGAGTCTCGGTACTTAGAAATTGTCATCTTCAGCTGTATGGGATAATTAGTCTTGTGTATGAGAAAATTGACGATATATATTGATATCGGCTGTTATTGTTTGCTTCTTGATGGCTCGTTCTAGATACATATACATGTACTCCATTTCATTTCTTTTATTTCAGGTCGACCTTCTGGTGTTGTCATGTTGAAATATATTCAAAAACATATATTATCAATGTCGGACTATTCACATTGATTACAGAGGTGTGGTTTTTCAAAGGATGAGCTATTATTTTTTCAATAAAAACTTTTAAATCCTGTCTTTATGCCATATTTTGTTCGTATTATATTCCAGCGTTTTCTAAACCAATATCGCATAACTATTAATTTAACTTCAAATATATTGATTTTATTTGAAAAGCAAAAAAGAAAAAACCGAAGTGTTTTTTCAGGATCTCCAAATGAAGAAAATTGCACATTTATCTAATAATAACATGTCTTCTTACAGTTGTTTTAATCTTCTTTAACTCAGACATGTTAAGATTGTGTAAGTCTAGTGTGTCTCTGCACTTGTAATTGCGGTTTTTTAATTTATTTTTTAGTCAATGTTTTGTGTTCTTCGTTGTATTTACTATGTTTTTTTTTTCAAAGAGAAATAGTTTTTTTCTTTTTAATAAAAAGTAAATTAAGCGTTTATTCAGATGATGAATGAGTTTTGTCTGTTCAAGTCCATTTTGTTGGATTTGTTTTTTGCAGGAAAAATGATTTTTTTTTACGAAACAATTTCATTTGAAACAAGACTTCATGACATAATTTGTTTGCACCATACTCCAGTATTTTCAATACCGATGTCACGTAAGTTTTAATTTAACCTCAAAGATCTTGATTCTTTCGGTCAATGTTTCGTGTTTTCGTCGTATTAACTATGTTTCTCAAAGACAAAAAACTTTTTCGATTTAAAAGTAAATTAAGAATTTATTCCGATGATACATGAGTTTTGTTAAGTCTGTCTTCAGAGTCGCACTTGTATTTCGCAGGAATAGTGATTTTTACCAAACAATTGCCATTTGAATCAAGATCCATGGCATAATTTGTTAGTACCATACTCCTGAATTTTCTATAACAAAGTCACGTAACTTTCAATTTAATTTGACTTCATATATAAGCAAAAAAAACATCTAACTGTCTGTACAGAATCTCCAAATCAAGAATGACACGTTTAACTAATAATTACACGTCTTCTAACAGTAGGTTTAAGCTTCTTCAACCCAGACATGTTATAATTGTGTAAGCTCGGCGAGTCTCAGCACTTACACGTTGTCATCTTCAGCTGAATCGGATAATTAATCTTTTGTACGAGAGAAAATTGGCGATTTCTATTGATGTCGAGTGGTATTGTTTGTTCTTGATGGCTTGCTGATGCATGTATCCTATAACAATTTTCTTTATTTCACGTCGACCCTCTTGCGTTATCATGTTTTTTCTATATTCAAAAACAAACATACTAATATCGGACAATTCGCCATCCTTACGACACATTCATTACAGAGGTTTGGTTTTTAGAAGGAATAGCTTATTTTTTACTAAAAAAATCGCATTTTAATAATGTCTTTATGGCATAATCTGTTCGTATTATATCCCAGCGTTTTCTGCAACAATGTCACGTAACTTTTAACTTAACTTCAAATATATAGATTCTTTCAGTCAATGTTTCGTGTTCTTCGTCGTATTAAGTATGTTTTTCAACGACAAGAAGCTTTTTCTATTTAAAAGGAAATTAAGCATTTATTCCGATGATGCATGAGTTTTGTCTGTTCAAGTCCATCCTGAGAGTTTTATTTATTTTATTTATTTATTTATTTATTTTTATTTTTCGCAAAAAAAAAAGATTTTTAAGAAACAATTTCATTGGAATCAGGACTCCAAGACAATTTGTTCGTACCATAGTCTAGAATTTTCTATAACAATGTCACGTAACATTTAATTTTACTTCAAATATATTGATTCTATGTGAAAAGCAAATCCAACTGTCTGTTCAGGATCTCCAAATCAAGGAAATGGCACGTTTATCTAATAATTATATGTCTTCTAACAGTAGTTTTAATCTTCTTCAACTGAGACATGTTATAATTGTGTAAGCGCAGAGAGTCTCACCGCTTACATGTTGTCATCTTCAGCTGTACAGGATAATTAATCTTATGTACGAGAAAATTGACGATTTCTATTGATGTCGGTTGGTATTGTTTGTTCTTGATGGCTCGGTCTGGATACATGTTTTCCATTACAATTTTCCTTATTTCAAGTCAACCCTCTGGTATCATCATGTTTATCTTTATTCAAAAACATACATACCAATATCGGACAATTCGCCATCATTACGACACATTGTTTACATAGGTTTGGGTTTTCGAAGAAATAGCCATTACTTTTTACTAAAAACTTTCATATGAATCCTGTCTTCGTGGCATAATTTGTTCGTATTATATCCCAGCATTTTCTGCATCAAAGTCACGTAAGATTTAATTTAACTTCAAATATATTGATTCTCTGTGAACACAAAAACAGGAAAAACCGAACTGTCTGTCCAGGATCTCCAAATAAGAAAATGGCACGTTTATCTAATAATTACATGTCTTCTAACAGTAGTTTTTTCTTCAACCCAGACATGTTATCATTGTTTAAGTTCGGCCAGCCTCAGCACTTACACATTGTCAACTTCAGCTGTAGAGAATAATTAGTCTTGTGTATGAGAGAATTGACCATTTCTATTGATGTCGGCTGTTATTGTTTGTTCTTGACAGCTAGCTCTGGATACATGTATTCCATTAAAATCCCTTTGTTTCCAGTCGACCCTCGAGCGTGTCATCTTCAGATATATTCGAGTATTAATCACCATTAGGAAAACTTGATTAGAGAGGGAACATGTAACACAAAACAACCAATGTAAGTACACATGCCAATGTCATTAAACATTATTTTTGCTTGTTTGTGATGGCTCGCTCTTGATACACGTACTCAATTATAATTTCTGTTATTTCACGTAGACTCCTGGATGTTGTCATCTTCAGATATATCCGATTATTTATCACAATTAGGAGAACTTTATTACACAGGGAAACATCTTAGGACACAAAACAGCCAATTCAAGTACATATACCAATGACATTTAGGATTTTTTGTTTTGTTTGTGATGGATCGCTCTGGATACATGTATTCTGTTACAATTTGAAGTCCACCAGCGGGCGTTGTCATCTTTATATATATCCGATATTATTTATCACTATTGAGAGATAATGATAACCGAGGAAATATGTAACACAAAACAAGTGCATCTAAGTACACCAGTCAATGTCGGCTGGTTTTGTTTGTGTATCCCATTACAAATTTCCTTATTTCAAGTGGACCCTCGGGTGTTGCTATCTTCAGATATAAAATTAAAACCGTGGTAATATGTTTTATATCCGATTTGTCACCATTAACAAGAATTTGAAAATGTCCAGAGGAAACAAGGTGTTACATAAAACAGACAATGGATTTAATTAAGTACACCAAACTATTTGGATAAAGTTTGGTGTTTAGTATTCTCTTGTTGATTAGTTCTTGATTGCTGTCTCTAGATACATGTATTCCATTACAATTTCCTTCATTTGAAGTAGACTACCGGACGTTGTCATCCTCAGACATATCCGATTATTTATCACCATTAAAACAAACTTATTACAGAGGGAAACAACTTGGAACAATATAAGTCAATGGATCCAAAAAACACCAATCAATGTCAGATTAATAATTTCATATATTTTTTCTTCTTGATGGCTTCCGCTGTGGATAGATGAATCCAGTTACATGTTCCTTTATTTCACGTCGTCGACTCTTGGGTGTTGTCATTTTCGGATATATCGGATTATTATTATCATTAAGAGATATTGATAACAAAGGCAAGATGTATCATCAAGGACAAACATACTAATCCATGTCGAAATCACAATTTAAAAGCGAGGTAAAAACTTTAGCAAATTAGGTTAAACACGTAAACTTCCAACATGAAAGTGAGGCCGGATGCTCCGATAGGGTAAGCACCTCCTGTTAAATTATGCCATTCTTACGTAGAAATAGTTTGGTGTTTGTGATTGATTTCCTCATGATAGGTTGCGCACTGGTACATTAATTCCATTGAAATGTCCTTAATTTCAGGTCCGCCACTGCGGGTGTTGTCATCTGCAGATATATCCGATTATTTATCACCATAAGGAGAAATTCATTACAGAGGGGAACAGCTGCAACAAAAACAGCCAATGTATCCAAGTACACCAAACAATCTTAAGTTTTATTATTAGGTTTTACTTGTTCGTGATGGCTTGCTCTAGATACTCATATTTCACCACAAGTTTCTTTATCGTCGACCCTTGGGTATTGTTATCTTAAGACATATCTTTATTATTCACTACATTTAATTGGTAACAGAGGCAACAACTTGAACACAAAACAGCCATTGCATCTGAGTACAGCTATGTCAAATTTTTATTATTTGGTTTTGTCTGTTCTTGGTGGCTAGCTATTCAATACAATTAATTTTATTTCATGTATACCCTTGGGCGTTGTCGTCTTCAGATTTATCTGATTATTCATCGAAATAACGAGACAACAGCCAATGCATCTAAGTACAATTCATACATAAATTTTAGGAACTTAAACAATAAACATACCATTCAATGTCAACATTACAATCCCCCAAACAAAACATAGTGAAATTTTTTAAAATCGGCAAATAAAAGTAAAATAAAGTTAAACATATGAATTTATGGCAGGGAAGTGAGGCCCAGAGGTCACTGATTATACAATTTATAACAGCTACTAAATTTAGTTTATTTAAAAAACTCTTATGGCTATAGTACAATCAGTGTGTGCCTTACAATCTCACTTTTTTACATGCACAAAAGCCATATTTGACAATACGATGACCCTAGAGCATTTGTGTTCTCCATAAACGTTTCATATAACAAAATTAATTTTATGCCTTTTTTTTAAATAATCAGATTAAAGAAATTTGAAACTGAAAAACATGTACTTGGCAACATCCAACGCAACCAAAACCAAGAAACATTAGAAGTTAATAATAAAACAGTCTAACATGATGATATGACTTTAAAGAAGATTGAAAAAAGAGAAACAAGACTATATGACTTTACTTTCTGTGTTCTTTAGACATACACGGCCCGATATTTATATTTTGTCACCGACTTTAGAGCTCACCGTTTCTAAGTCCCAATATTTTTTCCAGATAATGTGCGTAATATTAGCAACTTTTATAAAAACCGATTTATCATTATATCCAGGTGAAGTGGAAAGTCTATTTTTGTGTTATATATTTATTTATCTTCTGTCTCGTATTTTTGTAATGTTTTTGTGGTTGCCATGGTTATTTCTAGGTATTCCACGTCAGAACTCAGACGCTATCATCTTCATATGTCTTGATCTTTAGATATATAAGCTTATTTATCTTCAATTCGAGAAAATTGACAAATAAATTGATGAGAAAAATATAAGTTAATAAGGCTTAGTGCCACGGTATTACACAATACGATATTGATGACTTGTCAACAACAAACACCGTTTCATTTATTTTCGGCATGCCACGAAATTTCAAAGAAAATTGGTTTTACATTTATTATTTCATTTGAATGCCAATATAATCCAGTATTTAGTCTAATAGATATTTTAAAAACATTTTTAAAAAAGACAATATTTGTTTGAATTGTTGTAATTTAACAAATATTATATTTCCAGGTACAGTAGTTCAATTCATCAATATATATATATATATATATATATATATATATATATATATATATATATATATATATATATATATATATATATATCGAAAAGTAAACAAGTTCACACAAGTAGTAAAATATATAGAAAAACAAAAAGTGAAGATTCATCGAAATTTCGTACTATTTATCTACATGTTCTATTGTAAATACACATTCCCAACCGGTTTCATTGAATTTCTTCAGGGGAATGGAACTGTTTTCTTGACGTAACTATAGTTATTATTATGACGTCATAGAACAATTATTGCCGATTACCGCGCCGTCTACCATTATAACATTGGGGTAGGGGCATATAATCTCCATAATGATAATTATGCATATGAATATTGTCTCTATTACAGTTTACCCCTTTATTACTCCTCCAAGAATGGTATGGCGGGTTAATTGTCTCTTGTTTGTTATCAAGGTTCTTAGTTGCGCGTATGTAGTTCGGATGTTTTGGATACCATGATTTGTTTCTATGCGATTTCATCACATCAGTATTCCCCGAACACTTGTCTACGCTAGATTTTACCACGTCGGCAAATGATTTCATTTTGTCCATGTCGGGACCGTTTTTTATGGCACATAATATCTGCTTCTTTGTGTTTGACTTTGCTGTTCCTTTATCTCTTTTCTCCGGTTTACCGACTTTTCCGGTGTTATGTGAATTTAGAGATTTGAAAAATGGATTTTTACCATGGAATTTATCTTGAAATTCTACCCGGTCTTTTTTCCATATTCATATGCATAATTATCATTATGGAGATTATATGCCCCTACCCCAATGTTATAATGGTAGACGGCGCGGTAATCGGCAATAATTGTTCTATGACGTCATAATAATAACTATAGTTACGTCAAGAAAACAGTTCCATTCCCCTGAAGAAATTCAATGAAACCGGTTGGGAATGTGTATTTACAATAGAACATGTAGATAAATAGTACGAAATTTCGATGAATCTTCACTTTTTTTTTTCTATATATATATATATATATATATATATATATATATATATAATCAGTAAGAAAAACGGACAAATAAAATTGATGCACCAATAAGCCAAATCATCAACTGAGAATCCATAATTCATTTCCCGACGTTTCAATGTTTTAGTACAACCAAACACAAACAATACCGGTCCGAATTCAAATGACAGTGTCAAAAGCAAAATTAAAACTTGGAAAATAACATTTACAAAAGTTTACAAAATATTTGCAAATATTTTTCATGGTTGCAGATATCGTTTTTATCATTATGTCCGGTACCTGTTCAAAATTGACAGCTGTTTCCTGATGCTTTCGACGTAAACTGTTTCGCTTGATTTTTGACCCCTAATTCCTGGTAGTTACAAAAATAGAATAGAGAAGAGTAATTATGTTTTACGTGCCATTCAAGATTATACCGATACTGTAGGTTCTCTGATTGTGAAGAAGAAAATCGCCAGTCTTCGGCAAGCAAACTGACAAACTTAATTTAAAATCCGTAAACCAAGGACCTAACTGCAATTTTCTATATTCCACTCCCATCACGTAGACACAGTACCATTATCTGATATGGAAACTGATTAATCTCTAGAACAAGACAATTACCAATATATATTGATGTGACAGATAAACAGTTGATACAACGTAATTTGTTAAGTGCTACGATAAAAAGTGACATTGTATTGATAAACTGTCATCGACTTATGAATCCTTTATTCATCATATTTCCAACCAGGAAAACTTTATTTACTTCATATTTTTCACGAATACCATTTCCGTATTATTTTTACCTGGTGCCCGTGAATACGTTGAAATCGGGTTGTTTATATTCAGTGTTTTCCTTGTGGTTGTTTACTCTTTCCTTCAAAGTTTTTACTTTTTTCTTTTCTTTTTTTATTATGATTTGGACATTGGCCGGTATGTTCGAGTTTAATAGCAAAGCATTATTGTTTCATGTTCTTTGTTACCCTTCCGGAGCACCCGGCCTCACTTACCTGGTGGAAGTTCACGTGTCTAACCTAACTTGTCAGTTCCAAAGTTTTTACTTTGCTTCTGGATTATGATTCGGACATGGATTAGTATGCTTGTTTTTGATTACATGGTTTTTGTTAATCACTATCGGTTTTATATTTACACTTTCTTTGTATTTTAGTGCATATAAGTCATTTTTTCTCTTTTGTCTGTTTTAATGTTTCATTAACTATGGTGTATTCTTGGTTTCGCTTCCCATTTTGGATTGCATAGTAATTAGGCGCATTTTTTTTTCCATTTCCGATCTCAGACATCATTTTCTCTAAATATAGGATAATTAATCTTCATTACAAGTAAATTGACAATTTATATTGATATGACACATACAAGTTGATACGGCTAAGTATTAATTAGTGTTATAAGCGGCCTGATAATTTATATCAATATGACATATAGGAGTTATTATTAGTGCTATAAGCGGCATGATATTGATCACTTGCCATCTACTTGTAGAATCCATCAATCATTTCCGGAAAGCCAACATTTTTCAAGAAACTTCTTTTAACACTAAATTATAATGTTATTTTTTGCGATACATTTTACTTGGGGGATACAGCATCTATTGTAACTACGTCATCAGCCGGAGGTAGAATTTAAACAATTAATTTTTTTAATAATTGCATGATGTCATCAGTGTAATTGTATGTAGATGAGGTAACGTTATTTCAAGTTTTGTTGTGCTATAGCTCTTGCACGTTATTCAATTGGCATATCGTCGGCCATGCTTTTTATATTAAGACACTGGCCGCCATCACGGTACCGAAGAAGCGTCACGGCAACTAATTACGTGCTTGTGTCAGTGACGTCATTAAATGACACAATTCAGGCCAAGTTTTCATTGTTTGTGTGTGTAATTTCAGCAAGCCGGGCCTTTGTCGGAACATTGTGGGCGTGGTCGGCGAAATGACAATTAGCTTCGCTCGGCAATGGAAGACATAACACTATAGTAATAGCACTATATATATGTCATTTCAGTTCAATGGTAAAATAAGGAGAGGAGAAATAGTTCATAGGATAAGTATTTATCCTGCAACTAACGTTTACATTGACATCATAAAGCCTGCCGAATAAACCTTATCTTTATTCGGTCACTGACTCAATAAAGCCACGCGCTAACTGTGACGTCACAGTTACGGCACTACTTTTTCCATTCAACATTTGACGTCACCTTTGACCCAAATGAACCCCATTCTCAATGTAAACAAAACACAGTATAATAAACATGATCAATAAATTCATAAATTTTAATATTTTATTTTAAAAAAGATTGATTTTTTTTAAAAATACACGTAGTTATATAAATATGATTTAAAAATAAAATGAAAAATTAAAAGTTGTTACTTTATTCCGCCGGACTTTTAGAATATGCGGGCAGAAATACAGACTTGAAAAAACGTCTGCAACATTTCATCAAAGAATATTTATTTTAATATTATTATTGTAAGAATTTAAGATTTTGTTACATATATTAAATATGAAAATAATATCGTATTGTAGTTATTTATTTAAAATATATGAGAACTACATGTGCTTGAACGTCGGACTGAGCGAAAATGACAAGTACGGGTGTGATGGGGTAGCGTGACGTCACGTAAACATTTGTATCCTTGCGCTTGGAGTGTAAACAAACAAGTCAAACAGATGGATAACACGCAGTTACAATTATAATTTTAGGACGTATCTGTTGCAGGATAAAGTAAATACATGGTCATTGAATGTGAATAAAGGTCGTATTTGGCTCGGGGGCGAAAACGTGTAGAAAGCTCGGCAGAGCCTCGCTTTCTACACGTTTTCTCACCCTCACCAAATACGACCTTTATTCACCGTCAATGACCATGTATTTACTATATATTGCACCACCAGATCATACATCGTTATTTGGATAAGCTTATCAGGGCCCTCAAAGTTTAATGACCGCCATCATTGTATTGTTGATGATTTTAATGTTTCCATGTCCAGGATTGCCCTGGATTTATTAGACGTCCCATAGTTCCATGTTCATTTCACTCAATTTTGAGTACACACGTAACACTGCGGGTGTAGCTAGCTAAACAGGAGGTGCCTACCCTTACATAGCACCCAAAAGTTCGTGTGTTTAACCTAATTTGTCAGTTTAAAAGATTTTTACTTTGTTTCTGGGTTATGAATCGGACATGGATTAGTATGCTTGTTTATGATCATTTACAATATAGTCCACGTCAACTCCACGTCAGTATGTACACGATATTAATCCATAGGAAAAGTTACTTATAAGGAAATTTTATATTGATGACAGATATAATTTGATATTACATCATTAGCTTAGTACCGTAGATGGTATAAATTTTACATTTCACTTCACCTTTTAGGTGTGATTCTTATCTGATAAATGGGATAATTTTATATAAATGCTGGCAAAATTGACTTGTCGAGAGATATATATAGCAGAAGCTGAGATATAGATAAAGAAAGACGGAAATTAACCGTCAATATTGGGCAGTAATTCGTTACCATAGTATTAAACTTTAGACAGGTCTGGAAAAACTAAGGTATACTCCCTCTTGCAAAGTATTTCCTTAGCTTAATTTGGTAAAATCTATTTTGGTCCTTTGGGTAGTTTTTCAACATCTTCAAAATAATTTTGGTTTCATAATTTTGGTCCAAGCACTACTGATGAGAAATTGTATTCCGAAACTGCCGTCTAGTGCTGTAAAATTAAAACTGGTATAATATGTAATCTGGACTGCATGTACAGGTGATGTAAATGCTAATATTGCTTTTTGTTGCAAGGTTTTACATTAAGCAGTCTGATAACTGATAATTTGTCGTCGACTTACGAATCCATCATTCAATTCCGAGGAAGATTTTTTTAAAAAAAAAAAATACAAATGTTATGTAATATGTCTTGTCTGATGTTTACAACATGGATGTTCAGAAATGCTTCAAGAAATCGGCTTATACTATTTTTTCTGACTTTACAGACTAGATGACTGACAAACTGAACACAATAAAAAACTAGAAGTTGTTATACGATTAGGTGTGAAATATGTGAAGTTGAGTAATAATTTTAATATAGGTGAAATGTTCGTTTTGTAACGACAGAGGAAACTTGATTCTCAGAAGAATTTGCTGACAATTGAGACTGATTTACTAAAACTAGGATTTGCCGAGTGGGATTCAAACTTAGGCGACGAGAAGAGCCGCCATCCGTAAACGCGCCTTCCGGAACACAAAAGCGCCTAGTTTCGTAAACACGTCTTCTGGAACACCAAAGGCCCCCGACGAAAAACGCCTGGTTCCGTAAACGCGCCGTCTGGAACACAAAGGGCACCGACGAGAAGCGCCAAGTCCGTAGACGCGCCTTCTGGAACACAAAAGGCACCCGACTAGAAGCGTCTAGTTCCGTAAACGCACCTTCTGAATCACCAAAGCCCCTATATTAGTTGTTTACAGTTTAATACCTAAATGTTTTCATAATTCGCATAATTGATTATTCTTGCCAGTTGTAAGTAAGTTATACTTTTATCAATGGTCTCGATGACTGTTTGTTTTTTCTTGTCTTATTCACGACTGCTTTTTTGTCATTGACTGTTATGGCTCTGTTTTCTGGCTTACATGTATATTGGTTGTTGACATATACATGTTGTCGGGTTAATATTTTTTTCTCTTTTTGCACTTTTATCAATAAAGCAACACTTGATACAGTCATCTGGCATTCATTTCAATCACGAAAACTAATTACGTCACTAGATACGAGTTTGTTTTTGACGACTGATATTAAAAATCGCAACTTTATCTTCAAAGTATGTATCTATTTCCGTTTAAATAGTCCATTCGACATATTATTAGCAGCCGACAAATGTCACCGGTATCCAATTTTGATTGTTTAGAATTTTTAGCCACCTGATCCAATTAGGTCTTGCCTGAAACACAAGCACAATTTTTATTCTTTCTACATACTCTCCTTATGTGCAATGCCTATATTTCACCCAGAGGAGTTCTAATTTAATTGGCGGCTTGTTTTGAAATATAGCTGCTGGTGTTCTTCCCAATATCGACAACATATGCTATTTACTAAAACATTTATCCTAATTAAGTGTTCTCTGTTTTTGCCAAAAGAATACATATCAGTGCATTTCTGTTGCGTAGATATGAATTTAATGATTACTATTTTAAAACTCTTCAAGGCAAAATCGAGAAAAAAGTTCTTCAACCACGCATATAGCATCATTTTGAAGTACAGGTTACCCCAAACTTTGAGTGGAAGTTTGGTGTTAGATCTCTACTTATATCAACGCGATCAGTTCTCTGATGATGCAGTAGGCCTGTTTCCCAGTAAAAAAAATCCGACTTTCTTTAAAGTCTATTCTTAAATTTTAGATTAGGATTGTTCAAGGTATTTAGCGACCAGTGATCTGGCACTTTTGAGCATGATTCCACCGACCCAACACTCTAGATTTTAATTATAAAAAATGCTCTCGACTTAAGTTTATAACCGGTTTTTTTTCTTTTCGGTTCCCAGCCAATCGCTCATTAATATGAACCATTTCTCTAAATGTCGAAGAATTAAAAATTATCCGTATACATAAAGTAGATGTCTGGCAGATTTGAAAAATCGGAGCTTTTTGGCATTAGAATTTGCATACAAAATTTAAAGTGGACGTGTTAAGTAGTTGGTAAGAAAACTGTTCATAATTGGGTTTTTTTCGAACGGACGGAAGCACTGAGGTAAACCAAAATACCCCCTCGCTCCCCCAGGGGTATAATAACAGAGACAACTGTTCTGAAGATAGAAAGCAAGCGACTTCTAAGAAAGAGAGAGAAAGAGAGAGCACTTGAACAACACCATTGTATATCATTTTAGATTTACATTATGTGCTACATGCCCGTTCACCTAAGAATAATGATGTTCACAGATTTCTATAGTTAATTATCATGTATTTTCTTCTAATTAGGTAGATTTGGGCCACGGTGGCCAAGTGGTTTATACCGCGCTCATTTACAGACAACAACACTTCTCTTCGAATCTCATTCGGACAGATCCTAGGATCTTGTTTTGCTGTTTATAACTTTTTTGTCATTATGTTGAAGCCGCAAATGTCTGGCTTTAGGTAGACATTCTTCCATTGCATCATGTTTTATTGCTGTTACCAGATACATGCTTTTCAGTAACATATATTTTCGTTTTCCTCTTTAAGAACAATATACTGTGCAATAAGGCAAGATAAAAAAGAAAAAATAATGGTTCATTCTTCCTAAATTTGCTGGCAATAAACCAAACTATTTACTACTACCCTTATTTAATATAATAAACTAAGACGAAAATATAGATTTATGATCAAATTGCCCACATCCCCAGACAAATCAAGTTATTGAAAGTAATAAACCTACATCAATATATCACACGTGGGTTATTAGTTATTTTTTCTACTAAGGGCATACTTGGTAGAAGAGAAGCTTATGGATGACAGTAGGTTCGAATCCCACCCGAGACATGTCCTACTGTAAGGTTGCTTTCCAAAGATCGCTGTTTTTCAGATTTTCTTCACTATTCTATAAGTAACGGGCTCACAAATGAATCTTGGATTGGGTGTAAAACTCCATACAACCGAATCCACGTCCCATCACCTTGCTTTACATTCCGAATATTAGTCGTGTTTATACGTGTTTATCTTGCTTTTGGTATCTAGCCGTTGGCCAACAGGTTTATCAAAGAAAAAAACACCCAGTGCTGTGGATTTAAATATTCGCCATCTGCAGTATTTCACATTTAAACCTTCAAGCTAAATTGTAGAATTCGATAAAAATTTTAAGTCGTAGTTGAGTAATATATATATGTGGCAGACACATGTCATGACCCCAATACGATCCAATCAATCTTGTTGTAAAGTAGTTAACTTTGACATGTAAAGCAGTATTTTGTAAAAATTTCCGATGACCCCAATAGCATTTTAAGAATAAACTAGTTATGTGTGACATGTAAAGCAATGTTTTGTGATAATTTCCCAATGACCCCGATACCATACCATCCATTTTAGGATAAACTAGTTAATTTTGACATGTATTGCAATGTATATTGGCAATAAGTCACTTAATAGTATATATTGGCTAATTTCCAGACAAACCGCGATACTTCAACATGACCAAAAACTCAACATAATTGCTTTTCATGCCAAAACAGACAAAATGACTCTGACGTTTTATCTTTGCAAAATTTAATAAAAACAAGCATGACAGGTTTAACTAAACTGATCATGATGATAAGCTGTACTTTGTAACTGAAAAGAAGCAAAAGAGCATGTACTGTCACTGGAAACGGGTTTATAAGTACTTAGTGCTCTCAAGAGAGGTACTTGGATTCCTCAAACACTAAGGTATACTCCTAATGTAAAGTATTTCCTTGGCTAAATTTGGTAAAATATATTTTAATCCTTAGGGTATCTTTTACAACATCTTGAAAAAAATTCTGGTTTCACAATTTTTGCCCAAGCACTACAGAGGTATACGCCCTCATGTAAAGAAAGTATTTCCTTAGATTAACTAAATTTGGTAAAATATATTTTGGTCCTTTGGGTATCTTTGCAACATCTTGAAAAAAAATTTTGGTCCAAGCACTACAGGTGAGTAATTGTATTCCGAAACGGCCGTCTAGGGCTGTAAAATTTTAAAAATGGTATAATATGTAATAGTATTAATTTGTTATCCTGTTTTGTGTCTGTCGCATAGGAAATATCAAATTCTCAATTGTACCAAAATATATGTTTGTTGCATGCCGTGTTAGAAGTAGTTTTTGTGACCAAAACCATCAATTCACTTAAATCGATAATAACATCAAGTACGTCGTTTTTGTCAATATTTATAATGTGTGGATCCTAGAAGTCATGGGGACAAACGCTGACGTCATGTCTAGACAATCACAAAGTAATACATCATATTTATCTGTGATCTGAAACTGTTCTCAACTTGTATACTTGTAGGCTGTTTGGGTTACTGTTTGGTGTAGCTAGTTTAACAGGAGGTGCTTACCCTTCCGGAGCACCCGGCCTTGCTTTTCTGGTGGAAGTAAACGTGTTTAACCTAACTTCTCAGTTTCAAAGTTTTTACTTTGCTTCTGGATTGTGATTTTGGACATGGATTAGTATGTTTGTTTTTGATTTGGTAAAACATACTTATTTGTAAAATTTGTTGCACTTTTTAACGACCGATTGTTAAATAAGTAGCAATAATGCTTATTATTAATCTTTAAATATTCGTATTCGTTGTAAAATAAGATAGGTGGTTAGGTTTTTAAAATAGTATTTTCACCACGACCCCTAGTGCTTGTCCAAAGTTGGAGATTCTATTGTCTCAATATGTGTTTGTCTTTTACTATCTTGTTTGGTTGTTTTATCATTTAGTACTTTTCGACAAAAATGCTTGAACCATTCGCCAAAATCTTAATAATGTTTGAAATGAGTCCTTGTCTCTTGCCGAATCTGAAATTTAATAATGATGTTTGAATTGTTGTGAGATTATCCCAAGATATAATATGTATTGATGTACTCGTAATTATGAATATTTGGTCATTAACAATATAGGCATTAAGGATACATTACAAAATCAACGTATTTGCTAATAAATCGAGTAGCGCAACAAATAAAGTTAGATTAATACTGCATTGGAAGTCTGTAGACATCATTCACAGGTAATGCTTCGTGAAGTTTTACCCAGGGGAATACGTAATAAGAGGAACATCGCTCCCAAAACAGATTGCATAATTGGAAAAATATTATCACAACATTGTTTATAAATACGATGTTTCTGTATCCAAAATTATCCTGGATTTGACGTTACATAGTTCCATGTTTCTATCATTCTCAATTTCGATTACTTTATTTGCGGGTGTAGATAATTAGACAGTAGTTGCTTGCTCATGCAAATTGTCAACCCGAGAAATAACAATCGCGACAATGAAAATAATGTTGAAAGAAATATTACAATATCGCTGCATTTACTAATGCATCAAGTAGCGCAACATATAAAGATTAATTAATATTGCGTTACCAGTCTCTATAGACACCATTTACAGGTAATGCTTCTCAAATTCAAGTTTTACCCAAGGGACTCAAAATATATTCATATATAACAGGAATAAAGTTTTATCTGTCTCCTACTATTTTTACATGGCAAACATTGAATGTGAAATTTGTACACCGAAATATTTCTTTAATGATGTAACATAATGTTTGATATGTTAGAAAGTACTTGCGTAAATTCAAGGTTTACACAGGGGAAACGCGATAAAATAATATGCGCCGCTCCATCGATTTCATCGATAATCATTTCAACACAAAAATTAGGCAGATTATATAATTTTAATAAGTTTTAATTCGCTTACCTCGTTTTTTTTATTCTAATTCCCTTATAGTGCCAAGATTTGACTGATAATAAACTGATGTCACTGGCTTTCGAAGTCAAGGGTTGTGGGTTCAAACCTCACTCTGGACTTTGAAATTTTCTGAGATGATTTTCATTATCTGCCCATACTTGAGCTATTAAAAGCCAAGAACTAGTACAGTCTCCCGAATGAGACTCAAAACCGAAGTCCCGTGTCTCAGTGTACACTAAAGACACCTCTGTAGTGTTCGAAAAAGATTAGGTCACCTGTGACTGCTACAGAGGACGCTTACAACTAAAAAGCGATTGAAACAGACTGTTTACTGCAAAAGTAAGAAAGCTACCTTATCTTAGCTTCATCGATACTTTTATGTTTATTACTATTTCGCAGACTTCATAGCAACTTATTTTTATTTACAACTACTGGGTTGATATCTCTGCGGGTGGACTGAGCATCCCAACGAGGCATTACATAGTATTATCAGATAAACATTGTTTCTTAAAATTATCTTCTTATATTTTAAAATTCTAAAATCTTTAAATGCTTAGAAGGATTTGGTAAAATACATTTTGGTCCTTTTCTATTTTTCCCCATTTCAACATTTGAAAATATCATTGGATTTCAACAATTTTGGTCCAAACAGTACTGATGCCAAACGACCGTCTATTGCTGCAATAATTGACAATTATTTGCAGTCGACAGACACATAATGAAAAAAAAAACATTTGTGTATAAGATATATATACACAACTCTAAGAAAATTTTCCAAATTCAATAACAGTAAGGGAATGGAATCGCTCCAGTCAAAATTGCAATCGCACTTGCACAAAACTCAAACATAAACTTGAAATGCTCCGAGATAATGAGAAACGTAATTGTTCATGCAACGAATCAAGCAACCTTTTCCGATTTAGTTTAGTCTTCACTTCCCTGGTGGTAGAAGTGTTTAACTTAATTTGCCAGTTTCAAATTTTTTCTTTGATTTCGGGTTTGGTTTTGACATGAAAGTGAGTGAATTATTAGTTAAGGCTGCATAAGCATTATTGTAGATATTCGTGGCCAGAAAAAGTAAAAGATACAATAGTATCAAGAACACAAACTATTCAAAGGTAAAACTGAAAATTTTAATAAAACAACTGCTAAACTTGTAAAAACCAGTTATATCACTGTTTTATCAGCTAGAACCCAGTGTTTTATTTATAATTTGTATGTTATATTTGAACATGGATCGGTACCTTTGCTTTTGCTTAGCTTCATTTTAATATCCCTTACCCATTTTATTTTAAGTGAATAATCTTTCAATTTAAGGTAGATGTTAAAAGTAGTCTGCACAGTAACTAGTTTTGAAATCACAATACTTGTCCAAATCACAACCCCAAAAGCAAACTAAAAATACGAACAAGCAAATTAAGTTAAACACGATTCAAACTAGGATTGGGGTCGAGTGGTCTGGAAAGGTAAGCACCTTGCTAGCTAGCTACAAATGCCACTTGTAAAATCTAAATTGAGAATGAAACATCAAATATATCCAGGATAATTTTGGAAACAGAGGCATTTGTCCTTTAAAATGCTGCAAAAATTAACTTACCAACAATATTGTGGTGCCGCCCATAAACAGGGGGCTTGCTAAAACAAGACTTGCAATAACTCTGAGTCAACGATTTGCTTCGTTTAATGAAGTTCCCGTATATGGAACAAGATTTACCATAACATAGGGTTGAAACTTATTTCAAAATCGTTTTTCATTTTTAAAATTCCTACAGAATACTTATTTTCCACCCGATCTCTCACATACGGAGCGAACAGTCTAACAACTTGGCTACCGTACACGTTATTGGATTGGTCTTACATCATGGGACACAATTTTACAATTTGATCCATGATATTTTCGACATGCTAATACAAACAATTCTTCGACCCGTTACCAACCATTGTAGCAAAGCGGTTAATTTGAAATAAATAGTAATTCATTGTGACATTACGTCAGCGTAATATAATATACAAACAAAACACTATGATTTTAACATGATGCTCAATCCGACGTAATTACTTTCCATATACAGTAAAGACCTGTTGCAAGTTTAACACTGAACTAAGGAACATGAATTGAAGCTCAGCAGTCAACGATCGGCAGCCAAGTGACCGAGATATTAATGGCTAATTATTACTAATTATGCTTAAATTTTGCACCAAAATTAGATTAAAATTCACCAATAATGCTAGAACCAAAAATGGTAAAACCTAATTTGAATCATGAGATGAATAAAGAAAAACTGTCAAGAGATAGTTAGCAGCTTTATATATTTGAGGTCAATATGCTCTGTCGATTCAGCAATAACTTATTCGTCAGCTCAGTGTTAAACTTTCGACAGGTCTGTACTGTAGAAACCAATAGGATAATTGAGATGTTTTAAGCGTGTTCAATTAAATAAAAATAAAACCAGTAGTAGTCTTAAGCACCATTGTTTCTAAACTGGTCTAGTTTCCACAAAAAATTACGGGAATTTGTCTATTACGGATACTTAATTTAAATTTATTTTTCAAAGACATGCAAGTGCCACATTAAAACGGCGTACTTTCCCGTAACGTGTATGCCTGCCAAGAGTGACTTTATTGCTTTTCTATCCGTTCCGTCTGGGTAATGGTAAAAACACTGTAAGATAAACTTGATGGAATGAAGCATTGCGTTCTGCAGAATAAACTTTGACCTATGTTCAAATCACTTTCTAAAAGCAAAGTATTAACTTTGACCAGCGACAAATTTGCTTTAAACATGTGAACTGCCATTAAGTAAGTGAGGTCAGTGTTCCACAAGGACAAGTGTCTCTTGTCTTATTGCCACAACATTTTATATTTCATCTTAAAAGGTTATAAAAAACGTTGTGTTAATGTAAAATCGGCTGTATAGTCTCGCTACTATTGTCAAAAAACTCAATAAAATCGTTGTAGCTGTCTAAAGTCTTGTATATAAATTGTTTTCTCTCGGGTAAATCTAGAACTCACTAAGCATAACCTATGAATGATGTTTCTACAGACTTGTAATTCAGTGATTAATCTTTATATGTTGTTTTACTTTATAATGCTAGTACAAATGGGGAGCTCTCATCAAGCACAACAATCCCCAATAATGCAGTAATAATTTAAAATGTGAAGCTAACTAGACAAGGCGTGCTTACCCTTCCGGTACACCATGGCTCATTTCTGTGATGGAAGTCCACGTGTTTAAACTTTATTTGCAAAATGACAATGTGAAATCAACTAAATAGTCTTACTTACAGACTTGTAATTCAGTTGTGATTTATCTTTACCTATGTTTTGTTACTTAATATCGCTAGTACTAATGAAGAGATCTCAACCATCACATCAATCTCTATATAAGTAATGATTTGTTTCAATTTTGTTATTAGCCAGACAAAAAGTGATTACTCTTCCGGAACACCCGGCCTCATTTCTCTGATGTAAGTTTATGTGTTTAGCTAAATTTTCACATTTTTACTTTGCTTTTTGCTGTGGTTTGAACATTGACCGTTATGTTTGTGTTCGAATAAGAAGCTTTCCAACTTAATAGAATGTACTAAGCAACATCCTAGAACCAAAAAAACGAGAAATGTCAAGTGAATTTCCAAACAAGACAATATAAAGAAAAGACAAACATATATTTGGGCCATTGATCACTGATAATAAAATTACTTTTGACGGACACTGGCGTAAATGTCAAGTGATGTGGTTATCTTATATATGAAAAGCCACCAAACAATCACACTTATTTTACAATCACCGGTCCATAGATAATAGTTAAAGATAGATCATTGTCTGAAATGTCAAAACAAATTGTATTTGAATTTTGCGTGCCTTTTAGAAATGGACATATTTTACATGCCACAGAGACAAGACATATATTTGCATGACAAGTTCGCAACATTTAAGACTATAAGACATTAAGAGAACGTTCAACTTGCATTAAGAAATCAAACAATCTTTCTGGTTTTTTTCATTTTTCAGTAAACAATATGTCATTTATAAATGGCTTATTTCGAAGTAACTGCAAGCTATTTCTCTCTATCTTAATCCATCAGGCATGCACATAAATATTTTTCCGTCAAAAACACTTTATTCAAATAAAAATGTATTATTACATCTGTCTTAAAGATTGATTTTTGCACAATTGCTAAGGACAAATGAGAATTTATTGCCCGTTGTAAGGCAAATGGCTGGATAACACTTAAGAATTAATAATAATTGAAACTACACTATACATCCTGAAAATAGCTACTATTTATTACTTTGTGTGACAACATTCATAAAAAATACAAATTCTTACATAATATTAAATGGATAATAGCTATAACCTAAGACAAAACATGAAATATTAATTTTATGTGTATTTAGTCCGTATTTTGGTTTCTAAATGACATAATATAATCACCTTTTAACTCTTATTAAACTTTTACATGTGTACATTGTTAGTCCGTTTTTATTAAAGACGTGGCGAGTGAAGCTATCAGGAGATGCTTACCCTTCCTGAGAAAAATGGGTTCTCTCCCTTCCTTGCCAGAAGTCCACGTGTTTTCCTTGCCAGCTTCAAAGTTTATATTTTGATTTGGGTTATTGGTTAGACATGGATTGTTTGTGTTTTATCTTTTCTGTATTTTCCAACGGCGTTTGAAATAAAATGGAAGGTAGATCAAATAGAAGTAGCTGAACACTTTGCAATAACCGATAAAAGAAGACGAAAAACAATTATCTAAACAATGCAGTATAAAGACGTAAAGGATATAAGCCGAAAAACTGTCCAGTATGTAAAATATTGGACTTATCGAGGCCCGAAGCTCCGATGCCAGTCCAATATTTACATACTGGGCAGTTTGAGGCTTATATCTTACTTAAAATATTGCAAAAACAAACATAAAAAGGAAAAAGAACAAATCAAGTAAATCAGGGAAAAATTTATGAATAAATCAATCAGTATCACAAATTAAGAAATAAGAAAATAAAAATATAAAACTTGTATTCCTGTATGTAACCCCTAAATTAATTCGTGAACAGAGTTGAGGATAGTAGGTCACCCGCCGTTTACGTGACTATTAACACGGTTTTTGTGAAATATAATCAGTCCCCGTCAGTGATATTGTCATCACGCAAATGCACGAAGCGCGCCAAAAATATTTACTGTCAATGTGTTTGGATTTAATCGTGAAATCATTCTTAGGATTTGGAAACTTAATTCGCTAAAACAGGTATGTTCAATACTACATTTTTATATAATATATGCAACGATTTTATTTGATCTGCATTCAATTTACCCATGAATTATCTTACAAAAATATGTTGGTATTATGCCCGAATTTAGTTATAATGTGTAAGACACGAAACTTTAACCCGATAAAAATGTTTTAAAGCTTGTAGATGTGTGTAGATCGTCCGGTCTCTATAATTGTTTATCAATGAAAAGTTGGTCAAACTGTGTGATCTGCGTATATAAGATTGAATGGTGTGTGTGAGAGAAAGAGAGAGAGAGAGAGAGAGAGAGAGAGAGAGAGAGAGTGTGTATGTGTGTGTGTGTATGTGTGTGTGTGTGTGTGTTCCGTGTTGAAAAATATCTAATGTTTATATTTTGCAGGTCAAAGCAATTCAATAAAAGGGCAATAAACGGATCCGTGTTGTTGTAACGAACCCTGCATCATTTGAGATATTTGCTTTCGCGTATCGGATTTTATGATTTGTCTGATTTTGATTGTAAATCATATTTAGTTTTGGTGTTAGTAAAATCAATATACTGATGTTTTGTTGGTTTTTTTTTTCTTTCTTTCCGATTCCAGTGTACTTAAACTGGACTGGTGCCAACGATCCAATATATTGTGAAAACAGTCCAATAAGTTTGAAAATATTGGACTGTTGTCACAACATATTGGATTGTTGGCACCGGTCCAGTTCAAGTATGTTGGATATTAGACCCAAAAGAACAAAGGATGTCGTCATAGCAATATTTTAAATATTGGATATACTGATCATGTAAGCCAAAAGTTTTGAACGCGCAATAGACAAAAACATGGAATAATACATATCCATCGTATATGATGTAAAACAAATATCACGAATATTCAGGGATACTGCATGGTGTCCTGAGGCGTCTTTCCACTGCTCTTTTTTTAAATATAGAACGTGCAGGTTAAATGCCCTCTAATTGTATGGCTTATTTTTTTACAAAGATATATTGAAGTAAAGTCTAAAATCACGCAAAGAACTTAATATTTTAGTAGACATTTATCTCTTTCTCATATTTCTCACATTTTCAGTTTCTGAAAGTTAATTTTAATGCTACAAGTAATCTCATATTTCTCATATGATATACATTTCAAAGGATTGAATAGAAAGTGTTATTACAGTAAATTTTAGTTGCTATTACTTCAAAGAATTAACTAGAGAGACAGTCTTTGAGTTGTAAATGTGCTGAAAAGATATAATATACGATATTCATAAAACATTTTAATAAAGTAATTAAAAGCGATGACTTACATTTTATTATATAAAGCATCCACTCCGGGAAATAAAGTTTTCCTTAGTTGACAGAACTATTAATAAGACTTAAGATTTACTCAAGGTAGCAAGCTTCTTACAAATAAGTAGTTGTCTTAGGGATATTGCAAGCCTCACTTCACCGGTGAAAGGTCATGTGTTTTACCTAATTTGCCAGCTTCAGTTTCTACTTTGGGATTGTGATTTCGACTGTGATTGGTTAATTTGTTTTTGATTAATATAGCATTTATTCCATGAAAATAATGTTCTCTGTTTAGTTGACAGTACTATTAACCAGACTAAGATTTATACAAGAAAGCAAGCTCCTTACAAATAAATTATTGACTCGGGGAGGTCTTAACAAGGCTATTAAAAACAGCCGTCGTCACATTATTGTTTATAAGTATGTTGTCCCTGTATGCAAGGTTTTCCTGGATATATTTGAAAACGCGTAGTTCCGTGTTCTTTTCATCCTCAATGAATTCTTTGCTTAACAGAACGTGAGTAAACATCCAGAGTATCCGGCCTCAATTTCACATTTGTAACGCAATTCGTAAAATTTTTGACTTTCCTTTTGGGACTGTTGATATGGACTGGTATGTTTGTATTTAATTGCTATGGTAAAGTCACACAACCAGATTTTACGCGTGAACAAATATTGAGGAAATTTTAACTAAATTGGTACATCCCTCTTTGTGTAACGATCAACTTTAAAATAAATTTTGTATCAACAAATAATCCGAGTACCTTTGTGTTGTGTTTGATATCCGATATTTTCCATACATGATAATCAATACTTATCAATATTAAATTGTGATGATCAGTATCGGAAACAACATTTTTATTAAACTATTATATTGAATTCTTTACAAAACGTCACACGAGTATTACATAATGCAACATCTCTTCAGAATTCAAGTCATAATAGCAATGTGTTAACGACAACCGGTTTGATATTGGTACAAATGAAGCTATAAAACCCTTATTATAGCTTAGACATTCACCTTTTACCTGTTCTGAGAGGTGCATATGACACTTTCAGATTTCATCTCGTCCGACAGGTGCGTGAAATGAATTGCACTTTTGTAATGGACGGATCGCTGTCCACGCCTACAATGTTCCGAAAAAGGCCCGGCATGCTTGAATTACACACAAAAAGAATGAAAACTCGGCCTGAATTGTAATATTTAATTATGTCACTGACACTAAAACATTAGTTGTCGTGACGCTGCTTTGGTACCGTGATGGCGGCCAATGTCGAAACATAAAAGTCGTGGCCGGCGATACGTCAATTGTCTTGTGTGTATCGTAGAAATCCGTACATTGTTTTTAAAAATTAAAGTTTGGTTTGAGTCGATGAGCAAGCTTTAGATAATTCCATATGTACTAGTCAGACCAATTAATTTGGAAACCACCTGTATTTCCACAATTCCTGACTTTATATACCATACAAAGCTCCACGTTTCTTTCCATCCTAATTTTGATTACCTACGTTGCAGTTACATCCAGCTAAACAGAAAATGCTTACCCTTCCAGAGCATCCGTTCTTTTTTCATTGGTGGGACTTAATTTGCCAGATCCAAAATTTTTGCTTTGCTTTCCGATTGGGATTTAGACATAGATTGTTATGTTTATTTGATTACTTTGGTTGTTCCTTAATGAATGGTTTTTCATTTACAATTGCTTTCTGATGTTTGAGAACAAAACATGTTGCTGAACCTCTGCAGTGATGATATGTGCAATGTCCGCTATCAGAACAACACGACTCTTCTCATGTTTTAAAAACAAAGTATATTTTATAATAGTCCAAGGAAACGAAAGGATAAAAAAAAATAACATTTGAGATAAAAACTTTATTACACCAGAAGATTATTCTGTGGTTTATCATTCTTGACAAATACGTTTGATCCGTTTGTTGTCGTTCAATGAAAACACTTAAAAGTGAATTTTATGTCATTTTAATATCCCCATTGTGTATTACAACAGCCATAAATACACCATTGGTATGTGTAACGTGCATGTCATTAATCTTATAGTACGATATTGAATTTCAGATATTCCATACATGCTTTAAACATTAAACGGTTATTGCTTGCTATATAGGCGCCTCAGCTTGTCCCGGGAGAGACTTCGATATATGTCCAGGGTTATCTGCATAACTCTACATCTGATGCGATAGTGACAAGAAACAGAAAAATAAATAAATTGATACCTTTAGAGATGTGAATCGATATTAAAGGAATAATTCAGACACACTTGAGACAAACAAGTCCTTCAGGTGATGAACATGTAACAAACATAAATAAAAAAATTAAACAAAGATCCAGGAAAAAACAAGAAGCATTACATTATCGTATTTGTAAGACGTAAATCATTTTGATAAAAAACATTTGTCTGGATGTTAAAAAGATAATTTTGCTGAGAAGCTTAAGATATTACGAAGCACAGAAATGTGTATCGTAAATTCAGGGATAGTATAATTTTAAAGCAAATTTATTTACAATTACACATTTGACGTTAATAAACCAAAAACTATTTTTTTTAAATGTTCTTGATTTGACCTTACTAACGATTAATAAATATTTAGGAGTTGAGTTTAATAATGGTATTTGACATGTTCCATACATGTTTAAAACATTAAACGGTTTTTATTTGTTATATAGACACTCCTGTTTGTCCCAGGATAAACTTTGATATCTGTCCAGGGATATCTCAATAACTCTACATCTGATACAGTAGAAACAATTATTGTTTATAAGTTTGATGTCTCTGTGTCCAGGATTGCCCTGGATATATTTGACGTCCCATAGTTCCATGTTCCTTTCACATTATTTCGATTACATACGTGGCGGGTCTAGCTACCTAAACAGTAGGTGCTTACCCTTCCGGAGCACCCGATCGCACTTCCCTGGTGGAAGTTCACGTGTCTAACCTAATTTGTCAGTTTCAAACTTTTCACTTTGCTTCTGAATTGAGATTCGGACACAGATAAGTATGTTTGGTTTTGATTAGTTCAATGTTAAACTTTCGACAGGCCTGTACTGTAGATACCGATCGGATAATTCCGATGTTTTATGTGCGTTAAATAAAAAATAACTAAAGTCATAGTCTAAAGCAATGTTGTCTTTAAATTAAACTCGTTTTTTCCACGAAAATAGTTGGAATTTGTCTTTTATAATACTTGATTTATATTTATATTTCAAAGACATGCATGTGTCACATTAAAACCTTGTGCTTTGTAGTGTCTTTACGTAATGTGTCTGCTGCTAAGATTAACTAAATTACTTGTCTTGTCGTGCAGTCTGGGAAATGGTGATCGAGTTGAGCATTGATTCCGCAGAATAAACTTGCACCTGTGTTTTAATTACTTTCTTAAAGCAAAGGATTAACTTTGAACAGTGACAAATCCTTTGCTTTAAACACGTGAACTTTCACCAAGGAAGTGAGGTCAGTGTTTCAAAAGGGCATGTACCTCTAGTGTCTTCACCACAAGATTTTGTATTTAATTTTAAAAGATTCAAAATAACAATGTGAAAACAGCTGAATAATCTCACTAGTATTGTCTAAGAAATTTTAAAAGAAAATCTTGTAGCGACACACCTTATATAAATTTATTTCTCCCGAGCAAAACAGAATTCCTTAAGCATAACCTATGACTGATGTTTCTGCAAACTTGTAATTCAGTTGTGATTTATCTTAATATGTTTTGATACTTTTTACCGCTAGTATGAATGAAGTGGTTCTCAACCGTCAAAACAACCCCATAATTGCAATAATGATTTGTTGCCTATGTAAAGCTAGTTAGTCATGAGGTGTTTATCCGTTCTTCTGGAAAAAGTTCACGTGTTTAACTTAATTTATCAGCTTTCAAATTTTTTACTTTCCTTTTTGTATTGTCGTATTTGTGGGCACTGCAGTAAATCTATAATGATATGGTTATACAATATTGGAGGCCAACAATTTATTATATTTATTGTAGATCTGAATGTCCAACTGTATATCTACCTATCAACATCCTATGCAACAAAAAAAAAGAAGAAGAAACACGTGAATTTCCAAACAAAGACAATATAAAGAAAAGACAGACATATATTTGGTCCACTGATAATAAAAATACTTTTGGCGGACACTGGCATAAATTTCAAATAATGTGGATTTATTATATTGGACGCCACCAGCACAGTAATTTTACAATCACCGGTACATAGATATTAGTAAAAGATAGATCATTGTGTGAAATGTCAAAACAAATTGTATTTGAATTTTGCGTGCCTTTTAGAAATGGACTCATTTTACATGCCACAGAGACAAGACATATATTTGCGTGACAAGTTTGCAACATTTAAGACTATAAAACATTAAGAGACGTTCAACCTGCATTAAGAAATCAAACATCTTTCTGGTTTTTTTCATTCTTCAGTAAACAATATGTCATTTCTAAATGGCTTATTTCGAAGTAACTGCAAGCTATTTTTCTCTATCTTAATCCATCAGCCATGCACATAAAATATTTTTTCCGTCGAAAACACTTTATTCAAATAAAAATGTATTATTACATCTGTCTTAAAGATTGATTTTTGCAGCATTGCTAAGGACAAATGAGAATTTATTGCCCGTCGTTAAGACAAATGGCTGGATAACGCTTAGAAATTAACCATTATTGAAACTACACTATACATTCCGAAAAATAACTACTATTTTTTACTTTGCGTGACAACATCCTTCAAGAACAAATACAATTTTTTATATAATTTTAAATAATGGAAAATAGCTTTAAGCAAAGACAAAAAAGGAAATAACAATTTTATGTGAATATAGTCAGACAGTTCGTTTAATGAAAAATATGATCACAATATTAACTCGTATTGAAAGTTTTAATTCAAACCTCGATGTGTTGTTAAGCCGTTTTGTATTACACTCGTGGCGGATTAACTTAGCTAAAAGGGTGGTGCTTACCCTTCCGAAGCACTAGGCCTAACTTCCCTGGTTGACATTCGCATGTTTAATCTAATTTGCCAGTTTCAGAGTTTTTTAATATGCTTTTGTATATTTTGATTGGACATGAATTGGTTTGTTTTTTTTCTTTATTGACTCTGTTTTCCAACACAAAATGGAAGACAGTAGCTGAAAACATCGCAATGGCCGATAAAACAAGGAAACAACATTTCACTGAAACAAGACAATAAAACAAGGCAGTATAAACGCATATTGAGTCTACTGATTATAAAAGCCCAGAGTTTTGAACGCACAGACGACAAAAACATGGAAAAAGAATATACCCACCGTATATGATGTAAAGTAAATATCACGGATATTTAGGGATGCTGCTTGACGTCAAGAGGCGTCTTTCCACTGCTCCTTTTTTTAAATATAGGACGTGCAGGTTGAATGCCCTCTAATCGTATGGCTTACTTTTTACACAGATATATTGAAGTAAGGTCTGAAGATATATCAAAATAACATAATATATTGTTAGATATTTATTTTTTCCTCATATTTCTCAAATTTTCAAAATCTGAAAGCAAATTTATATTCTTCTTGTTATCTCATATTTCTCATATGATATACATTTCAAAGGATATAAACAGAAAATATTATTACAGTGAATTATAGTTACCGTTACTTCAAAGAATTTACTGGAGTGACAGTCTTTGAGTTATTAATCTCCTTAAAAGATATAATATACGATATCCATAAAAAGTTTCAATAAAGTAATGAAAAACGATGACTTACATTTTATTATATACAGCATCCATTCCGGGAAATAAAGTTTTCCTTAGTTGAAAGAACTATTAATAAGACTTAAGATTTACTCAAGGTAGCAAGCTCCTTACAAATAAAATTTAAACTAGGGTATATTGCAAGCCTCACTTCCCTGGCTGAAGATGGTCACGTGTTTTCAACGTTTCTACTTTGCTTTGGCATTGTGATTTGGACATTGATTGGTATGTTTGTTTTTTATTGATATAGCATTCATTCCATAATAATGTTTTCTGTTTAGTTAACATGCCTATTAACAAGACCAAAGATTTACACAAGGAAGCAAGCTCCGATAGCTCCTTACAAATAAATTGTTGACTCTGGGATATTGCAAGTCTTACTTCCCTTGTGGAAGGTCATGTGTATCACCTAATTTGCACAGCTTTAAAGTTTTTACTTTGGCATTGTGATTTGGACATTGATATAGCATTCATTCCATGAATATAAGGTTTTCTGTTTAGTTGCCAGTACTATTAACAAGACTAAGATTTTTTTTACAAGGAAGCAAGCTCCTAACAAATAAATTGTTGACTCTGGAGATATTGCAAGCCTAGTCTTAACAAGTCCATCAAAACCAGTATTATAGCCGTCATCACATTATTGTTTATAAGTATGTTCTTCCTGTGTCTAAGGTTTTTCTGGATATATTTGAAGACGTATAGCTCCATTTTTTCATTCTCAATGAATCCACAGCTACATAGGATGATTACACTTCCGGAGCACCGTGTCTTGCTTTCACGTATATAACTCGATTCATTTTAACATTCCCTTTTTGGAATTACATATTATACCAGTTTTAATTTTACAGCACAAGACGCCTTGTTTGGAATACAATTCCTCATTAGTAGTGCTTGGACCAAAATTATGAAACAAAAATTGGTTTAAAGATATTAAAAAACACCCAAAGCATCAACATATGTTTTACCATATACTTTGCATGTGGGAATCAACCTTAGTTTTTTGGGATTTTTTAGGAATTGCAACCTTTAACTAGCAGCAAATTTAGACAATAGTATATTTTAAGGACCAGTATGTTTGTGATTATTTGTTATGGTAAAGTCGCAAAAACAGATTTGTAGCTAGAATAGATATTGAGGAAATTGTTGCAGCTCTCTTTGTGTAACGATCAACTTCATCTGATATTATGTTATATATACATTCTAAAATACATTTTGCATCAATAAATAATCATATCAATAAATAATCAGAATTTCTTTGTGTTGTGTTTGATATCTGATATTTCCCGTACGTTTTAATCAATACTTATCAATATTAAATTGTGATAATCAGTATCCAAAACAACATTTTTATTTTCCTATTTTATCGAATTCTTTATAAAACGTCCAATGAGTATTACATAATGCAACATTTCTTCAGAATTCAAGTCATAATAGTTATGTGTCAATGACAACCAGTTTGATATCGGTACAAATGAAGCTATAAAACCCTTATTGTAGCACATTCAGCTTTTACCTGATGTGACAGGTTCATATGATACTTTTAGATTTCACCCCGCCCGACAGGTGCGTGAAATTAATTGCACTTTCGTAATTGACAGATCGCCGGCCACGCCAACAATGCTCCTACAAAGGTCCGGCATGCTTAAATTACACACAAAAAGAATGAAAACTCGGCCTGAATTGTGCATTTTAATGACGTCACTGACACTAGTGCGGCAATATTGCCGTGACGCTGCTTTGGTACCGTGATGGCGACCAGATTCGGAACTTAAAAGGCGTGGCCGGCGATACGTCAATTATCTTGTGTGTATCGTAGAAATCCGTACATTGTTTTTGAAAATTAAAGTTTGGTTTGAGTCGATGAGCGAGCTTTAAATCATTCGATACGTTCTAGTCAGACCAATTAATTTGGAGGCCACCTGTATTTTCCACACTTCCTGACTTTATATTCCATACAAAGTTCCATGTTCCTTTCATTCCTATTTTTGATTACCTACGTGGCGGTTACAGCTAGATAAACAATATGTGCTTACCCTTCCAGAGAATCCGTCCTTTTTTCACTGGTGGTACTTAATTTGCAAGTTACACAATTTTTGCTTTGCTTTCGGATTGGGATTTAGACATATATTGTTACTTTGGTTGTTGCTTAATGTCCTTTTACATTTACAACTGCTTTCTGATATTTGAAAACAAAAATGTTGCTGAACTTCTGCAGTGATGATATGCGCAATGTCCGTTATCAGAACGACACGACTCTCACGTGTTGTAGAAACAAAGTATATTTTATAATAGTCCAAAGAAACCAAGAATGAAAAACAAATTACAATTAAGATAAAAACATTATCATAGCAGTACCATATTCTATGGATTATCATTCTTGACAAATACGTTTAATTCTTTGTTGTCGTCCAATGAGAAGACTTGAAAGTGAGTTGTATGCTACTTTAATATCACCTCCGAGTATTACAACCATAAATACATCATTGGTATGTGAAACGTGCATGTCATTAATCTTATAGCACGATATTGAATTACAGATATTCCATACATGCTTCAAACATTAAACTGTTATTGCTTGCTATATAGCCGCCTCTGCATGTCCCAGGAGAGACTTCGATATCTGTCCAGGGTATTTGAATAACTCTGCATCTGATGCGATAGTAACAAGAAACAGAAAAATAAATGAATTGATTTCTTTAGAGATATGAATCGATATTAAAGGAATAATTCAGACACACTTGAGACAAACAAGTCCTTCAGGTGATGAACATGTAACAAACATAAATAAAAGAATCAAACAAAGATCCAGGAAAAAACAAGAAGCATTACATTATCGTATTTGTAAGACGTAAATCATTTTGATAAAAACATTTTTCTGGATGTTAAAAAGATAATTTTGAGGAGACGCTTAAGATATTACGAAGCACATAATTGTGTATCGTAAATACAGGGATAGTATAATTCTAAAGCAAATTTATTTACAATTACACATTTGACGTTAATAAACCAAAAACTATTTTTTTTAAATGTTCTTGATTTGACCTTACTATCGATTAATAAGTATTTAGGAGTTGAGTTTAATAATGGTATTTGACATGTTCCATACATGTTTAAAACATTAAACGGGTTTTTTTTTGTAAAATAGACACTTCTGCTTGTCCCAGGATAGACTTTGATATCTGTTTAGGGATATCTGAATAACTCTACATCTGATACGGAAGAAACAATTATTGTTGATACATTTGATGTCTCTGTCTCCAAAATTGCCCTGGATATATTTGACGTTCTATAGTTTCCTATTCCTTTCACATTATTTCGATTACATACGTGGCGGGTGTAGCTAGCTAAACATGAGATGCTTTCCCTTCTGACCTCCCGGCCTCACTTCCCTGGTTGAAGTTCACGTATCTAACCTGAACAGTTCCGTAGTTTTTACTTTGCTTCTAAATTGTGCTTCGGACATGGAGTAGTATCTTTGATTTTGATTAGTTCAGTGTTAAACTTTCGACAGGCCTGTACTGTAGATACCGATGTTTAATGTGCGTAAAATAAAAACTTACTAAAGGCATAGTCTAAAGCATTGGTGTCTCTAATTACATATAATACCAGTTTTATATTTACAGCACTAGACGGCCGTTTCGGAATACAATTCCTAATCAGTAGTGCTTGAACCAAAATTATGAAACCAAAATTATTTGAAGATGTTGAAAAGCTACCCAAAGGACAAAAATCTATTTTACCAAATTAACTAAGGAAATACTTTGCATGAGAGAGTATACCTTAGTTTTTGAGAAATTTCAAATTTAAAATTGCAGGGAATTTAGACAATTATAGTATATTTCTGACAATAATACGAAATTATTGCCTACTGAGTTGTTTTTTCCACGAAAATAGCCGGAATCTGTCTATTATTGTACTGGATTTATCTTTGTCTTTCAAAGACATACAAGTGTCATATTAAAACTGTTTGCTTTACGTAATGTGTCTGTCTGCTAAGATTAACTTAATTGCTTGTCTTGTGCAGTCTGGAAAATTGTGATTGAATTGAGCATTGCGTTCCGCCAAGAAAGTTAGGTCAGTGTTCCAAAAGGGCAAGCACCTCAAGTGTCTTTACCACAATATTTTGTATTTCATTTGAAAAGATACAAAATAACAATGTCAAATCTCACTACTTTTGTCAAGAAATTAAAAAAAAATCTTTTAGCGGTACTTCTAATATAAATTAATTTCTCCCAGGTAAAACAGAATTCGTAAAGAATAACCTTTGACTGATGTTTGTGCAAACTTGTAATTAAGTTGTGATTTATCTTAATATGTGGTTACTTAATAGCGCTAGTATGAATAAAGAAGTTCTAAACCGTAAAAACAACCTTATTAATGCAATAATGATTTGTTGGATTTTGTAAAGCCAGCTAGTCACGAGGTGTTAATCCGCTCTCATTGAAAAAGTTCACTTGTTTAATTGATCAGTTTTCAAATTTTTTACTTTCCTTTTTGTATTGTGGTATATGTGGGCATTGCAGTAAATCTATAATGATATGGTTATACAATATTGGAGGCCACCAATTTATTATATTTATTGTAGAACTAAATGTCCAACTGTATATCTACTAATCAACATCCTATGCAACAAAAAAGAAGAAACAAGTGAATTTCCAAACAAAGACAATATAAAGACAAGACAGACATATATTTGGACCACTGATAATAAAAATACTTTTGACGGACACTGGCATAAATGTCAAATAATGTGGATTTATTATATTGGACGCCGCCAAACAATCACTAATTTTACAATCACCGGTACATAGATATTAGTAAAAGATAGATCATTGTGTGAAATGTCAAAACAAATTGTATTTGAATTTTATGTGCCTTTCAGAAATGGACACATTTTACATGACGCAGAGACAAGACATATATTTGCGTGACAAGTTCGCAACATTTAAGACTATAAGACATTTAGAGTACGTTCAACTTGCATTAAGAAATCAAACATATTTCTGGTTTTTTCCGTTCTTCAGTAAACAATATGTCATTTATAAATTGCTTATTTCGAAGTAACTGCAAGCTATTTCTCTCTATCTTAATCCATCAGGCATGCACATAAAACATTTTCCGTCAAAAACACTTTATTCAAATAAAAATGTATTATTCTGTCTTAAAGATTGATTTTTGCAGCATTGCTAAGGACAAATGAGAATTTATTGCCCGTCGTTAAGACAAATGGCTGGATAACGCTAAGAAATTAACCATTATTGAAACAACACTATACATTCCGAAAAATAACTACTATTTTTTACTTTGCGTGACAACATCCTTCAAGAAAAAATACAATTTTTTATATAATTTTAAATAATGGAAAATAGCTTTAAGCAAAGAAAAAAAGGAATAAATAATTTTATGTGTATTTAGTCAGACAGTTCGTTAAATAAAAATATAATCACAATTTCAACTCTTATTGAAACCCCAGTGTGTTGTAAGTCAATTTTCATTACACACTTGGAGGGTACGTTAGTTAAACAGGAGGTACTTGCCTTTCCGGAGCACCCGGTCTCATTTCCTTAGTGAAAGTTCACTTGTTTAACCGAATTTGCCAGTTTCAAAGTTTTTTACTTTGCTTTTGGATTTTTGTTTGGACATGGATTAGTATGGTCGGTTTTTTTTATCTTGTCTGTGTTTTCCAACGGCGTTTGAAATAAAAATAAAAAATTGCTATGACAGATAAAACAAGAATAAAAACAATTACTTAATCAAGGCAGTATAAAGACATATTGAATCTACTGATTATATAAGCCCAGAGTTTTGAACCCCCAATAGACAAAAATGGAATCATACATATCCATCGTATATGATGTAAAGCAAATATCATCTCATGTCGAGGGATACTGCGTGATGTCCAGAGGCGTCATTCCATTACTCCTTTTTTAAAATATAGGATGTGAAGGTATGTTGAATGCCCTCTAATCGTATGGCTTAGTTTTTACTCAGATATATTGAAGTAAAGTTTGAAGATATATCAAAACAACTTAATATCTTAGTAGACATTTATCTCTTTCTCATATTTCTCATATTTCTCACATTTTCAGTTTCTGAAAGTTAATTTTAATGCTACAAGTAATCTCATATTTCTCATATGATATACATTTCAAAGGATTGAAAAGAAAATGTTATTAAAGTGAAGTATAGTTAACATTACTTCAAAGAATTGACTAGAGAGACAGTCTTTGAGTTATAAATCTGCTCAAAAGTTATAATATACGATATCCATAAAACATTTTAATAAAGTAATGAAAAACGATGACTTACATTTTATTATATACAGCATTCATTCTAGGAAATAAAGTGTTCTTTCGGTTGACAGGACTATTAACAAGAGTTAAGATTTACTCAAGGTAGCAAGCTCCTTACAAATAAGTAGTTGTCTTAGGGATATTGCAAGCCCTACTTCACCGGTGAAAGGTCACGAGTTTTACCTAATTTTCCAACTTCAGTTTCTACTTTGGGATTGTGATTTGGACATTGATTGATATGTTTGCTTTTCATTAATGCAGCATTCATTCCACAAAAATATAGTTTTCTGTTAAGTTGACAGGACTATAAACCAGACTAAGATTTGTACAAGGAAGCAAGTTCCTTACAGATATATTGTTGACTCAGGGGGTTATTGAAAGCGTAGTTTTAACAAGGCCATCAAAACCAGCCGTCGTTATTGGTGTTTATAAGTATGTTTTCTCTGTATCTAAGGTTTTCTGGATATATTTGAATACACATAGTCCCGAGTTCTTTTTATTCTCAATACATTTTCAGCTGTACAGGAGGTGGTTAGACTTCCGGAGCACCCGGCCTCAATCATGGTTTAAACACAATTTGTGCCTTTTTGGACTTTCTTTTTATGACTGTTTTGAACATGGACCGGTATGTTTGTGTTTAATTACTAAGGTAAAGTCGCAAAAACCAGATTTGTAGCTAGAATAAAATTGAAGAAATTTTAACGAAATTGTTGAAGCCCCTTTTGTGTAACGATCAAATGTATCTGATGTTTCATGTATACACTCTGTGGAAATACATTTTGCATCAATAATAATCATAATAATGCTTTGTGTTTAATTGCTATGGTAAAGTCACAAAACCACATTATAGCGAAAACAGATATTGAGGAAATTTTAAAGAATTTTTGAAGCACTGTTTGTGTAACTATCAACTTCATCTGATAACATGTTATATATACATCTGATAACATGTTATATATACATTCTAAAATACATCTTGTATCAATAAATAATCAGAATTTCTTTGTGTTGTTTGATATCTGATATTTCCCGTACATTTTAATCAATACTTATCAATATAAAATTGTGATGATCAGTATTGAAAACAACATTTTTATTTTCGTATTATATTAAATTCTTTACAAAACGCCCCATGAGTATTACATAATGCAACATCTACTCAGAATTCATGTTTCAATGACAGCTGGTTTGATCTTGGTACAAATGAAGCTATAAAACCCTAATTGAAGCTTAGACATTCAGCTTTTACCTGTTATGACAGGAGCATATGACACTTTCAGATTTCATCTCGCCTGAAAGGTACGTGAAATTAATTGCATTTTCGTAATTGACGGATCTCCGGCCACGGCAACAATGTTCTGACAAAGGTCCGGCATGCTTGAATTACACACAAAAAGAATGAAAACTCGTCCTGAATTGTGCAATATCTTTTCAGAATTCAAGTTACAATAGCTATGTGTCAATGACAACCGATGTGATATTTGTACAAATGAAGCTATATTGTTGCTTAGACATCCTGCTTTTACCTGTTATGACAGGTGTATATGACACTTTCAGATTTCATTTCGCCCGACAGGTGCGTGAAATGAATTGCACTTTTGTAATTGCCTTGTGTGTATCAAAGACAAACATACGAATCACAATTCAGAAACAAAATAAAAAAAAACATTGTAACTGACTAAGTATCGAGAAATCTGTACATTGTTTGTGATAATTAAAGTTTGGTTTGAGTCGATGAGTGAGCTTTAGATCATTAGATAGTTACTAGTCAAACCAATTAATTTGGAGACCACCTTCCACACTTTCTGACGTTATATTCCATACAAAGTTCCATGTTCCTTTCATTCCTATTTTGGATTACCTACGTGGCGGTTGCAGCTAGCTAAACAGTAGGAACTTACCCTTCCAGAACACCCGTCCTTTTTCCATTGCCAGGTCCAAAATTTTTGCTTTGCTTTCAGATTTGGATTTAGGCATCAATTGTTATGGGTTCTTTATTACTTTGGTTGTTGCTTAGTGAATGTTTTTTCATTTACAGTTGCTTTCTAATGTTTGAGAACAAAACAAGTTGCTGAACCTCTGCAGTGATGATATGTGCAATGTCCGCTATCAGAACAGCACGACTCTTAGCATGTTTTAAAAACGAAGTATATTTTATAATAGTCCATAGAAACCAAGAATGAAAAACAAATAACATTTGAGATAAAAACTTTATAGCAGTAGCTTATTCTGTGGTTTATCATTCTTGACAAATACGTTTGATCCGTTTGTTGTCGTCTAATGATAAGACTTAAAAGTGAATTTTATGTCACTTTAATATCACCTTCGAGTATTACAACCATAAATACATCATTGGTATGTGAAACGTGCATGTCATTAATTTTATAGTACCATATTGAATTACAGATATTCCATACATGCTTTAAACATTAAACGGTTACTGCTTGCTATATAGAAGCATCAGCTTGTCCCAGGAGAGACTTCGATATCTGTCCAGGGTTATCTGAATATCGATAGTAACAAGAAACAGAAAAATAAATGAATTGATTCCTTAAGAGACTTGAATCGATATTAAAGGAATAATTCAGACACACTCGAGACAAACAAGTCCTTCAGGTGATGAACATGTAACAAACATAAATAAAAGAATCAAACAAAGATCCAGGAAAAAACAAGAAGCATTACATTATCGTATTTGTAAGACGTAAATCATTTTGATAAAAAATATTTTTCTGGATGTTAATAAGATAATTTTGCTGAGAAGCTTAAGATATTACGAAGCATACCACTGTCTATCGTAAATTCAGAGATAGTATCATTTCAAAGCAAATTTATTTATCATTACACTTTTGACATTTATATAAAACAAAAACTAAAAATTGGATTTTTTAATTGTGCTGGTTCGACCTTATTAACGATTAATAGACATTTAGGAGTGTAGTTAAGTAATGGTGTTTAACGTCGCAGTCAAGAATATGTCATTTATATCGAGACCTGCCAGCTATAGGACTACGTACATTTTTTTCTTGTGCGTTGCGCTGCTGATTGCATTGTTCTTTATTGTGTCATGCCTGCCGTGGCCTCGTTTATGATTCTGTTTCATATTAAGACTTATAGTTGAATTATGACGCACACGAAAGGCTACATTTGAAACTTTATGACAAAGTGATGACTTCAATTTTTCTATTGTCAACTTTCCTTTTTATGCAGCAATATACCTGCTTCTCCTGCTTATGTTGTGTTTGTTTCCCAATAAATACGCTATGGTAGAGCTTGTTCCCACTACGGGGACTTTGTACAACGAAGTAGGCTGCTTGCAGATAAATTGTTGACTCAGGGATATTGCAAGCCCAGGCTTATCAAGACCCTCAAAAAGTTTTATGATCGTCATCACAGTATTGTCACCAGTAAGAACTAGCGTCCACCACATCAGTGAAAGAATATTGACTAGGGGAATATAAACATATATACTATGTTTATCAAGCCCATCGTTTAGCTTTCCTGTTTTCATCATATTATTGTTGATGTATAATGTCTCAATATAAAAAATTGTCCTTGATATAATTGGATTCCATTGTTCAATATTCATTTCATTCTCTTATTCTAAATTTTGATTTCACACATGTATCTAGCTAGTCATTTCAAATAATTTAATTGTTTAGTATTGATTTTGTTTCTTTAAACTTTAAATCAAACAGAATTGGATAAATTGGTTGGTAAATTTTGCTTCGAATCTTAATTTCCCTTTAACATTACAAAATATTGTGAAAAAAGACGTGATTGATCTTAAATTAAACGATTTATTGTTCAAATTCTAAAGATAAAGGTCACAACTGTTGCATTATTTGTTTATTTTCTACAAGTTTTCGTGTAAACGTTACTCACAATTAATATTGTGTCTCCAATTTTCTTTGTTGAAAATTGCATATCGGGTATTTTTAATTTACAAAAGGCATTAAGATTGTAGAACAGATTCAACAACTCAAATCGATGAAGAAATCTACAGCAGTTCTACACTTGCCGATATATAATCCTGGATATATTCGACGTCCCATGTTTTCATTTTTCAATGTTTACTGCTTGCAAATAAATTGTTGACTCAGGGATATTGCAAGCCTAGGCTTGTCAAGGCCCTCAGAGAGTTTTATTGCCGCCATCACAGTATTGTTGATAAGTTTGATGTCTCTGTGTCCAGAATTGACCTGTATATATTTGACGTCCCATAGTTCCATGTTCCTTTCACACAAGTTTGATTACACACGTGACGGGTGTAGCTAGCTTAACAGGTGGGGCTTACCCTTCCGAAGCACCCTACTTCACTTTCCTGGTAAAATTTTACGTGTCTAATCAATCTTCTCAGTTGTAAAGTCTTTACTTTGCTTCTGGATTGTGATTCGGACATGGATTGTTTTTCTTTTGGATTACCAATATGAATCAAAGACGGAAATTGTGACTAATACCGATAGTAATGAAATGTATTATTAAGTAACTTAGGAAGTTTCTAAATCAATTATAATTTTAGATTCATATTGTAAATAGCTCAATAAATACACCATACATTTCTTTATGTTTTAGTTCATGGAATTCACAGTTGAAAGTCAAATGCAGCATCAGAATTAGTATCGCAATATGAAGCTCTTGGAAGAAGAAAATGGCACTAATCCTAGCCGTATATTTAAAAGATGTAATGTGACCGTGACTGGGAAAATGGGTCCAGATGCGGAAAAATCGCATTTTCAGATTTTTTCATTTTTCGAAAGCACCAAGACCTAATATCATAACCTAAAAATTTGAGATGAATATGATTCCTACTGTCTTAAGATTCTCTGCAAAACTATTTTTTACATCCAAACACTTTTTTTCAATATTATTTAGTTATTACTCATAAGGAATTGGAAAACTGACGCCAGACCAAACACTGACACCCAACCTAGCCCTAGATTTAAAAGATGTAGTGACATAATTTCTACTTACTTAAGCTTCTCTGCAAAATTATCTGTTTAAAATACAGACAAATGTTTTTATCAAAATGATTTACGTCTTACCAATACGGTGTTGTAATGCTTCTTGTTTTTCCTGGATCTTTGTTTAATTCTTTTATTCATGCCTGTTACATGTTCATCGCCTGAAGGATTTGTTTCTCTCAAGTGTGTCTGAATTATTTCTTCAATATCGATTCAAGTCTCTCAAGGAATCTATTTATTTTTCTGTTTCTTGTTACTACCGTATAAGATGTAGAGTTATTAAGATATACCTGGACAGATATCGAAGTCTCTCCTGGGACAAGCTGAGGCGTCTATATAGCAAGTAAACGCTGTTTAATGTTTAAAGTATGTATGAAATATCTGTAATTCTGTATCGTACTATAAGATTAATGACATGCACGTTTCACATTCCAATGGTGTATTTATGGCGGTAATACTTGAAAGTGATATTAATGTGATATAAAATTGACTTTCAAGTCTTCTCATTGGAAGAAAAACAATTCAAACGTATAGATTTGTCGAGAATAGACTCAACACCGGGAGATAATCTGCTGCCAATACAATGCTTTGATATTAAATGTTAATGCCCTCAGATATTTTTATTCTTGGTTTCTTTTGACTGATAAAAGATACTTTGTTTCTATAATGTGTAAAAGATTTGTGTCTTTCTGATAATGGAGATTGCACAAATCAAAACTGCTGAGGTTCATCAACAACATATGTTGTCTTGAAACATCAGACACTATACTCGAAGGACATAAAATCCACTTTCAAGTCCTCTCGCTGTAGGACAAACAATTCAAACGTATAAATTTGTGGAGAACGGTAATCAAGTTCAACGCCAGGAGATAAAGCACTGTGTTGACAATGCTTTGATGTTAAATATTTGAATACAATCTCGATTTCTATGGCGTGCGTCTTCTTCATGTTTATAACTATGATAATTAAAAGAATAACACTAGTTTCAAAGGCATTACGTACTTTTGGGATCATAAGTATAATGGCATCCAACATAGCCACAGATTTAAAATATGTAGTGAAATGATTCCTTATATCTTAAGCTTCTCAGCAAAATTATATTTTTTTACATCCAGACAAATGTTTTTATTAAAATGATTTACATCTTACCAATACGGTGTCGTAATGCTTCTGGTATTTTTTCCTGGATCTTTGTTTAATTCTTTTATTTATGTCTGTTACATGTTCATCACCTGAAGGATTTGTTTGTCTCTAGTGTGTCTGAATTATTCCTTTAATATCGATTTAAGTCTTTTAAGGAATCAATTAATTTATTTTTCTGTTTCTTGTTACATCAGATGTAGAGTATTTCAGATAACCCTGGACAGATATCGAAGTCTCTCCTGGGACAAGCTGAGGCGTCTATATAGCAAGCAATAATTGTTTAATGTTTAAAGCATGTATGGAATCTCTGTAATTCAATATGGTACTTTAAGATTAATGAAATGCATGTTTCACATACCAATGATGTATGTGTGGCTGCTGTACTACTCAAAGGTGATATTAATGTGACATAAAATTCACTTTCAAGTCTTCTCATTGGAAGAAAAACAATTCAAACGTATAGATTTGTCGAGAATAGACTCAACACCGGGAGATAATCTGCTGCCATTACAATGCTTTGATATTAAATGTTAATGCCCTCAAGATATTTTTTATTCTTGGTTTCTTTTGACTGATAAAAGATACTTTGTTTCTATAATGTGTAAAAGATTTGTGTCTTTCTGATAATGGAGATTGCACAAATCAAAACTGCTGAGGTTCATCAACAACATATGTTGTCTTGAAACATCAGACACTATACTCGAAGGACATAAAATCCACTTTCAAGTCCTCTCGCTGTAGGACAAACAATTCAAACGTATAAATTTGTGGAGAACGGTAATCAAGTTCAACGCCAGGAGATAAAGCACTGTGTTGACAATGCTTTGATGTTAAATATTTTGAATACAATCTCGATTTCTATGGCGTGCGTCTTCTTCATGTTTATAACTATGATAATTAAAAGAATAACACTAGTTTCAAAGGCATTACGTACTTTTGGGATCATAAGTATAATGGCATCCAACATAGCCACAGATTTAAAATATGTAGTGAAATGATTCCTTATATCTTAAGCTTCTCAGCAAAATTATATTTTTTTACATCCAGACAAATGTTTTTATTAAAATGATTTACATCTTACCAATACGGTGTCGTAATGCTTCTGGTATTTTTTCCTGGATCTTTGTTTAATTCTTTTATTTATGTCTGTTACATGTTCATCACCTGAAGGATTTGTTTGTCTCTAGTGTGTCTGAATTATTCCTTTAATATCGATTTAAGTCTTTTAAGGAATCAATTAATTTATTTTTCTGTTTCTTGTTACATCAGATGTAGAGTATTTCAGATAACCCTGGACAGATATCGAAGTCTCTCCTGGGACAAGCTGAGGCGTCTATATAGCAAGCAATAATTGTTTAATGTTTAAAGCATGTATGGAATCTCTGTAATTCAATATGGTACTTTAAGATTAATGAAATGCATGTTTCACATACCAATGATGTATGTGTGGCTGCTGTACTACTCAAAGGTGATATTAATGTGACATAAAATTCACTTTCAAGTCTTCTCATTGGAAGAAAAACAATTCAAACGTATAGATTTGTCGAGAATAGACTCAACACCGGGAGATAATCTGCTGCCATTACAATGCTTTGATATTAAATGTTAATGCCCTCAAGATTGTTTTATTCTTGGTTTCCTTTGACTGATAAAAAATACTTTGTTTCTATAATGTGTAAATGATTCTGTCTTTCTGATAACATAGATTGCGCAAATCAAAACTGCTGAGGTTCTTTAACAACATATGTTGTCTTCAAACATCAGACACTATACTCGAAGGACATAAAATCCACTTTCAAGTCCTCTCGCTGTAGGACAAACAATTCAAACGTATAACTTTGTGAAGAATGGTAATCAAGTTCAACGCCAGGAGATAAAGCACTGTGTTGACAATGCTTTGATGTTAAATGTTTTGAATAAAATCTCGATTTCTATGGCGTGCATCTTCTTCATTTTTATAACTATGATAATTAAAAGAATAACACTAGTTTCAAAGGCATTACGTACTTTTGGGATCATAAGTATAATGGCATCCAACATAGCCACAGATTTAAAATATGTAGTGAAATGATTCCTTATATCTTAAGCTTCTCAGCAAAATTATCTTTTTTTACATCCAGACAAATGTTTTTATTAAAATGATTTACATCTTACCAACATGGTGTCGTAATGCTTCTTGTATTTTTTCCTGGATCTTTGTTTAATTATTTTATTGATGTCTGTTACATGTTCATCACCTGAAGGACTTGTGTGTTTAAAGTGTGTCTGAATTATTCCTTTAATATCGACTCAAGTCTCTCAAGGAATCAATTCATTTATTTTTCTGTTCTTATTATTATCATATCAGATGAAGAGTTATTCAAATATCCCTGGACAGATATCGAAGTCTCTCCTGTGACAAGCTGAGGCGTCGATATAGCAAGAAATAACCGTTTGTATGGAATATCTGTAATTCAATATGGTACTATAAGATTAATGACATGCACGTTTCACATACCAATGATGTATTGATGGTTGCTGTAAAGGTGATATTTATTTGACATAATATTTACTTTCAAGTATTCACAATTGCCAACAAGCAATTCGAACGACAAGCAATTCAAACGTATTCGTTAAGAATGCTTAACCAGGAGATAAGCTACTGCAATGACTTTGATGTTAAATGTTATTATGCCCCTGGATAACTTATTTTGCTTCAAATATATTGTATTGTATCTTGTATTTTCCATTGAATTTTATACTTTTTTAATCTTGTTCGATACACAGACATTTGATTAGTATAAACTGCAAATGCAAATATTCTGTTTAAAAACAAACTGTTTTCTTCAAATATACATTTAAAAGCACGACAAAGATTTAACAATGTAATTACAACAAACATAACGGACAGACAAAACCTAATGTGTTATTGATTTTTTAATCTGGTGTTATTGGAACATTAGTTTTTAGTTCTGACAGACACAGAATCAAGACTAAGAAGATTTTCTAATGATTATATCTTAAAAAAACTCTTAATGGTGAAAACATCAACCTATTATTACCTTTAACCATGCAACATTTATACATCATAACATAAGTCTGGATAAATGTCCAGATTTATGGAAGCCGATTGTGGACTGACGTCTAGATTTGTTAAATTGTACTTTGGTTTCGATAAATTTCAGATTTATTGAAGCGGATTTTGGACACATTATCAAGCCATATTTTATTTTAACCATGCAACATTTATACATCAAAACATAAGCCTCGACTAATGTCACGATTTATGGAAGGGTATGTTTGCCCTGAGAAATATTCAGATTTATAAAGCCGATATTAGACACACCATCAACATATACTTTTTAACCATGCAACATTTAAACAGCAAAACAAAAGCCTCGATGTTTTATATCAACCAACCACAGAGGTTTCCATCATGATCAGACACATCGAATTTAATCAAGTTGGTTGGTTGGTTGGTTGGTTGAATGTTGCTTAACGTCGCATCAGCAATTTTTCAGCTATTCGCGACGAAAACTATTTAATTATTCTCTATGGATTAATCTATGAACAATTTTGTGTATGCATGTGAAGTGCGAGTGTGTTGTATGGTCTGCCTTGTACTAGCGCGCACTCAGGGCGACTTTACCGTGCTAACTCACAGAGTCAGTACGCCGCAGACAAGCGTACCACTCCCCCAGTTCATTATACTGATACCAGGTGAATCAGTAAAGGTCAACGGTAAGGAAAATTCACTTTCCCACATGTGGTCCGAGCGGAACTCGAACTCACAGCGGTGAGAGACCCTGGATTTGAAGACTTACGTCTTATCCATCAAGTGATAAAAATCATAAATAACATTCTATTCACAAACCTAAAACAAAGTAATAACATTAAAACTGTCAATTTAATTGAAACAAATAAACGTTTACCAGGAAAGTGAGACCGACTGCCCCAGATGAGTAATCAGATCATGTTTAGTTAGCTTTAGTGTAATTAAAATTAAAAATAAAGAAACATTATGATACGTCAGATATATCAAGGGTAGTTTGGAGACACCATACCTAACAACAATATCACAATATTGTGATGAACTACGTAAAATGATTGTTAAACTGGTAGTATATACGTGACAAACATGTAAAAAATACAACAACTAAAAAATGAAAATAAAGAAAAAAAAATTTGAAAAATCAATAAAATTACAGTATCAAAGTAAAATATTTACCGATTACATAACACACATAAATGCTATAAAGTTGTTTTATCGACTTTTCAATTTTAACATTCATTTACCCATTATACAGCTTTAGACAAACATGCGTGTCTAACTTATAAATTTGAGAAAATTATAATGGAATATCAGAATACTAAAATTATATAATTGCACTTCATCATGAAATATTTAAATAAAGCAAAAATGTTTAAATTCACATACAGCATTATTTGAAACCCCATCAGCATCTTTATTTTTATCAATACTTCTGCGCATATATGATATATTATACAACACTTTTAAAATCTAATATTTCTGGAAATTGAAATGATTCTGGAAAGTGTATTTATCTCTCAGAATGATGCCAATGAGATATAGTGGTGCAAGTGTGTTTACGCTCCAGTTTTGATTTTTTAAACCACCTACCTTCGGCTGCAAACTGACAAACTTTCTCAGACTATATCTAGTAGCATATGTCCAAGAGGGATTCGAACCTGGACGGCTGGATCCATTAGCAAGGTTTTAATAACACTCGGTTACTGAGCCCCCAAAAACCAAGAAATATATGACCGAGTTTCCTAATTACATTACCATACACTGATTTCAATTTTTTAAATCGGTTTAGATTCAACACATACTGCTTGATAAATTGCAAATTGAATTTAAACTTACTGCTTCAATTTGATTGCAATTAATTTGATTTGTCATGGCAAGTGTTTTAAAACTTTAAACAAACATTAAAACCAAATATTTGGCACGAAAGGTGTTTTTTTAACTTTCTTTTTCCCAAATAATGAAAACAAGGATTATGTAACACTAGTTTCAGGATTCCTACAGTACAGATCTGCCCAAATGTTAACACCAAGCTAACATTTCATTGCCGAATCAGCGTCTAATTTCGGACTCTCGTTAGCTATATTTTCATAGCTGTCATAAACTTTAAACAAACATTAAAACAAATATTTGGCACGATGATTTTTTTTACTTTCTTTTTCCCAATAAAATATACCGTTTGAATGAAAACAAGGATTATGTAATACTAGTTTCAGGATTCCTACAGTACAGGCCTGTCGAAAGTTTAACACATGTTAGTGCCAAATCAGCGGCTCATCTCATACCCTTGTTAGCTATATTTCGATAGCTGCCATGCATCTGTCGACAGATTCTTGGTAACTTGTCATCCATATCTCCGCCATTTGGCAGCGAAGCTTCGACTGCTCTTGGTTAGCTCGGTGTTAAAGTTTCGATAGGTCTATGTTGTATTTCGACTACTATATTTCCCTCGGGGCATGATCAGAATCAAAACCAGAATCGATATAAATAGGAAAAATAAAAAACGAAGAAATTGCCAATTTGTAAACCAGAATATCAAGCGTATTCGAATTAGACGTATTGCGTAACTATGGAGTTACCCAAGTACACTGATTATGCGTCGATTTATGAATCTTTAAATGCAGAGTTGCCTGAAGTGTTGATTTATGTACCATGGTATCGAAGAGTCATATTTTAAAATGTAATTGTTGGAACAAATACGTTTGGTATTGTTATTACAAATATAATATTATAGTGAATGCAGCTTGTAGCTAAACAGGAGGTGCCTACCCTTCCGAAACACCCGGACTCACTTCCCTGGTCACATGTTTAACTTAATTTGTAAGTTTCAAAGTTTTTACTTTGCTTTGGCATTGTGATTTGGACATGGATTTGTATGTTTGGTTTTGATATTTCTATAAATACAGTTTCAAACGGATGATGTAAAATATTTAGTTTGAAATATATTAATCAATTTCATTTAGCATCAATATTTGATACCAAGGTTACATAAAATTATTCAACCTAACGAGAAATAATATGAAAATTAATTCGTAATTGGAAAACTGCAAAACTGAAACCTATAATTAGAGGCCCATTAGTAAATGATGCGTTAATTTCTGATAAAATTTCTGCTCAGATTTCGACTTAATTGTAGCCGAAGGCAAATTTTGCATCGTAAAATAGCATGCAGAAGAGCCCAGTCGAAAGTTTAACACCGAGCTAAAGAAAAGAAGTAAAAGTTCATCTGTCGAGTGATCGAGATAAAGATAAATAGTGTCCGAAAAGCTGCCGAGTGATAGATAGCAGCTACCGAAAAGTTGTCGAGTGATAGATAGCGGCTACCGAAAACCTGTCGAGAGATAGATAGCGGCTACCGAAAAGCTGCCGAGTGATAGATAGCAGCTACCGAAAAGTTGTCGAGTGATAGATAGCGGCTACCGAAAAGTTGTCGAGAGATAGATAGCGGCTGCCGAAAACCTGTCGAGTGATAGATAGCGGCTACCGAAAAGTTGTCGAGTGATAGATAGCGGCTGCCGAAAAGCTGCCGAGTGATAGATAGCAGCTACCGAAAAGTTGTCGAGAGATAGATAGCGGCTACCGAAAAGTTGTCGAGAGATAGATAGCGGCTACCGAAAAGTTGTCGAGAGATAGATAGCGGCTACCGAAAAGTTGTCGAGTGATAGATAGCGGCTGCCAAAAACCTGTCGAGTGATAGATAGCGGCTACCGAAAAGTTGTCGAGTGATAGATAGCGGCTGCCGAAAACCTGTCGAGTGATAGATAGCGGCTACCGAAAAGTTGTCGAGTGATAGATAGCGGCTGCCGAAAACCTGTCGAGTGATAGATAGCGGCTGCCGAAAACCTGTCGAGTGATAGATAGCGGCTGCCGAAAACCTGTCGAGTGATAGATAGCGGCTGCCGAAAACCTGTCGAGTGATAGATAGCGGCTACCGAAAAGTTGTCGAGTGATAGATAGCGGCTACCGAAAACCTGTCGAGTGATAGATAGCGGCTGCCGAAAACCTGTCGAGTGATAGATAGCGGCTGCCGAAAACCTGTCGAGTGATAGATAGCGGCTGCCGAAAACCTGTCGAGTGATAGATAGCGGCTACCGAAAACCTGTCGAGTGATAGATAGCGGCTGCCGAAAACCTGTCGAGAGATAGATAGCGGCTACCGAAAAGCTGCCGAGTGATAGATAGCAGCTACCGAAAAGTTGTCGAGAGATAGATAGCGGCTACCGAAAAGCTGCCGAGTGATAGATAGCAGCTACCGAAAAGTTGTCGAGTGATAGATAGCGGCTGCCGAAAACCTGTCGAGTGATAGCAGCTGCCGGAAAGCTGTGGAGATATAGCCAATGAGGGACCGGGATAAGCTGGCACTAAATCGTTAGCATAGTGTTAAACTTTTGACAGGTCTGTATTGGTAATTATAAAATCATATTTTCTAATGATTAAGCAAACACGACTTTTTCAGTCATGCAAGTTGTAACAAGGCGATAATAATGATGCTATTTACAGTACAGGCCTGTCGAAATTTCAGCAGTAAGCTAACGAATTAGAGGCGAATCGCCAGCTCATCTCGTCAGCTATAACTCGATAAGCATTTCCGCCGGTGCAATATATCTCTTAGAAGCTATGTCTGCAACTAGCTATTAATGTCTTGTTCATTTGACAGCAGACCTACGGCTGCTTTTTGTAAACTCAAAGTTAAATTTTTGACAGGTCTGTACTGTAGCTCGATTGATTACTATTAGTGAAGTATTCTTACAGAAATGTTTATAATCTGAATAACAATTTAATTCCTATATTACATAACTAAGACTTCTTCAAATAATGTAAAACACGCACACTGTCAAAATTATGAATTTGATTTTAACTTTCAGCTTGAAGTTGATAACAAATTTATAATAATAATAATAATTAATCTTAGAATCATTTATTTAATGTGCCTTTTATATTGGCTGTCATCGTAATGTAATTGTTTGCATTCTTGTATTTTTTTCTTCATCACAATAAACGTACAAAATAAGGGCATTTAATGAAACCAATGATAGAGATAAATTAAACACAAATATATGGTCCATTTCGAAATCACAATCCCAATATTAAAACACAAAAACAAACCTGTCCATGTCCAAACTACAATTTCAAAAGTCAACCACAAACATACCGGTCCAAATAACAAACATATTTAGTCCAATCAGATTTTCCAGGTTATTTGGCAACAGACCCCAGTTTCGACTTACTTATCTTGTTACTGGAACAATTCAGCCGAAGCATCAGACCAATTTGTCAGAGATACCCATCATGAGCAGACACATGGAATTTAATCAAATAATAAAAAAGAAAGATAACAACCCACGACCCAATCACAATTCAAAAGCAAAGTAAAAATTTTGAAACTGACAAATTAAGTGAAGCACATCAAGTTCCGCCAGGGTGCTCCAGAAGGGTAATCACCTCTTGTTTCGCTAGCTACACTTGAATAAAAGTAGCAAAGGAACTAAAGTACGTCAAATATGTCCAGGACAGTTTTGGATACAGAGAAACCATACATATCAATATTGTGAAAATGATTGTTGATTTGGTAAAGTATACTTGTCAATCATGTAAAAATACAAAAAAAATAATAATAATAATAATAAAGAAAAAAATTAACAATAATTTGAAAAGCAATAAAATAACAGTATCAAAGTAAAATATTTACCGAATACATAACATACATAATTGTTGTGAAGTTGTTTTATTGACTTTTCAATTTTAACACTCATTTAACTATTCTACAGCTTTAGACAAACATGCGTGTCTGAAACTTACAGATTTGAGAAAATTATAATGGAATATCGAGGTACTAAAAATATATAATTGCACTTCATCATAAAATATTTAAATAAACCAAAAATATTCTAATTAACAATACATCACTATTTAAAATATTATTTTTATTTTTATTATTTTATTATGTCTGCACATATATGATATAATATAATTACACTTTTAAAATCTAATATTTCCTTGGAAATCCACATATATAAATGATTTTTGGAAGTGTTCAAACTTCAAACTACATGAACTATAAACTGATCAGCCCAACAAGTAAAAAATTGAAATGAGGGTTTAATGGGTTGGTTAGTAGGACTAGTGGTGCAAGTGTGTTTACACCCCAGTTTGGATTTTTTAAACAACCTACACCTTCGACATGCGAACTGACAAACTTTCTTAAACTATATCTAGTAGCATCTGTCCAAAAGGGATTCGAACCTGGACGGCTGGATCCATTAGCAAGGTTTTAATAACACTCGGTTACTGAGGCCCAAAAATACCAAGAAATATAAAACACCGAGTTTCCTAATTACATTACCATATACTGATTTCAAATTTTTAAATCGGTTTAGAATTCAACACAGACTTCTTAATAAATTGCAAATTGAATTTAAACTTCCTGCTTTAATTTAATTGCAATTAATTCGATTTGTCATGGCAAATGCTTTAAAACTTTAAACAAACATTAAAAACAAATATTTGGCGCGAAAGTTTTTTTTCTTTCTTTTCCACAATTGAATATATCGTTTCAATTGAAACAAGGATTATGTAATACTAGTTTCATGATTCCTACAGTAGAGATCTGTCGAAATTTTAACACCAAGCTTACATATCAGTGCCGAATCGGTGGCTCATTTCGGACCCTTGTTAGCTATATTTCGACAGCTGCCATTTATCAAAAACAAAAACTTTGGAACTGACAAATTAGGTTAGACACGTGAACTTCCACCAGGGAAGTGAGACCGGGTGCTCCGGAAGGGTAAGCACCTCCTGTTTAGCTAGCTACAACCGCCACGTGTGTAATCAAAATTGTGTGAAAGGAACATGGAACTATGAGACGTCAAATATATCCAGGCAATCCTGGACACAGAGACATCAAACTTATCAACAATACTGTGATGACTGCCATAAAATTTTTTAGAGCCTTGATAAGCCTAGGCTTCCAATATTCCTAAGTCAATATCTGTCAGCAGATTCTTGGTCACAAGTCATTCATTTCTCCGTCATTCGGCAGCAGAGCTTCGACTGCTCTTGGTTAGCTCGATGTTAAACTTTTGACAGGTCTATACTGTATTTCGACTACTACATTCCCTCAGGGCATGATTGTAATCAAAACTAGAATCGATATAAATAGGAAAAATAAAAGACGAAGAAATTACCAATTTGTAAACCAGAATAGGAGGCGTATCTATGGAGTTACTCAAGTACATTGATTATGCGTCGATTTATGAATCCTTAAATGCAGAGTTGTCTAAAGTGTTGATTTATGTACCACGACATCGAAGAGTCATATTTAAAATGTTTGTTGGAACAAATACGTTTGGTATTGTTATTACAAATATAATATTATTATAAACACATAGTGAATGCAGCTTGTAGCTACACAGGAGGTGCTTACCCTTCCGAAACACCCGGCCTCACTTCCCTGGTCACATGTTTAACCTAATTTGTCAGTTTCAAAGTTTTTACTTTGCTTTGGCATTGTGATTTGGACATGGATTTGTATGTTTGGTTTTGATATTTCTAAAAATACAGTTTTAAACGGATGATGTAAAATATTTAGTTTGAAATATATTAATCAATTTCATTTAGCATCAATATTTGATACCAAGGTTACATAAAATTATCCAACCTAACGAGAAATAATATGAAAATTAATTGATAATTGGAAAACTGCAAAACTTAAACCTATAATTGGAAGCCCATTAGTAATCGATGCGTTAATTAGTGACATAATTTCTGCTCAGATTGCGACATAATTGTAGCCGAAGGCATATTTTGCATTGTAAAATAGCATACAGTACAGCCCGGTCGAAAGTTTAACACCGAGCTTAAAAAAAGGAGTTTAGGCTCAATTGTCGAGTGTTGAGACACAGATTGCTAGTTGCCGAAAAACTGCCGAGTGATAGATAGCGGCTGCCGAAAATCTGTCGAGATATAGCCAAGGAGGGACTGGGATAAGCTGGCACTAAATCGTTAGCATAGTGTTAAACTTTTGACGGGTCTTTACTGCAATTATGAAATCATATTTTCTAATGACTTTTTTCAGTCATGCAAAGTTAACAAGACGATATTAATGATTTCATTTACAATACAGGCCTATAGAAAGTTTTAACATTGAGCTAACGAATTTGTGCCGAATCGCCAACTCATCTCGTCAGCTATAACTCGATAGCATTTTCCGCCGGTGCAATATATCTCTCAGAAGCTATTTCTGGAACTAGCTATTAATGTCTTGTTCATTTGACAGCAGACCTACGGCTGCTTTTTGTAAGCTCAACGTTAAATTTTTGACAGGTCTGTACTGTAGCAAGATTGATTACTATCAGTGAAGTACTCTTACAGAATTGTTTATGATCTGAATAACAATTTAAATCCAATATTGCATAACAAAGACTTCTTCAAATAATTTAAAACACGCACACTGTCAAAGTTATGAATTCGATTTTAGCTTGAAGTTGATAACAAATTTATAATAATAATAATAATTAATCTTAGAATCATTTATTTAATGTGCCGTTTATATTGGCTGTCATCGTAATGTAATTGCTAGCATTCTTGCATTTTTTCTGCATCACAATAAACATACAAAATAAGGGCATTTAATGAATCCAATGACAGAGATAAATTAAACACAAATATATGGTCCATTTCGAAATCACAATCCCAGTATTAAAACACAAAAACATACCTGTCCATGTCCAAACTACAATTTCAAAAGTCAACTACAAACATACCATGTCCAAATAACAAACAGATTTAGTCCAATCAGATTTTCCAGGTTATTTGGCAACAGACCCCAGTTTCGACTTAATTATATTGTAACTGGAACAATTCAGCCGACAAATCAGACCAATCTGCCAGAGATAACCATCATGAGCAGACACATGGAATATAATCAAATAATCAAAAACAAAGATAACAATCCACGACCCAATCACAATTCAAAAGCAAAGTAAAAATTTTGAAACTGTCAAATTAAGTGAAGCACATCAAGTTCCGCCAGGGTGCTCCAGAAGGGTAATTACCTCTTGTTTCGCTAGCTACACTGGAATAAAAGTAACAAAGGAACTATAGTACGTCAAATATGTCCAGGGCAATTTTGGATAAAGAGAAACCATACCTATCAATACATGTATTGTGAAAATGATTGTTGATTTGGTAAAATATATTTGTGAAATATGTAAAATACAAAAATAAAGAAATAAAGAAAAAATAAAGAAAAAAACTAAAAATAATTTGAAAATCAATAAAATAACAGTATCAAAGTAAAATATTTACCGATTACATAACATACATAATTGTTGGAAGTTGTTTTATTGACTTTTCACTTTAACAATCATTTAACCATGCTACAGCTTTAGACAAACATGCGTGTCTGTAACTTATAGATTTCAGAAAATTATAATGGAATATCGGGGTACTAAAATTATATAATGGCACTTCATCATGAAATATTTAAATAAACCAAAAATGTTCTTATTCACAATACATCACCATTTAAAACATTATTATTATTATTATTATTATTATTATTATTATTATTATTATTATGTCTGCACATATATGATATAATATAATTACACTTTCAAAATATAATATTTCCTTGGAAATCCACATAATATATATAAATGATTCTGGAAAGTGTTCAAATTATATGAACTATAAACTGATCAGCCAAACAAGATAAAAAAATATAATGAGGGTTTAATGGGTCGGTTAGTCGGACTAGTGGTGCAAGTGTGTTTTACACCCCAGTTAAGATTTTTTTAAACAACCTACACCATCGACATGCGAACTGACAAACTTTCTCAAACTATATCTAGTAGCATATGTCTAAGTGGGGTTCGAACCTGGAGGGCTGGATCCATAAGCAAGAGTTTAATACCACTCGGTTATCGAGGCACAGAATACCAAGAAATATAAAAAAAACGAGTTTCCTAATGGCATTACCACAAACTGATTTCAAATTTTTAAATCGGTTTAGAATTCAACACATACTGCTTGATAAATTGCAAATTGAATTTAAACTTCCTGCTTCAATTTGATTGCATTTAATTCAATTTGTCATGGCAAGTGTTTTAAAACTTTAAACAAACATTAAAACCAAATATTTGGCACGAAAGGTGTTTTTTTTACTTTCTTTTTCCCAATTAATGAAAATAAGGATTATATAATACATGTACTAGTTTCAGGATTCCTACAGTACAGATCTGCCCAAATTTTAACACCAAGCTAACATTTCATTGCCGAATCAGCGTCTTATTTCGGACCCTCGTTAGCTATAATTTGAAAGCTGTCGATTTGCCCATTTATCTGTTGACAGATTCTTGGTCACTAGTCATCCATATCTCCGTAATTCAGCAGCGGAACTTCGCCTCCTCTTGTTTAGCTCGGTGAAAAACTTTCAACAGGTCTATACTGTATTTCGACTACTACATTCCCTCAGGGCATGATTGTAATCAAAACTAGAATCGATATAAATAGGAAAAATAAAAATCGAAGAAATTGCCAATTTGTAAACCAGAATATCAGGCGTATTCGAATTAGACGTATTGCGTAACTATGGAGTTACCCAAGTACATTGATTATGCGTCGATTTATGTACCACGGTATCGAGGAGTCATATTTAAAATGTTATTGTTGGAACAAATACGTTTGGTATTGTTATTACAAATATAATATTATTATAAACACAAAGTGAATGCAGCTAGTAGCTAAACAGGAGGTGCTTACCCTTCCGAAACACCCGGCCTCACTTCCCTGGTCACATGTTTAACCTAATTTGTCAGTTTCAAAGTTTTTACTTTGCTTTGGCATTGTGATTTGGACATGGATTTGTATGTTTGGTTTTGATATTTCTAAAAATACAGTTTCAAAAGGATGATGTAAAATATTTAGTTTGAAATATATTAATCAATTTCATTTAGCATCTATATTTGATACCAAGGTTACATAAAATTATCCAACATAACGAGAAATAATATGAAAATTAATTGATAATTGGAAAACTACAAAACTGAAACCTATAATTGGAAGCCCATTAGCAATCGATGCGTTAATTTCTGATAAAATTTCTGCTCAGATTTCGACTTAATTGTAGCCGAAGGCATATTTTGCATTGTAAAATAGCATACAGTGCAGCCCGGTCGAAAGTTTAACACCGAGCTTAAGAAAAGGCGTTTAAGCTCAATTGTCGAGTGTTGAGACACCGATAGCTAGTTGCCAAAAAGCTGCCTAGTGATATATAGCGGCTGCCGAAAAGCTGTCGAGATATAGCCAAGGAGGGACTGGGATAAGCTGGCACTAAATTGTTTGCATAGTGTTAAACTTTTGACGGGCCTTTACTGCAATTATGAAATCATATTTTCTAATGACCTTTTTCAGTCATGCAAAATTAACAAGACGATATTAATGATTCCATTTACAGTACAGGCCTATCGAAAGTTTTAACATTGAGCTAACGAATTGGTGCCGAATCGCCAACTCATCTCGTCAGCTATAACTCGATACCATTTCCGCCGGTGCAAGGTATCTCTCAGAAGCTAATTCTTCAACTAGCTATTAATGTCTTGTTCATTTGACAGCAGACCTACGGCTGTTTTTTGTAAGCTCAATGTTAAATTTTTGACAGGTCTGTACTGTAGCTCGATTGATTACTATTAGTGAAGTACTCTTACAGAAATGTTTAGGATCTGAATAACAATTTAATTCCTATATTGCATAACTAAGACTTCTTCAAATAATGTAAAACACGCACAGTGTCAAAATTATGAATTCGATTTTAACTTTTAGCTTGAAGTTAATAACAATTTTATAATAATTATAATAAATCTAAAAATAGTTGATTTAATTTGCTTTTATATGGTTTGTCATTGTGATGTTATTGTTAGTATTCCTGCAATCTTCCTGCATCGTAATACATAATAAACCAATATCAAACATTGAAAGGAACATGGAACTTGGGGGCGTCAAATATATCCAAGATGATTTTTGATACAGTGACATCATACTTTCAAAAATAGTTTAATAACGGTCATGAAACTTGATTACCTTGATGCTATGAACACAAAACTCTTGGCACTGGGTCTCAAATAGATGACAAAATGACAATCTTAACTAAAAACTATACCTTTTTAGCAGCTTATATAATAATCAACGCCTGGTTGAAGTTTACGTGTTTAATCTCATTTGTCGGTTTGGAGTCTTTACTTTACTTTGGGATTATTATTACGACATGGATTGGTATGTTTGGTTTTGATATTTCTATCAAAACAGTTTCAAGCGATTTAAGTTCCAGGTAATATATAAATCAAGTCCTTATTAATGTCATATCAAAAACAAACATACTTATCCATTTCCGAATCACAATCCAGAAGCAAAGTAAAAACTTTGGAACTGACAAGTTAGGTTAGACACGTGAACTTCCACCAGGGAAGTGAGGCCGGGTGCTCCGGAAGGGTAAGCACCTCCTGTTTAGCTAGCTACACCCGTCACGTGTGTAATCAAAATTGTGTGAAAGGAACACGGAACTAATGCCAAGGTCACATAAAATTAGCGAGAGATAATTAGAAATTGAAAACTGCAAAACTGAAACCTATAATTGGAAGCCCATCAGTAAATGATGCGGTAATTACTGATAAAATTTCTACTCAGATTGCGACTTAATTGTAGCTGAAGGTATATTTTGCGTCGTAAACAAGCATATATTACAGCCCTGGCAAAAGCTTAACACTGTGCTTACGAAAAAAGTCAAGGCCCGGCTGTCAAATGACCGAGGAATTGATAGCTGGTGGTCAAAAAAGATGTTAAGATAGATAGCAACTGTCGCAAATTAAGTACGGACCGGAATAAGCTGGCACTAAATCGTTAGCATAGTGTTAAACTTTTGACAGGCCTGTATTGGTTATTATAAAATCATATTTTCTAATGATTAAGCAAGCACGACTTTTTCAGTCATGCAAGTTGTAACAAGGCGATATTAATGATGCTATTTGAAGTACAGGCCTGTCGAAATTTCAGCAGTACGCTAACAAATTAGAGCCGAATCGGCAGCTCATTTCGTCAGCTATAACTCGATAACTTTTTCATTTTGCTATTTATCTCTCAGCAGCTATTTCTACCACTAACTACCAATGCCTTGTCCATTTGTCAGCACAGCTTTGACTTCTCGTTAGCTCAGTATTAAACTTTCGACAGGTCTGTACTGTAGCTCAAATTACTATTAGTGAAGTACTCTTACAGAAATGTTTTGTTCAGAATAATAATTTAATTCCAATATTGCATAACAAAGACTTCTTCAAATAATGTAAGACACGCACACTGTCAAAATTATTAATTTGATTTTAAGTTTTAGCTTGAAATTGATAACAAATTTATAATAATTATAATCAATCAATGTACCTTTATATGGGCTGTCGTTGTTATGTAATTGCTAGCATTCCTGCACGCTTTCTGCATCGCAATAAACACATAGGATACGATTTTACCAAGAAGGTAATCACAATGATGAAACACAAAAATATACCGGTCCATGCAATCACAAATGTCACCTACAAACATACCGGTCCATGTCCAAATGACAAACCAAAATGTCAACGAAACATGTCCAAATCACAATTTCAAACTGTTAAATCAAATGCCAAAAATGAAACATAAACAAACCTGTCAATGTCTACATCACAGTCCCAAAAGTCAACCACAACGATGTCGGTCCTTTTCCAAATTTCAATCCCCAAAACCGAAGTTCAAATCTGGCAAATGAAGTTAAACACGTTAACTTCCACCAAGGAAGAGAGGTCGTATGCTCTGAAAGAGAAAGCTTCACATGTCCTGTCACGACGTAGGGAAACTAAACAGAGAACGAAGTTAAATGAAACTATGGTACGTTAAATATATCCAGCAAAAATTTTAGATACAGAGGCACCATACTTATCAACAATATATATAACCCCAGGCTTGCAATACACTTGTAAACAAAACAAGTTAAGACTTCTGACTTTAGCAAATAGTCTCAAGTAGATAACAAAAAATTGTAACGGAAACATGCACTTTGCTACAGCTTAAACTTACAACAACACGATACAAGTTAATGATAGAACAAAAGTCATAAACTTTATAATAGTCGATAAAAAGCATGTAATTTTTCTCACCCAACGCAACACGACAAAGTTAATTATAGACACAGACAGACAACACAAGACCATCCCCGATGTTTACAAAATAATATATAGTGATATGGTTAAGGTACTTTCGAAGGGTCAATTATACCATCGCTTATTTAAACAGGGAAGACCATCTCCACATAATTGCAAAAATGGTAACTGTTGATTAAATTAATAATTTGAAAACTGCAAAACTGAAACCTATAATTGGAAGCCTATTAGTAAATAATGCAGTGATTACTGATAACATTTCTGCTCAGATTGCGACTTAAGGTAGTTCCATACCATGGTGACGTCGTCTTTGTGTGCGTACGGTCGAAATGTCTGATTTGACGTCTTTTTTATCTATGACATCACGAATGTGTTGTCTTCGGCCCCTGCAGAATTATGGCGGGAACGCTGTTATGCTATCATTCAGTAGAATAATTTTCTGCATTCACAAAAGATTAGAATTCATAGTATCAATTCTGTGCACTATTTTTAAGAAGAAAATATTGTATATAACGGAAATTAGGTAGATCTACACTGTTGACATTACTATTCTAAATAATTGAAATATTTGAGTACAGTGTTTAAATTTTAAAGAGGGTATTTTAAATGCCGCTTTATGTTTGTTTTTTTTCTGTGATTTTAAATACAAATAGTAGGACACAAACTGACGATTCATCAATAAACATACTGTATGATAATTTTTCTTTGTGTCAAATTTTAGCAGTTTGACTATGCTCTTGTATTTGCGTTTCATTCAGCGGCCTGGAACCAAGAACGCTTCATCAATATCCTTTCCACTTTAACTGATCTGTGTTGGGTAACGGTTGCTATGGGTTTCTATGGGTGACCAACCATATGATATTTGAATTGGTTTTGTTTTGCACAAACACATTGCATACAATCAGTGATTTTGTTTATTTGTTAATACCAAACAAAAAACATTGAGTTCATAATAGTATACTAGGACATTATCAGTAACTTTTTACGTAAGGAATGGGGCTTTTTTTCTTGTTTCAGGGTTCTGATGCAATTTTCTGAAAAAAAGTAGCTTGACGACCCCCTATTTTTTGTTTCCGAAAATCAAATTTATATATTCACGTGCAATATATGTGAAAATCAGGGGTCGTATTCGACTTAACGCAAATAAACGCAAGGGTGTTACTTTTAGTTTTCCGGAAATTTAATGTTCTCTCTTGATAGGTGGCGCTGTAGAAAAATACTATGCGAATGGAAGTAAAATTCCATTGGACCAAATAATCTTCATGACATAATGGTTAATTTAAACGCAAGAGACTTTTGGTTTCTACGCATGGCAAAAAATTATTAAAGCTTCCTTATTGATAAACAGTTGTTATACTTTGATCATATATGTTGTGAAAATGGCCACTAGGTGGCGCTTCAGAAGTTCGAATACCTGCCTTGAAATTTTGGCATGTAGAATGGTTTATGCCCATGTACAACATATCAAAATTTCAATATGTGTTTTCAGGCGATTTGTAAAGTATGGAACTACCTTAATTGTAGCCGAAGGCATATTTTGCATCCTAAAGAAGCATATAGTACATTCAAGTCGAAAGTTTAACACTGCGCTTACGGAAAGGAATCAAAGCTCATCTGTCGAGTGTTCAGACACAGATAGCTAGTTGCAGAAAAGCTGCAGAGTGATAGATAGCAGCTGCCTAAAAGTTGTTGAGATATCGCCAAGGAAGGATAAGCTGGCTCTAAATCGTTAGCATAGTGTTAAACTTTTGACGGGTATGCTCTGTAATTATGAAATCATATTTTCTAATGATATCGATTAAGTAAGTACGCCTTTTTCAGTCATGCAAAATTAACAAGGTGATATTAATGATGTCATTTACAATAATTTGATTACCATACAGGTCTGTCGAAAGATTTTCTACTGCTGCTATTTATTTCTCGCCAGTTATTTCTGCCACTAACTATCCGTGTCTTGACCATTTGACATCAAAGCTTCGATTCTCATCCTTAGTTTAATGTTAAACTTTCGACAGGTCTGTACTATAGCAAGATTGATCACTATTAGTGAAGTACTTGAATTACAGAAATGTTTATGATCTGAATAATAACTTAATTTCAATATTGCATAACTAAGACTTCTTCAAATAATGTAAAACACGCACACTGTCAAAATTATGAATTTGATTTTAACTTTTAGCTTGAAGTTGATAACAAATTTATAACATTTATAATCAATCTAAGAATATTTTATTTAATGTGCTTTCATATGGTTTGTTATCGTTATTAAATTGTTAGCATTCCTGCATTCTTCCTGTACTGTATCGCAATAAACGCACAAGATAAGAATTTAAAATCAAGAAGGCGACGACAATGATGAAAAACAAACCTACCGGTCAATGTCCACATTACAGTCCCAAAAGTCAATTACAGATATTTCGGTCCATGACCTGAAATCACAATCCAAAACAAAAGTAAAACTTCGAAAACTGGCATATCAAGTTCGACCAAGGAAGTGAGATCGGATGCATCGGAACAAGTGCAAAAAACAATACAGAGTAAAAATTGGAACATGAAACTAAGTTAAATCAAATATATCTAAGGTAATTTTGGATACAGAGACATCAAAATATTTTGATGACGACCATGAAACTTTTTGAGGGCCTTGATGAGCCAAGCATCCAATATCTATTATAACCTTGATGCTTCTAGGCCTGCAATATCCTTGAGTTCATTAAATGCACGGTCAAACAAGACAAGCGAAGACTTCCGGCTTTAGGAAATGGTCTCAAGTAGATGACAGAAAATTGTAACTGAAAGCAATAGCATGTATTTCATAACAGCCGAAGCAATTAACAACATGACAAAAGTTAATGATAGATCTAGCCAAACAAGATAAGGAAAAATGAAGACATAGCTTTTGGCACAATAGATGACAGAAATTTTAACTAAAACATATACTGTGTACGGTTAAAGTAACCAACAAACACAGTCATACAAGTTAATGGTATAAAAGACAAAAGAGGATGCATATATTATAAGTCTCCCGACTTAAATCAATCTGGATCTCAAACAGGTGACAAAAATTGGAACTCGAACAATGCCGTGTACTTTATAACAGTCGATAGTTTTTATACCATCACTAATAAGAGGTAAAACCATCCCCACTTAATTATAAAAATAGTAACTTGTGATATGTTGAAGGTCAAACATAAGCATCACTAATTTAATCAGACAAGACCGTTCCACTTGATTTTAAAATGGTAAGTGGTAATATGGTAACTGGTACTTTTAAAGGGTCAATTATTATCATCGCTTTTTACAAGCAACACCATCTCACTTAATTTCAACATGGTACATGGTAACTGGTACTTTTAGATGATCAAACATAATCATCACTAATTTCAACAGACAAGACCATCCCACTTATTTCATGGTATGATGAATGTACTTTTCAAGGTTCAAACATAATCATCACTAATTTAAACCGGCAAGACCATCCCACTTATTTCATGGCATGTTGAAGGTACTTTTCGAGGTTCAAGCATAACCATCATTAATCTAAACAGACAAGATCAATAGTGTTAAAATAACGTCTAACAGCGTGATTCGGAAACAGCTACAGTACAGACCTGTCCAAAGTTTAACAATAAGCTTACAATAAGCTTACCAATTATTGCCGAATCAACAACTCATCTCGATTCTCGTAAACTATACCTCGACAATTTTGCGGCAGCTGATTTTCAATTCTCGGCAGCTTTTTGGCCAATTGTTATCTATAGCTTGGTCGAAAGTATAACGCTTAGTTTACCAATTATTGCCGACTCGGCAGTTCATCTCGACCCTCATAAGCTCTATCTAAACACTTTTTCGGCAGCTGATTTCTATTCCTTTGCAGTTTTTTTGGACAGTAGCTATTTACATCTTGGCGATTCAGCAACCGAGTTTCGACATCTTTTCGTCAGCTGATATTGGCTTTATCTCGATCTCATGACAGTTCTGTAGCCAAAAGCTGTTCATTTTTTGGCCGAACTTTGTCTTCCTTTTGACAGGCCTGTACTGTTTTAAGAATACGCCATATTAATGGGTATGGCAGGAGAAATGAAATGGTGTCCGATAAACACATTCAAAGTGGGATTTAACCTAATAGCTATTTTTTAACATCTGAAAAAGGAAGGGAATTAATGGAAACATTTTTAAAGTACAACTAATGGCTAGTTATACCATCAGCATAGTGAATTATCTCTGTAGATTGACATCGTACAGTACAGGATTGTCGAAACGTTTAACACTGAGCTAACGAAAAAAAATGACGTTTGGCTACCCAGTGACCGAGATATGGGTAGTTGTTGCCAAAAAAACTGCCGAGATGATAGATAGCAGCTGTCGAATATAAATAACAAGGAACCGAGATGAGTTGCTGATTTGACAATAATTCGTTTTCTTAGTGATAAACCTTCAACAGGGCTGTGCTGTATGTTAAACCTCGTTATGGGATCAGTCTTGTGAAGAATATCTCGTTATGGCACCAGTCAAGTGACGAACCATCTTCAACAACGACCTCGTATATTAATCCGTGCTTTTACTTTATTACTGTTGTAAAAACTTTTCCATTTGCTTAAATTAGCGGTTGTAAGCCAGATAATTTCCCCGTGAAATTGGATTCCATTCACGTATGATAAACAAATGAGAGACCAATTATAACAACAAATACAATGTATGTCGTCTGCAAAAAATAACCGCCATTTTTAAGTGTAGAACCTGACAGGCAATTTCAGCTACAAATTGGCGACATTAGATTTATACGACTCGGTAAAGAAATGAATTTATGGTTTTAATTGGCTAGTAGCCTATAATCACGGTGTTTTATGTACGCCTATGTTTTCTCTGTACTTTAAATCTGTTTTCTGTCTGCCCTGGTCCCAGTTTCACAATCATTTGTTAACTAAGGTTTTTCTAACTTAAATCTGGCATATTTGAAATATAAATTATTTTGTTAGTTTTCAAAATATTTATAAATTGAAGATGCCATATTGAAGATCACTCTAAGTTTATTACATCTATATTCAAATTGTGTTGAAACTTTTTATTTATGATGCCATAAATTATTGTCAATATTTGTCAGATTTACGTTAAGGAAAATCTTTGTACAACGAAGTAGGTTGCTTGCAAATAAATTGTTGACTCAGGGATATTTCAAGCCTAGGCTTATCAAGGCCCTCAAAAAGTTTTATGGTCGTCTTATACAATACAACAGTATTGTTGACAAGTTTGGTGTCTCTGTGTCCAGGACTGCCCTGGATATATTTGACGTTTCATAGTTCCATGTTTCCTTTCACACAATTTTGATTACACACGTGGCGGGTGTAGCTAGCTAAACAGGAGGCGCTTACCCTTCCGGAGCACCCGGCCTCACTTTCCTGGTGGAAGTTCACGTGTCTACCCTAACTTGTCAGTTCCAAAATTTTTACTTTGCTTCTGGATTGTGATTCGGATATGGATTAGTATGTTAGTTTTTGATTAAGAAATTTTTTGAAACCGGACCTCGTTGCATGCAGTTAGTTCTACTAGTTGTTTATACATTTCTTTCATTTGCCTCTCACTTAGACAGGTCCAAAGTAGTAAGATGTATTTAAGATTTTTTTAAGTTTCGTCAATGGGTTACCACACCATTGGACAACTGGTTGTAAAATAATTGAGATGGTTAGGGACCTTCTAATAATACTATTTCCTCGCCATTTGACATTTGTACAAGTACTGTCCAAAGTCGTTGTTTGTCAGTTCTCCTTCAGCTGTTCTGTTATTAGCTTGTGTTGTGTCTAATATTGAGAGAATATGCTATGTATCTTGTTCATGTAAATCAAAACAAATTATTACAGCTAAATGAACTTTAAATAACATTAGAATTTATAACTGATATTATTATTACTGCTATAAAAGTTTGCCATGTTAAAATCTAATTACAAGTTTCATAAAGGAGTTTATATGATAACGGCCTAATTTGGCCCAAAAATACAACCGACATTCAACATTTGAATTTTATATTTGAGTCAAGATTATGTATTTTTCAAAATTACACATGATTTTCATGTTTACTGATGTCGTCATGAAAGATGTCAAAAATACTGTAAATGTTAATTTCGCGTGTATTTATTTTCGCGGTATGGAGAAATTAAGACATATCCGTGTAGTTATATTTTCCCGTTTTTGAAACATGCACTATAACACAATAAGCATAATAAAATTTTATCGCAAAACAAACGACCGCGAAGTAAGCGAAAATCAGTACACCGCGAAAATAAATACGTTTACAGTATGTCGTTTAGGCGTTTCTCCACATTTCACGGCCGGTTGTTTATGGTAATATTTACATGTTTTTACTTAGGAATGCATGAGCGCAAAAATTTAAAAGATGATTGATTCAAATACCTTAAAAGTACAATAAAGATTACAATTAATATCGTCAACTTACCCCGTGAAAACAATAGGCGAAATGTAATAAAACCAAACGCAAACACAAACATATCAATCAATATCAAAATCACAATCCCAAAGCAAAGTAAAAAACAAGGAAAACTGAGTAAAACTTTCCACCTGAGAAATAAAGCCAATTGCTCCGAAGGGTTAATCAAAAACAAACATACCAATCAATATCCGAATTACAATCCCAAAGCAAAGTAAAAAAACAAGGAAAATTGAGTAAAACTTTCCACAAGAAGTGAAGCCAATTGCTCCGAAGGGTTAATCAAAAACAAACATACCAATCAATGTCCAAATCGCAATCCCAAAGCAAAGCAGAAACAAGGAAAGGAAAACTGAGTTAATCTTTCAACCATAGAAGTTAGGCCGATTGTTTCGAAGGGCTAAGCACTTCCTGTCAAACTGGTACACAGGCCACGTCGTGTGAAATTAAAAAATATAAACGCATATATTTTTGCGGTGTTCTAATCTTCGCTTATTTCGCGATTGTTTGTTTTGCGCCAAAATTAACACCGAGCAAAAATTATATTATGCTGATTGTGTTATAGTTCATATTAAAAAAACAAAAATCAAACTACGCGGATATGTCTAAATTTTATATACCTCGAAAATAAATACACCCGAAATTAAATACGTTTACAGTATTAAAAACTTATATATGTGAAATGAAATAGACGTAAAATATTTCCAGGTAATTTTGAATCAAGACATATGATTTTAAAGATAGTTGGCAGTGTACATTTCTCTACCAATATTTTAAAACAATTTACTCTTATGGCCAACTAGGGACCTAACCATACATCCTCCTAACAATAAAATTAAAATCTGATATAACTGTTGTTGTCATAGAAACATTGATAACATGCCATCACGAACACATGTAATAATTCATACATAAATGGTAATACTATATTAGAACTATAAAGAAGCTTAGATTTATTGAATTGAAATATAATACAGTATTAATGACAGTTGGTGTATTTGAACTATCCTACTTAACTCAATTTCCTCGTGGAAGTTCGCATGTTTAACTTAATTTGCCAGTTTTCAAAGTTTTTACTTTTCTTTTGGGGATTGTGATTTGAACATGGACCGTTGTTTGATTATAGAATACATTGTAGTTCCATAACCTTCAAACATGGCTGTCATGACAGTGTTGTTGATAAGTATGATGTCTGCTTCCAGGACTTTGTACAACGAAGCAGGCTGCTTGCAAATAAATTGTTGACTCAGGGATATTGCAAGCATAGGGTTATCAAGACCCTCAAAAAGTTTTATGGCCGTCATCACAGTATTGTTGATAAGTTTGATGTCTCTGTGTCCAGTATTGCCGTGGATATATTTGACATCCCATAGTTCTATGTTCCTTTCATACAATTTTTATTACACACGTGGTGGGTGTAGTTAGCTAAACAGGTGGTGCTTACCCTGCGGGAGCACGCGGCCTCACTTCTCTGGTGGAAGTTCACGTGTCTAGCCTGTCAGGCTCAGTCTGGTTATATCTCTGTTCATCCCGGTTATAGTTAACAGGTGTATGTGTTGAATCGCCCCCCAAAAAAACCAAATTAAATCTTTAAAAACTAGCTGTCAAAAACAAACATACTAATCCATGTCCGAATCACAATGCAGAAGCAAAGTAAAAAATTTGGAACTGACAACTCAGGTTAGACACTGAACTTCCATCAGGGAAGTGAGGTTGGGTGCTCCGGAAGGGTAAGCGCCTCCTGTTTAGCTAGCTACATTAAACAAAACAATACAAAAAGGATATGTAATCATATATGTATAGGATAATGGAGTAAATGTTTAATTGTGTGGTTGGTTATAGTATTATTATAGAACCCTCAAACATCCCACTTATTTTGCAACAATTGGCTCTTAGATGCGCATAGTAAGGCAATAATAATAAGTCTAGTTGTACCAAACAGTAAACCAACATCAGGCAGATAACAGAACATGAGCTATTTAATCCTTGTCAAAATGTAATTTCCAAACACTATGAAATGCTCTTAATACAAGGATTTATTTTACTGCACGTTTTATTCTCGAAGATTTAGAGACAGTAAAATGAAATACAAATATAAAATAAAATGGCACCTTTATCAATATAAGTAAATGATTAATGTGTCTAGGTCAGCTATTTCCAGTGGCAAAATGGCAATAACTTGAGACTTTATGAACCACAAAGTCTATGACACTAGTAAATTTACATGCGATGTATGATGTAACATACAACCATGTTTATTTTTTTTAATTGCATGTGTATCAGAAAGAAAGGGTTTAAATTTATATATTTGACGTCACGTAGTGTCATGCTCCTTTCATTCTAAATTTTTATTTTACTCGGGTGAAAGTTTGTGTTTTTAACTAAATTTGCAAGATTTTTTTTGTTATGAGAATATAATTTGGACATGGGTCAGTATATTTGTGTTTGATTTTAAAAGCTAAGGAGATACCATGTTTCCTTCATTCTCAATTTTGCTTTCACACGTGGCGGATGTTTAATTAACTTCATGTGCCATTTTTCTTTTCTTTTTTTCTCTTTTTTTTTTGGTAATATGATTTGGACATGGGTTAGTATGTTTGTGTTTGATTCTTAAACATATATATTTAGCAGAGAGTGCAATAAAATATGGCTCTTGATGGCGTCTTTAAAATGGGTCAGATGCCCTTTCCACAAACCGACTACAGTAGAGGTGGTATTATAAAGGGGAAAATATTTAAATGTTTAAAATGTTTTCAGATTACCAAAATTATTGTATAATAAACTGCTTCCAAGATAAAACCATCAAAATAAGGCAATTTTATTATGCAGTTTGCAAAATGTCTATATTTACCTTTTCTGGAGCACACAGTCTCACTTTCCTGGTTACAGTTCATGTGTTTATGTTTATTCAAAGGTTTGAGTTTGCTTTTGGGCTTGTGACTTTAACATTGACCACGTTTTTAGTTGCAAATTACGTTGTCCTGTTACTAAATAAAAATTATGAGTTATAATCAAATACCAATTTGATAATCCATCTCCATTTAAAGGGATTTATGTTGCTGCACAAAAGAACTAAAAATACTAAAGAAATAAAATAAAAACCAAAAAGAGATCTTGATATAAAAATGTAATATCACTTCTATACCTTAAACACTAAAGACCAATAAATACCAGCTGACATATAAATATAGAGCAGAATGTCTGGATGTCTTGTGTAGAAGTAATAATATCAAATTATATATAGCAAACAAATATAGAACAAAAATAAAAGTTGTGTCTATCTCTAGTATTAGCTAATAAATAATTGGAAAGTTATTTGTGATGTTGACCGAATTTATTGAAACTTTTAGGGAAAACTCAACTTATGTAGAGAAAAAGTTCAATACATCGAGACTTACTGAAACACAGGACTAAGTTTCTATATATTTTGTTCAGAAATATAAAAATCATATTATCTTCAGATGATTTAATATTAAAAAATAAGCAAAAAACAAAAAATAAGGAGCTAATTGTCTATTTCTGTTATGTAACTAAGAAATAATTTGGAAGTTATTTGTGATTTTGACCTAATTTATTGAAAAATATAGAAAAACATGAACTTTTTCCATACAAAGATATTAAAGTTCAATAACTCGACACTTCCTGAAATATAGGGTTACGTGTCTGGATATCTTGTTCAGAGGTATTAAACATCACATAAAATAATGATAAGAAAATAAATGAGAACTGATATGTTTTTTTCTATTTCTGCTGTATAACTATATAGAGCTGAATTTCTGGATGTAGATGTAATGATATCAAATAATTTAGTATCAAATTATATATAGCAAATAAATATAGAACAGAACAAAAATAATAGTTGTGCCTCTGGTATTAGCTAATAACTGATTTTGGAGTTATTTGCGATGTTGACCGAATTTGTTTTAAATTAGGAGAAATTGAATTTATAATAATATGTAGAGAGACAAAGTTCAATAAATCGAGATTTCCTGAAATATAGGGTTACGTGTCTGGATATCTTGTTCATAGGTATTAAATAATAAATCTTCACATGATTTAATATCAAATGATAATAAACAAGCAAATGAGACTAGATATCATTCTTATGTCTGCATCTGTTATTGACCAAACAGAAAATAGGAGGTTGACCGAATTGATTATTTCATATAAATATAGAGAAAAGAAGCTTAAACTTCTGAAAATAAACACAGGTAATTTTTTTCGCGGGATGTTACATTTAGCGAATTTCTGAAATAGACTACTAGCTCGAAAATATATTATTTTACGCGTGGTACAAATATTCGTCTTAATAAATATCACTTCTTACATTCTTAAAATAAATAATGTTTAAGTATTTTTGACTGAATTCATTGTTCACATGTGATGGGAGTAGCTAGCTGGATAGGAGATGCTTACCTTACAAAGCACGCAGTATCACTTCTCTGGTGGAAGTTCATATGTTTAACAACAATTTTTTAACTTTGCTTTTGGGATTGCGATTCGGACATTACCAATATGTGTTTGTTGCAAAGCACTTTTATCAGTTGCAAATTTTGTTCTTCTTTAATCATTCTTAATCTATACCACAGGTTTTGATCAAACATACATAATTGGCAAAAATTGTGCACTGTTGACTGAATTGATTGTTAAATATAGAGAAAAGAAGTTCAAAGCTTTATGAAATAAGGGTTTTATAAGATAATCAGAATAAATAAATATCAGAAATATTGATCAAACATATAAATAATGAAAAAGTACTTAGTATTGCTGTCCAAATAAATTGAAAAATGGATAAAAAATGTAGCTCAATAGATAAAAATTTCTACGACAAATTGAATCAGACTGAATAAATAGCATACGTAGTTATCAAACATAAAAATAGAGCTTTATTTGAGGTTGTCTTGTACAAACCTAATAAAATTTAAGGACAGATCGTCTTGTACAAAGCTTATGAAAAAATCATAAAAATACGGACAGATCTCGGTGACAAAGACAGGATGATAATAACTTAAGACATTGTATTCCCGTAATAAATATCATAAATTATAAGCAGACAACCACAATAGGTTAATGCTATTGATCGAATTGATTGTTCACATGTGATGGGAATAGGTAGCTACACCAAAGGTACTTACCCTTCCGGAGCACCCAACCTCACTTCCTTTGTGGGAGATTACGTGTGCAACTTTCTATACCAGTTTTCGAAGTTTTATTTTGTTTTATTGCATTGTGAATTGAATATGAAATGGTATGTTTGTTTTTAATTTAGAAGAAATAATATCAAATAATTCAATATAAAAAGCAAACAAGTATAGAAAAGAACCGCCATTATTATAACTGTCTATTACATAACTAGATAAATAATTGAGAAGTTATTTGTAATGTTGATCGTATTGGTTAAAAGGTATAGAGAAAAGAAGTTTAATCACTCGAAACTTCATGCTATAAGAATTGCTAAGGTTATCATTCTAAATAAATACCATACGTTATGATCAAACATAAATAGAACTATATGTCATGTTGTCTTGTATAAAACTAATGAAAATACATAGAAATACAAAAAATACTGACAGATCTGGGTGTAACATAGACAGGATGGTAATAACTTTATGACATAACACCGTCTATAAAAATATAAGTTATGATCAAACATATATTAGTAGAGTCAAACCTGTCTATAAAGGCCAACCAAGAGAACCAGTAAAAGTGGCATTTATATACAGGTTTATATAATATGAATAAAGAACAGTTGGGATATCATTCTACTGGCCTTTATAAGCAGGTGGTCTTTATATAGAGTGGCCTTTGAGACAGGTTGGACTGCAATTATCAATCGGTAAATATTATCGACTGAATTAATTGTTCACACGTGACGGGTTAATTAGCTGGATAGGACATACATAAAATTTATCCTTCCGGAGCACCTGGCCTCACTTGCCTCGTGGAATGCCACGTATTGAACCCCAGTTTTCAATTTAATTAGTGATTAGTGATTTAGTGATTTGAATATAGGCTGGAAATTATAGCTGGAGGCTTCATACAATAGGAATTGGCAGGATAATCATTCAACATAAATAAATATTTTGATCAAACACACAAATTGTCTTGTATAAAACTAATAAAAATACATAGAAATACAAAAAATACGGACAGAACTTTTGGTGTAGCGGAGACAGAATGATAATAACTTTAGTCTAAATAAATATCATAAGTTATGATCTTACATATAAATAGGGATATTTGTCAGAATGTCTTGTACTGAATAACTGGAAATCATGAGAATCAATTAAATGTAAACCAAAGGAATGAAGACTAATCATTCCTAGTTTAGGGACAACCTCACTTCAGAAAGTTGTGTTGTAAAAATAGCTAAATGTTATTTGAACAATGTTACTTATTAGCTTCCATAAAGCGTTTATGTCTTTCATGTATATCATTTCACATAATATATTTTTCTATTATAATTATACTAATAATCTAACATACAAATCCAGTATAATATAATGATTAATTTTAGGGATGCAAGAGTTGTTGATTCATTGTTCAGTATCCAAAGATACCTTGGAAATATTTGACGTCCCATAATTCCATATTCCTTTTATTCTAATTTTTGATAACACACGTGGCGGGTGTAGTTAGCTAAACAGAAGGTGCTTACCCTTCCAGAGCACCCGGCCTCACAACCCTGGTGAAAATTTCTGTGTTTACCTAATTTGCCATCTTCAAAGTTTTAACTTTGTTTTAGGAAAGTGGTTTGGACACGAATTGGAATGGTTGTTTTCGATTAGTAAAATTATGCTTATTTTTTAACTTACACTAGTGTGTATTTATAAATACTGTTATTAGGAAGTTTTACTGTGTATATTGTGTTAACCGTGATCAAGTGATAGTCGCCGGTTTTCATTAGTGCTACAAAATAGAAATAAATACAACTGGAAAGCATGCATTTGGCTCATCAATTTAGACTAAGGAAGTATCTTTCTTTTTTGTGGAACATCTTATTAGTCCAGATGACAAATGGTATTTTTTCACATAACCTAAAAAAATAGTCCGCACAAAACGTTTTTACATAAAGTTGTTCTTTAACATGTCCCTAATCAGAAACTGCATGATGCCACCTTGGCAGCCTTGGGGAATTTAAGATATCCAAGATGGCGGACAAGATGGCTACCAGAATAGTTTTCATTTGATATCTGTTGATGTTGAAGAGTTTTCCATATGTTATTGTGTTTTTGCAATATATAAATGATAGTTGAACATTATCGTCACTATAATGATAAAAAATCAAGAGAATGATAATTATAGAATTTATTATAGCGAAAATGGTCTTAGTTTTGCTATTTCTAAGAGTGCAAAGCTAGAAAAGTAACAAAATATACTTTTTCTAACTTTTCTACTATTACAGTGCAAAGTCCATTCAACTTCCCTCTATGATCGATTGAATAACACCATAATAAGCACTGGTTTGATAAAATAGTACAGCCACAGGTTTACCGTCCTGCTTTGACCTGTCCCCAGACAGTACAGGCATAGGTTTTCCATCCTGCTTTTATCTGCCCTCAGACATTACAACCACAGCTTTACTGTCCTGATTTGACCTGTCCTCAGACGGTACAGTCACTACTTTACTGTCCTGCTTTGACCTGCCCTCAGACATTACAGCTACAGCTTTACTGTCCTGCTTTGACCTGTCCTAAGACAGTGCAGCCTTAGTTTTACCGTCCTGCTTTGATCTGCCCTCAGACATTACAGCCACAGCTTTACTGTCCTGCTTTGACCTGTCCTCAGACGGTGCAGCCTTAGTTTTACCGTCCTGCTTTGACCTGCCCTCAGACTGTACAGGCATAGGTTTTCCATCCTGCTTTGACCTGCCCTCAGACCATAAAACCACAGCTTTACTGTCCTGCTTTGACCTGTCCTCAGACTGTACAGTCACTACTTTACTGTCCTGCTTTGACCTGCCCTCAGACATTACAGCCACAGCTTTACTGTCCTGCTTTGACCTGTCCTCAGACAGTGCAGCCTTAGTTTTACGGTCCTGCTTTGATCTGCCCTCAGACAGTACCGCCACGGGTCTGTCCTGCTTTGAGCTGCCATCAGGCAGTACAGCCACAGGTTTACTGCCCTGCTTTGACCTGCCTTCATCAAGAATGTCTGCAATCAAGTTACTATAGTCTGTAACATCAACTACAATTTTACACAACACTGTCTAACGTTTTTACAGTCTGTGGAATGTTTTTGCTAAGGGGCTACCTCTCAAAATGTCACTTTTAGTAGCACTTCTAGACTAGAGTTCGCCTTTATCACACCTATGCACCCAACAAAACCCATTAGCATATCATAATCTAAGTACATGTTTTGGGAACAAATCTGGCTGTAATGATATGACACTCAATATAAACTCGATACAATTAAAATGAACATAACAATTCATGTTCAAATCATATTAGGAACTGGCAACTTAAATTTTAAAAAAGTAAACTTTCACCAGGTAAGTGAGGCCAGGTGCAACTGAAGTGTTAGCACCTCATGTTTTTCTAGCTACGTGCAACACGTGTGTATAACTGTTGTTCAGCTGTAAATACAATAAAAGTTTATCTGCATTCATTGAACATCTGAACTTCACACATAGCAGTCATCTACTGGAACAATATCAATTACAGGCGTCGAAATCTAGAGTTTTGCCACACATGCAATACTTAAGAAATCAAAATCTAATTCACATGCCCTTGGCACCAGGATTGCATGTTCTCATGTAACCTCAGGGGCAACATTGTCCGTTTTTTTTCACCTGCAGTAAAACTGAGCTTGTAGTACCATAATGTTTTACTTCTACATCTAAACCTTAGATCTTTCATATCCTCTTTATCATACCCTGCAGGCGAAGTTTATGGGGGTATATAGGAATAATCCTGTCTATCTGTCCGTGTGGTTGTCTGTCCCAATATCGTGTCCGTTCCAAACCAACATAAAACGATGTGTCACATACCACATTTACGTGCATAAGTCATAGGTCAAGGTCAGGAGGTCAATATTGGGGTGGGGGTGGGTTTATTTGGCTCTCAAGAGAAGTTCTAGTTTTCTTTATTATTACCGCTTTGCCAGATTGGTTATCGTAAAGAAATTTATGGTTGGGTAAGAAGAAGTGCAAGAGCATGCGTAGATTTCAGCCCATTTTGTGATGAAATGTTGCATCAAAGTTATCTGCCACAGCCTGTATCAGTCTTCCACCAGAACCAGTTATGGCTCTTGCAGTTTTCCGTACAGTTACTGCAGCAGACAAGTTAAGTCATATTAATTCGTCATACTAATTTATTGAAATCACAGTATATAAACATGTCATGCTAAAGTCATTGCAAAGCTTAAATTTTGTGCTTTTGCCTTGCAATCGGAAGAGATGTTGATCTTTTAATCAGAATGCTAGTGACTAATGCACACATAAGCAAGGCAGTGAGAGTGTAAGAAAGTATGTCCGACAACTTAGATAACAAACTAAGTAGTGTAGAGCTGAAGTCTTCAGTATCAAGAGCTGAATCTATTGTGGACATATAACTAACTCTACGCCCTCTTTCTTTGTTATCTTTACATTTTGATATTCTAAGCAACAACCTCTGTAGATATATCATCCTCTTCCAATCTATTCGTTTTACGTGTCTCTAAAATATTGTCCTGTATTTGTTTATCTTCCTAAACGTTCAGCAGTTTGACATACTAGTAATACAACCATAGGCTTGGATGAGTAGAATCTGGATCCTTGATACCTTGCCCTCCAAAGAACTAACAATGTTCACGAACATTAAACTGCTCTATTCTGCCGTCACCTATACTTTGTTAATAAGGTTCGTTGGAAGTAATCCCTGCTTCAATGCGTTTCATATGACGAATAGTGTATATCATTTAGACGTTTTCTCTCCAAAGTTGGCATGAATGGTCTACCATCTTCGCTTACTTGATTCCTCACTAGTCATTTCCTTCCCACAATATGCACAAACAAATATTTTAGATAGACAAAATAGATCTGTTTTTGATAGATTTTTAACCATGATGAGAATGTATAATTTATGTATGTTATTAGGAAGAACGTTTTTGTGAAAAGTCACAATTTCGACAATATATTATCTACAAAACGTCAAAACTAGTTAAATTTTCATTCTGTGTGAATATAATTAACAAAAACAACTTTGTTGACCACTGAAACCTATAAAAAGACTCTTTGATTAACTTTATGTGGTTATTATAACTAGATACACGAGATATTATAGTTTTGTCAGCCATATTGGTCGCCATCTTGGATTTTTCAGTTTCCCCACCTGTGCCAAGGTGGCATCACTCGGATTATGATTAAGCACATCTTAAACATATATTTTAAACAAAGAAACATTGTGCGGACTATATCTTGGGGTTTTGCAAGCTGCTCCCAGACTATATATTGGAAAAACCACTCAAACTCGTGCATAAAATGAAAATAAAATCGGAAATATGTTCAGCTTACAATTTCAGAAAAAAGGTTCCTTATCAGAAGTGCTCAATCCAAAATTGTGGAAATGAAAAAAAAATTAAGATGATTGAAATGAAAGAATTAGGTTACCAGATCCACCTAATGCAATACTTAAAACTAATCAAGCAAAGCTTAGTTTTTGGACGAATTTTAAAATTTTAGAAGCTCAGGATATTTTTAATTAACAATGTTTATCTGACAATACTATGTATTGCCTCCTGAGATTAACAATATCTTTGTCTATGCTTAGTCTACCAGCAGATATACTATCATACAGAGATACCACCCCAGGCTCCAGTTTCACAATTATTTCCTAACTAAGACTTTTCCTTAACATAAATTTCGCAAATTTTGGCAATCTATGTTGGAACTATGGGTGTACATTTTTTATGAAACTGAATACAGATGTTATAAGCTTGAAGTGATCTTCTAAATTACCCTTTCAATTCGTAAATATCTTAACAATTCTCAAAATTATTAAGATATCAAATTTGCCAGATTTACCTTAAGGAAAATCTTAGTTAAAGAATGGTTGTGAAACTGAAGCCAGAGACTGTAATAATTACTAAACCTGTGTGACATTACATCACTAACAAGACTTATTTTCAGGGTTGGTGTAAAAACAAAAACATATTATTACGACTTATTTTAATAGTTTAATAATGATCAACTCATCTTGGATAAGTTTCTACCACAGATACGACAACATTAATATTATCTTAACATTTATATATAAATTAATTGCTATAAAATATTCAAATATTCAAATAAATATTTATCATCAGTGTCAATAGAATGTATAAATCATATTATATTAACAGCTGAGTACTAAAACATTATGGTGACACAGATGTAATTGTAATATTTAAAATCAAGAATTTACAAACCATTGTAGAAATATCTTCACCATAATAAAATCATAATATACATTTAAATATATGGCGTATATACACATACAGAAATTGACATTTATATTTATCTATTATGAACCTCCCACCCCCGGGGGGACTGTTCTCCTATAGTGTTGTCTAGTCTAGAGGTAAAACCGTGGTCACTATACCTCTTCAGACAACACTATAGGAGAACTGATACAGAGTGAGAGGACCATAATTAATTTAGTACATCACATGTTTTTGTTTTCTAATCTGAGCAAGAACTAATTTTCAAATGAACTGCCTTTTTTAAATATCAAGAGAGCACCATCTGAACAAAGGGAAGTAACTGGATTTGGTTTTTGGGGATCAGGTTGTCAAGAACAGATGATTTCTACACAAAATACTATTCACGTAATTACCCAATGTTTATTTAACAAATTAACATGTGATGTACTAAATAAATATATATACATACAAAGTTATTATCAATGATAATAATACATTTATGATCATAAGTAATTTATAAAATTATCACAAATTTTGGTGCAGATATTGAGAATCATAAGAATAATGCCTATGTTGTAGCACAACCATATTTTGGAATAATAGACCTAGTACATTTCATACAAAACCATTATCGATATTAACTTGCACATCAATGTCAAAAGCTCTGACAGAAATCTAACAACTATTGATATTTTTATCCCCACCAGACAAGGTGTAAATACTAGGTACTATGTCCAATGGTAAGATTCAGGACAGAAAGAGTTATAACTTATGCTATATTAAATTTGATTCCCACAGGACAGGGTAACTAGGTCCAATGGTAAATTCACAAAAGAAATGTTCTTCTACTGTCTTCTAAATGTAAGGTGTACATAAGGCTATGCAATATACATAAACTTTTTAATTTACAAGACTTACAGATTTGTCTAACTATAGAATATTGTACTCTGGTATTCATTTAGGTACAAATGATCTAATATCAAGGTTGAGGAATGCTTCTGTAATTTAAATTTTAAGTGTACAACCTTTAACTTTTTTATTTGTTTGAAAAAATAAAAATTTTTGGTGAAAATAAAATACATATGAAGTTCATAATATCTTTGTAATACAGTTACCATGTTTTTTTTCAAAGATCAGATGATTAAATCTATGCATCAATGTTGCCAGTTAATGTTGCTTTCAAGGGAGGCAATCGTTTAGAAAACAGGGTGAAGCATTTCCTTGCATACCTTTCTCAACCAATTAAGTCATTCCAAAATACAGCATTACAACAACATAATGGATTAAATGAAAATGGAATCCTTTCACATATCATTTTAACCATTTCTATCAATCTTACAAAAGTTACATTATTACAGTAATATCAATCAAATTAGTGAAATGAAATTTGTCGGCAAACCATGTGATACACAGGACAAAGATTTCCATTGGATACAAAATCACACAAGTTGACAGTTTCCAGCAAAAGCGAAATCATTCCAGGAATTTTCATTAAAAATATTTTCAAAAACATTCTGCAGAAACATTTAGAGGTACTGATCACAATGTATGCTGATGAAGACCATTTCCCCTGCATCCACAGAATCATGCATATAAGTATAAATTTAAATACAGTGGTAATAACATTGAAATGTTTGAACATGATTTTTATAAAATACATATTAATTTGATAACACTGATTGATGTTATGACAAATGACTTTCAAACATTCAGTTATTAGTTGTGATTTGTGATGAAAATCAAGATTATGTTGTTATTGTTAGTCACGAAATTTACATGAGAAATCGCAAGAGTATCCAGATGCAAAAATAAAACTTTTTCACGAATATACAATTTTTATATAACTTCCATGCAGTTATATGGAACACCATGATGCAGCATAAGATAAAATTATGTGAATATCTTGAAATAGCCATTTTTGCCAAAAATTAACTGATGAGAAAATTCCTCAATGGAATGAAAATTATGCTGGTAAACACTTTCAATATGAAAATTAAACTTTATGTGATCATAGTACAAAAAGAATCTTCAATGATCATTCTGATAGGAACACTGCAACTTCACATGTAGCTGGTGGTGCATAAATATAAGGGATATAATGATCTTGACAACATTTCACTTGCTTATGTTTTTGTTTTGATGATGTAAAAAGGGAGATAAATCTTGTATAATATTTCATTTGTATGTTATGATTTTCAGTGATATAAAAATTTAGCAGTTAAGGGCAAAAAGGTGAAAACAAGCTATGGCTGAAAACAGCATAATTCAACTAAACATCACTGCGGTAGCTCAGATGGTAGAGTGTTCGTTCAATAAGTGGGAGGTCGTGGGTTCAATCCCAGTGCCGGGTCTGACCAAAGACTTAAAAATAGGTAGTGACTGTTCTTTCTCAAAGCACTCAGCATTACGAAATGAAAGTCATGGTTCTTTCGGATGGGAACTTAAAACAAATGAGGTCTCATGTCACTGTGGGCTTGGCACCATAAAGATCCTTGCTGCATAATGAAATCAGCACAACACACAGGCAAAATTTCTGCACTGTCGCCTATACCTGGCGATGTCTCAATATAAGTAAAATAATTTTGACTGGGACATTAAACACCATTACTCAACTTAATTCAGCTAAATAAACATTAAAAATATATTTTAAAGAAAAACATCAATGGAGGTAGACCTTTTAAGGATTGGGGCGGCTGGTTGTAATTGTAACTATTTTAGCTTTCTGAATATGTGTAAAAAGAATCAACATCACGAAAACAACGGATACTTGAACAAAACTGTTGAGAGTGGTTCATGTGTGGTGGTGTGCAGATGCAGCAAACATTCAAACTTTACATCTGGTGATAAAAACATCTATAGCACTTTATAAGCAAATCATCAGCAGAAACAGCAGGTGTTAATGAAATTAAATATCACATCTATTGACTAGAAAGACAAAAATATTACTGTAAAGTACAATTGGAACTGTTACAAAGGACATAAGTTCTCGTGCACGGACCGAATTCATTTTCCAATATGGGATTTCTCTGCCCCAGTCCCACCCTAGTTCTCACCTACGGACTGAATCCATTTTCCATTGTGGGATTTCTCTCTCCCACTCCCACCCTAGGATGAGATCACTCTTCTGATCTTTAATGTCACAATGTGCATCAGCTAAATTAATGACATCACAATCACATTAAGCGAAAATGTCAACAAAAATTGATAATGTCATTTTAAGAAGATAATTATGGTGGTATTAAAACAGAGCACTTAATGCAAAAATTTGCTTAATAAATTGTGTTTTTATGTTGCAAATAGGTGACAAAAAGAATCCTTTACTAGTTATATTGTAAGACAGAAATACCTCAAACTCGGATGAATATTTTCATCATTCAGAATTTGCTGAAGCTTGTTCATGATAGGAAAATATTCATCCCTTCTACAAAGTTACAGTGCAGAAATATCTCAAACTCGGATGAATATTTTCCTTGTTCAGAATTTGCTGAAGCTTTTTCTTGATAGGTAAATATTCATCCTTGTCTGAGATAATTCAACTAAAAGTTGTAATCTTGATTATGTTACCATGGTTACATTAGACATGTTGCTATGTTACAATAAACTTCATCGATAAACCTCTAATTCTTTAAATATAGCATAAAACTGGGTTTGTTGTTTGTGGTGAAGAATACTAACAATGACATTGTTTGCTTTCAACTTCCATATGGCATACATGTAGCTGGGTTTTTTCAATGAATCACTTCAATGAATGTATCAAACATAACAAGAATTGTTCTGCTCTGTGAAGCAGTACCACCTGTCACTATTGACAACAACACTCAGTATTACAATGCATCAACCATGACAAAAAATATGTGATGACATGTTTCAGTTTTATGATGTGTCAATAGTGACAACACGCCGTGACATGTTTCAGTATTATATTGTGTCAATAGTGACAATACTCAGTGACACGTTTTGGTATTATGACGCATCACCAATGACAAAAACATTCAGTGACGCAAGTTTCAGTATACTATGCATCTCTAATGACAACAAAACCCCATGACACATAATTCAGTAATACAGAAGATAACACTCAGTGACACCTGCTTTGGTATTAAGATGCATCAATAATGACGATACTGTTTGGTGAAGTGTGTTTCTGTAAAATCTTTTCACTAGAAGTGTCCCCGTATGTCACAAAAACTGATCGTCGCTAATGACAACAACACTTGGTGACACAAGTTTCAGTATTAAGATGCATCACTGATGACGACAACACTCGGTGAAGCGTGTTTCTGTAGGATCATTTCACTAGAGTTGTCCGTGTAAGTCACAAACACTGATAATCTATTAACATTGTATATACCAGGTTTACTGAAACATGCCAGTAACTGTATCAGTCTCTGTTGCTGCGGGTCGAGTTTTACTTTGGTTAATGTCTGTCCGACCCAACTAAAATTACTACTGTGTGGATGTTCTGGTGAAGGAAGGTCTGTATTCAAAGATGGATTTAGCTGGTTATTCAATCTAAAATAAAATTGAAACATAAACTATTATTATGAAAGGTTCTGAAGCAATAAAACAGCATAAAAATGCATTTTTTTGCAAATCATTTTATTATATAACAAGTTATATCTGTAATGGAATGCCAAAATGTCCCCCAGACAAACCTCAAATGAGAAATCTCAAAGCATGTGCATGATTAAAATACAAATAGCCAATGGCAACTATACTTTACCCAAAGATTGTTCCAGACTTGTGTGAAATTTCATAAAGGTCTTTTAAAAGTTGCAGACCAAAAAGTTGGCAGATGAAATGGAGTATACACTACTGTAAACCAAATTTTATTTGCGTGCGATCCTTCACGTGTTTTGCGAGGACAAATAATCGCAAAAGTTAATCATCGCGAATTTGTTTATGAAAATGGTTTTATTCATATACCAAATATTCAGCTAAACACCATATCGCGAACGTTGAAAGTCGCAAAATGGTTTTGGTAAGAGAATTGTGAAAGTTAATATCTGTGAATAAAAGTTGGTTTACAATAAATGATTACCTTGTTTGCAATTTCATTGATTCAGCTAGAGACCAAACATGGATGGAAAGTATCCTTGGAACTGAAGTCCGACATGCTACTGATTGCATGAAATGTTCCCACTACAGTAACTACTATAATTTTAAAGACTTAACAAATTTGTTTTAATCCAGTAAGTTTCACCAAAGGTTCAAATCTCCCCCTATATCCCTGTCAACACACATGCATATTTATACATTTATCATACCTGTCAGGTGATTTGCTTGTATCTACTAACACTTCTGTGACTACATCTGAACAATTATGTAAAGCTAAAGAGATTGGTACCAGACATGTCCTAAAATAATAAATACATGTGATTAATAGCTACATGTATATCTATTAAAAGATGTGTCTGCCTATTAACATGAAATCTTAAAAGTTAGATGTAACAATTATTTTCAATGAAATGGATAGAGATAGAGGTTTTCATATGTGATACCGACCACTGACATATAAGGAAGAGAGAAATTGATTGATTGACTAAATGGGGTTTTACATCCCAGTGAAGAATATTTCACTTATATCAAGATGTCATCGGCTACAGGTGAAGTAGCAGAAATTTTTACCTTAGACGTACTGAAAGACATTGTTTTTATTTTTTTTTAAATTCTTATTCTTCTTTCCACTAAAATTTGTCAGGATTGTTACCTACCTTGAGTATATATGTTTTTAGGATTTCCAACTTTCAAAAAGAATACTGTTGCTATAGTAACCAACAAATTTGAAAATCTTTAACTTTTTTTTTCTCACACAATATTTGTCCAAACTTTGTATTTGGAGATTCAAATTTTTAAAATGGCTACTATTGCCATGGTTTGGGAGATTTTTATATCAGTTTCGTTATACAGGATGTTTAGTTTATTATAAAATATTTACCTGCTCTTTGCAAAGTTATGTGTAATTTCACATTTATGGTTAAAACTAAAGTCCACTAGTTGTGTAGTTACTTCTAGATCAGGTTTCTGCTTCTCTTCATCATCCTCTGATTTAATAAACCGTATAGGGGGACATTCTTGGGGAACCTGTAAAAAGATAAATTTATATGATAAACGTTAATTTCAATGTTGCATTTAAAAAATAACTGAAATTTTATATTATTAACATTAGCTATCAGAAGAACAGTTATGTTCCTAAATCCATGTAAAAAACCCATGTTTATCAAAATTGTAAAGGTGTATTATATCACTCAGATCTGAAAGGTTACCGGGGTCACCCTATTGTTGTTACAAAAAATGATGTCATCTTTTGTGTGACGTCGACTTTTGCATAGAGCCAAAATTTTTTTTGCATAGAGCCAAAATTTTGACTTTTTTCTATAGTGAGGAACACTTTCAGTTATTTTTTTTAAAAATAAAGAGATTTATAGGATTATACAATAACAAGAATCTTACATGGTCATATTACACAAATTGCATAAAATTTTATCCAATTTGTTTAATAAATCCCATATTATATGACGACTTGTTTAAGGTTCTCTATAGACTTACTGATTGAAATGGAAATGAAGTAAAAAATGTATCTATTTTCTCTACATTAACATGATGTTGTCCAACTCTAATCTGTACTTCCCCGTCTTCATTTATCACACAGGCCTGAAAATTCAATTATATATGAACGATTAACAACTTTAATTTTTTCATTTTTTTTTACAATTTATTGACAGTTTGCAAATCAATGGAGGCTGCAGAGACAAATTTGTCAATTATGGGAGTCTCAACACCCATTGCCAGTTTATTCTTAGTTTTTTTTATTACTTTCATGTGTCTATCAGCAGCCACTAATCTGCCATAAAGACCACTTAATACTAGCATTAATAGCAGCCACTAACCTTAAGAAGAGGAGAAATATTTGTGTTTTATGCCCCAGTCATTCAATTATATCAAGGCTGTCAGTTCTTTGATGGTAGAGAAAATTTAAGTGGCCAAAGAAAACCACAATCTTTCTCACACTAAGATTTGCCCTTATTGGATTTGAAACTAGACTGAGAAAGGTGCTATGACATTGCGAACATTTCAGCATCATTGTCCCTTAATACATTATTTCTGGCACTTTTGACCACTAGGGCATGTGTGTTTCTTAAGAGATCAATAAATCAATAACATTATGTTTTATTGCAATTAGCTTTGTAATATTACAAATATTTTTTTAGAAACCTAGGCAGTGAGAGTGAGTGAGTGAGTAATAGGGTTTAACGTCCCAGTCAAGAATATTTCACTTATATCGAGACGTCGCCAGCTATAGGCGAAAGTGCAGAAATTTTGCCTGTGCGTTGCGCTTATGGCATTATACAGCAGGGTTCTTTATCGTGCCAAGCCCACCGTGACACGGGACCTCGTTTATTTTAAGTTCCCATCCGAAAGAACCGTGATTTTCATTTCGTAACGCCGAGTGCTTGGCGAAAGAACAGTCACTACCCACTTTCAAGTCTTGGGTCAGACCCGGCCGGGGATCGAACCCACAACCTCCCACATACGCTAGGCAGTGAGAGATGTTGTGATACATAAGGTAGTACTTTAGGCTTCTTGAGCACCACAGCTTCTGTTGTCAATATAATGAAGTTTTATTGCATTTTGCTGTTGATATATTTTTGCACTAGAAAAATTACAATTATACATTATCTCTTACCTTCCATAATATAATTAATGTAAGTCCCATCTGTATTGCACAATTAAGTTCAGAAAAATCAAGCTCTGTATTTCTGGATAAAATATTATTTGTACTAGAATTCATGTCTATTTCTAGCTGTCGTACATTAGATTTTTTCCGGAAGAAGAAATCTGCACAAGGGGTTAAGTTACTGCATATCTGGAAAAAAGAAAACATTACATGTATTCTAGAGAGTCTTGAAGATATTTTCTTTCTAAAACTTAATATCCTATTCTAAATATTTTTTATTGATAAGTCTCGGAATATGTACATGTATCTGAAATTATGCTGAAATTCTGACTGTTCTGAATCTAAATTTTTACTGTTTTAAGAATACAAATGTGTGAGAGAATTTATAAAAAATAAAGGTCTGACTGAAAAAGTTACCGGCAAAATTTATTTTTGTCATGTCATATCCTTTGTGGTCACAGAGTATCACTCAGCTATATCTGTTGAAAATAACATGTAAGTTACCATGGAAACCTATATGTACTAACCTGTTTGTCATCAAATGATACATCACTAAAGTTGACTGATTCTTTTCCTACCATGGAATCTACAAATATAAGTATAACATTATGAATTTTAGTTATATCAGCATGTTCAGAGAAAAAATAATTTTGATTTGCTTTGTACTACAACATACTTATGAGGACCTTAAGAATGCTAGTACATGCCTGCAATGTTGCAGATAAACACTGTCAGAGGGCCACTCAGTCCATTGTACAGGTATAAAGCTAGCAAGCATTGGCCTATGGTGGTGAAACACCTTGGATTTAAAAGCTAACCAATCATCCACAGCAGACACAAAAATGTCCATGATTACATGTAACATTTCATACATTACATGTATTTTTTTGTCAAACTGTTTCTTTTTAATTGTCATTGCTGATAATTATTGTATATTGAAGATACAAAACTTATATTTTTCCTATTCTGACAATGAAGAAAATGAAGAGATTTTCTCATAAATTACCTAATGTTGTGGAATTTCTCACAGCCTTCAAACATAACTGCATTGTCTCTCTGCTGCCTATCTGGATTTCTGGAAAAAATAATAAGAATAAATATAACTATGTGGCTGTAAAATAAAAGCAATAGCAAACCAGCTGTAAGCACTGATTAGTTGAAAGAGGAAACCAGAGTACCTGAAGAAAGTATCCAAGTGTTTTAATGAGAAACTTTTTCACACTAGGATCTACCCAAGCAGAATTCAAACAAAGGAGGTAAAAGGTTGAGTTCAGCAAAGTTTATGCCTGGTGCTCAGTTCAGACATGGTGGAGAAAATTGGAGTTCCAAGGGAAAACCTCCAAACTCGGCAAGGAAAATGGCAAACTTTCTCACATTAGGATGCTAAGATCTGTCCCAAGTGGATTCAAACCTAGGTGATGAGAGGATGAGTTGAGCAGAGTTTATGCCTCAGTCAAGATTTTTTTTGCTAAAATGAAGGGTGCTTAGTTCAGACATGGTGGAGAAAACTGGAGTACCAAGGAAAAACCTTCACTCTTTGGCAAGTGAAATGGCAAACTTTCTCACATTAGGATGCTAAGATCTGTCCCGAGTGGGATTCAAACCAAGGCTTTGAGCTAAAATTCCTACCTGATTTGTCCTGTAGTGAGTTGAGGTAGTGTATTATCCATTGTTCACTCCCACATGATACTTGGTTTATTTGAATTTCTTTTACATACGCTCTTTGAGCTTGGATCTTAAAATAGAAAACAAAATTATAATTAAAATAGTATATTAAGAAAATTGCACACCTAAATGAGTTGAAAAAACCAGGGAAAATATCAAATATAAAAAGATTTATGTTAAGTATTCCATGGATTAAATCAAGTTTTACACGGTTAGAAACAGAATACCTACTGTAAAAGTTTCAGTGTTCAATTTAGAAGGACCCTTGCACTTTTGACCCCCATAATGAAAATAAAGTTTTAAAAGATGATATGAAGCTTTTGCAAAAATACATTGTATCTGGTTGTATGAAACATAAACTACTAATCTTTACAAATGAAACAGATCTAAATATGTTACAATGTTGACTGCCTTTTAAAAATAAGGCCCCAACTTTCCGAAGGTCCAAGTAACCTCTAGTTTTAGATTGAATACCAACTTTACATGAATGTTGATGCTTATGATGTTCAGTTCACATTTGTCTCCCCTTTGCTTATTTCTCAAAACAAAAGTTTCATATTTTCTTTTTCATAAGTAAAGAATTTTATTGAGATAGTATAGTCTAGTAATGGTGTTTTACGTCCTAGTCAAGATTCTTTCACTTATATGAAGGGAGTTTTCAGTTCAGAAACTGAATTTTCACAAAAATAAAAACATGTAGATATCATATTTAATACTACAAAATTATACTATACTTATGACACACATTACTACATATACTAGTATTTAAAACCATGCAATTATTTTCTACAAGACTATACTAATGACAACTTACTTGACTAAGATTTTCCAGTTCACAAGATAAAACACATGATCCAGTTGGCCCTGATGTATTTAACTTGGAGTTATTTCCCCTTTGTGCTATCGCGCGTACACTAAGTGACTCTAGCGTGTTGATAACAGCAGTATGTCGTAATAATCTATACCTTCAAAATACAAGAAAAATTAAATTAAAACATCAATAATGTAATTGACAATTAAGTAATTTGCTGGTATATGTTCATTTACATTCAAGAACTCATATAAAACAGGATTCACCAATGTACCTTCCACCTGACACCTGCTAATATTGCTGTGAAACTTTTATTTACACTGGTTATAGAAAACACTAGAGGTGCAACAATACACCAAAAATCATATTACTTGATTGGACTGCAAAATGTATTGATTATATCTCGTACAGCTAAATCTATTTTGGAATCATGTTGAAAAAAGTCAACTTATTAAAATAAACCTCACAATCATCAGACTAAATACATGCACAATCAAGTTGGTCATATGAAAATTTTAAATACACAGATTCTTCCAAAATTCAAAGTTGGTAGGGCATCAAATCTAACCATCTAATCTCAATATTGGGTTAAGATTTTAATTAACAAGACCTTAAAACGGACAAGTTAGACAGTTTTAAGGTTTCCTTAAGTAATATTTCAACCAAAAAGGAACCTCTATTTAAGGTCTATATTTCTCAGTTTCTTTGGTTGGTCTTTGCATACAGGTGTTGCTCTAAATGCAAAAATATATATATAAAAAAAAAAAAAAAATCTAAAGCATATTTTCTAAATGAAAAATACAAATAAACACCTACCTTGCTTTAGGTAAATTTTGGACTGGTTCATAATAAAAAGTAAAATGTATTTCATGTACTCCACCTATATCATTCCCTCGGATCCACGCCGGTACCGACACCGTGTTCTTTGGTTGTAACGAATTGTTTGTCAATGAAATATCTACCACACGTGAAACATTACCGTCACTTTTTAATATTGAACTACAAGTACAATTCTTGTCACTATTTGGCACTTCAGAAACTGTTTGATAAACACTAGGAAATTTTGGTAAATCTCCATGACAACCGAACGTAAAGAATTCCGGATTGGTTGACGTAACTTTGAGATTATGCAACGCACTAGAACCAATGTTTGTGAATTGTAACATCACAGCATGTACCTCACCACATAATAATGTCCTTGGAAAATTACAAAATGAAACCTGAAAAATATTAATAAAAAAATGTTCAGAGATACATGTAAATGCAGTATAGTGTAAAAATTGTATGCTTTTTGTCTGTTCTAGTCTTGCCTTGATTGTCTGTTTCAATCTTTAACTTAACTTTTTTTTTGTTGTGTTCTTGAAAGTTTTCAGTTACAAAATTCTTTCTTCTACATGTAAAGTAAAGAGAAGTGGCGAAACCACAGACCTTCAGAGAGTGAACTGGCACTCCAAACTGTAAGCAAGGGCTTAAGACCGCTCGACCAACAAGGAGCCATCTTACCGAAACACTAAGAGAAAAAGGTAAACATATAATTATACAAGCCTTGATTTAAATCTCTGTTTGATTATAAGTTAAGAAATGATACTGAACTGATGAGCAAAACAATCTCATAATATGTTTCTATAGCAACAAACAAAACACTTACCTGTAATAATGGCATCTCCTGTTGTATGACTAGATCCAGCCGTCTGTCTGGTCCGTACATTTTACTCATTGTTTCCATGACAACAAACAAAACACTTACCTGTAGTAATGGCATCTCCTGTTGTATGACTAGATCCAGTCGTCTGTCTGGTCCATACATTTTACTGGCTTTCTCTTCTTTTGTATTATTTAACCTCGGTCCTTGTACTTCCAGCTTCTGTTTTCCTCGGACATGTATTAATGACCCTTGGCTCTGTTTTGGTACATTGTTGTCGGCACCAAATGAACCTGGGATACCCCAAGGTTATATGAAATACCCACAACCCTCAGCTCACCCGTCTGATGAGGAGTCAGGGTCATTTGTACCTAAATATAAAAAATCAACAAAAATCAGCAAATAAAATTTAAAGACAACTTCATTTGAGTGACTAGGTTTTAAATTCATTTATATTCATGGACATTTCCAACTATAGGTGAAGATGAAGAAATTTGTACTCCCAAAAATAAAAATTAAGTTCTTTTTGGCGCCAGATTTTTAAGATCTCGGCCAATCAATTCTAAATCAATTCTGCTAGAAAAAAACTCACTACCCACTTTTAAATTTTGATTAGCATGTGGGTGTAAGAGAGAGAGAGAGAGAGAGAGAGAGTAACAGAGTATATGAGAAAAGAATTATGTGTGTTTTTTGACATACCGGTAACCTTTCATTTCCTTGAAGTGTTATTTCATCTATAACTTGTGTGTGTATAATCTCATCAGCCAGTGTGTTCTGTCAAGGAATAAAATAAAAAATAAACTGTAATTTTTATGTTATGAAAAACAATAGGGGACAAATGGTGAAAACTTTCAAAATTTACTATGATAATCAATAAGAAACATATTAATCCATGTCCAAATCAAAAATCCAGTAGCAAAGTAAAAACTTTGGAACTGACAACCTAGGTTAAACACGTGAACTTTCACTAGAGAAGTGAGACCGGGTGCTCCGAATAATAAATTTCGACAAGCTTTAAAGATACTGGATGTTTAGTTATTAAATACTGTAAATAGGGAAATCTTAACATCAGTTAATTTTTGTGAAAAGCAACATATCAAGGTATGTGTGAGCTGGTATTCGTAGTTTTGAATGAGAATCAGTGTAAATGCAAGTGAATTCTATCAAAATTAAATATTCATGAAAAATTTTATTTTTGCATATTGTTACTCTTGTGAATTTAAACGAAAATTAAATGAGTGTAAAAATTTCCTGATTTACATGTACAGTATAAAATTATTTAACAGACTCCAAATTATATATATATATATTTTTAAAATTAATTTTTACTTATAAAATGAACAACTGTTTGTTCTTTGCATAAAAAATCTTTACTTACTTTGACAGAAGAAGAAACTTCATTAGTTATTAACTGTGACTTCTCCTGTCCTGCTAATGATGGCAGAAAACTCCACAGTAATGTAACATCCGTAAGTATTAACGAGACCTTCAAAGGATTAACTACATACACCTCTACTGTTATAGGTTCTGTAAATATAAATATTACCTAAATTGATATCTTCTACAAATATAGTAAGTAAATAAAACGCAAATATACATGAATTTATATCTAACATGTAAAAAATGAAATCATTTTCAATCTTATTTGACAACTGCATATAATTTGACAGCAGTGTTTTGCAATATACATACATGTACATGTATCATTAAAAGTTTATTAATATGTACATGATCTAAGTATCTATATTTATTATTTTTAAGTCACCATTACCAGTTGTTATGAAGGAAGAACAATCAATCTGACAATGGACTTTGGAGGTATAATTACCATTCAATGGGTTATTGTAAAAAGAATAATAACCATATAGTCCAAGGAAAACAACCATGTCAATTAAATGTTAAAATTACCATAAAATCAGCATTCTAAATTTCTCATGTTTTTTTTTAGTTTATACATTATTGTTAAATTCTAACATGACCTGTGTAACAAGTAAACCAACACTAATAACGCAAAGAGTATGCAAATGGCCTTGCATTCTCAGGAAATTTCTTCCGCATGTGAACTCCAGCCTACAGACGATGATATGCCACGGGTAGATACTGATGCAGATTATTTCTTCAACTTACCTCCTACAAATCCTACAGGGTTGTACCGGTTATCAGTTTTATCTGTAAAACACTGTAATGTCGGTCTGTGTGTAACTGGTAGTACCCCATCATTTTTAGCTAATACTAAAGCTTCTTCTAATTTCTCCCATCTTATATGGTTACTCTCATTATGATCTACCCACACACCTGACGCCGACATTTTGTCTGAACCTAAAAATACATGAACATTACAAATTTAAAACAAGTACATTCAGTGAATCGGGATCCTCCACCAGTAAGTTCTTTTTTTTGTGATCTGCACTTATGTTCAAAGGGCAATAATTCCCAGGAAAATGAGAAAACAAACTCAGTTTAATGATATGCATATCTCTTTTTAATGTTGATGCTTTGCATCAAGTTGCATGAAAAAATGACAAGAATTTCGGACAGAAGGATGGATGGTAACTCGAATTTAATATAATATTCATACATAGAATGGTCAGATGAGAGGAACAAAATACGATTAGAACATCAATGAGCATGTGAAATAGTAAGTCTAAATTTTGTCTGTAAGTTATTAACTCCAATACTGTTTGACCAAATTGAAATTCAAACTTGACCTGCAATTTATCACACATCTGATGCCCATATTTCATCTGAACCTCAAAATACTAAAATTTAAAATATTAAATATATATAGAATAACAAGTTACAACTGATATGAAATGCCATTTCATATGTCCCGAAAATAAACCCCAACTGGGAAATCCCCAAGCATGTGCATGATCAAAATACGAATAACCAATGGCAAATCTACTCCACCCAAGATTTTTCCTTAAGTTTCATAAAGTAAATACCTGAACTTGTCTGGACTCTGTTTCCTAATATTACTTTGGTAGCATTACTATCTAAGACTGGCAGTGGAAGTTCTGGTAAAGGTCCGGAATGTAAACCAAATTCTCCTGCCTCCTGACTTAGAAGTTGCTGAAATTAGAAATTCAAAATATTAAATATCTGTTTGAAATCTCATGCCTCCTGACTTAAATGTTACTAAAATTATAAATCAAATTTAAAATATGAAATATCTATTATAAATATCCTGCCCCTTCACTTAAAAGTTGTTTAATTAAACTGGAAATCAAATTTAAAATTTAAATGTCTTTGTAAAATCTTGTACAAATGAATGACTGAATGGTGATGGTTGCAGACTTGTGATTTAAGGGTTATGGATTCAAATCCGAGTCAGTCTACATGGCATTTCATTTAGTCACACATATTTTGTAACTGCTCTTATCCATTCAGTTGGTAAATAGTGGTTACTGACACATAAATGTATGCTCATCATTACCCTTATGGTGAATTGACATCCATTCTTAAGTTGTCCTATACTCCAGGTCACTTCATGTCAATAAAATTGAAGTAAGCTCCTGATAAGACCCATTTCAGACCTTATTATCAATATTCAAACAAACTTCAAGCACAGCTGGGGTACATGGAACTATGGTTGTAAATCAGCCAGGGTACATAAACATGTGATGTTTAATGGTATAAAGGAAGTAACTTTTTAAAAAACATAATTTTTACGCAAAGTGGATATCATGTGGTAGGCTGGTGAATACCATTGTATAGTTTAAATATATGCAACTACAAGGTAACCATAGCAACCTAAATATTCTCTAAGGCCATTGTAAAGCTAAATACATGTTACTACAAGGTAACCATAGCAACCTACCTTGTACACAAATAAATATTCTCTAAGGAAAGCACTCTGTTGACTGGATATTTGTTTGCTGTTTTCTGATAGTAAATGTTTAAATGCTGACGTGGCATTCTCTAACTGCTTGAGGTTAAATGACTGTCTACCTAATGTGAAGTTTATGTGGTCCTACAAAACAAATAGAATTAATCATGAAACTAGAGCAGTGCCTTGACCAAGGAATGCCCCATACTAAACATTGCCTACAGGGGTAAAATTTAAGATTTGATACTGTGATCTTGACCTTTGACCTAAACTTTTTTGATATGCAATAACACATCATCTCATGACAGTATACATTTACATGTATGTGATATGAAGATTGATATTTTCATTAAAATCTATGCATACATGTGGAAGTTATGCAGTGGATAGAATATTGACATGGGCAGAAAGAGTGATTCCTATATATTGGTTTACACCCCAATATAGACTCATCCTCTTTTTCAGTTATATTGAAGTAGTCAGTTCTGGGATGGTGAAGGAAAACAGAAGTGCCCAGAAAAGATACAACCTTTGTCAAGTCAAATGACAAACTTTCCCACATTAGGTCTTTTCAGAATTGGATTCAGCTTAGGCATTGTGAGATGCCGTGATCCAAAAATCAAGGTCATAGAGCCATCAACCCCCATCCTAAACTTACATATAATAATACTACAAAAATAATACTCCAAAAGATGAAAATGAAAATGTATTACCATATTTTCCAACTTGAAAAATTGTCATTCTTATTACTCATAGCAAAAAAAGGCTAAAAAGTACATAATTCTTGAGGTCACAGTAATTTTTTTTAAAATTTATAACCTACCTCTGCTAGTGACCAGTTTTTACCCTTGTATACTTGAAGAGCTTGTGAATATGCCCTTAATGCATGCTTTCTCTGAAATTATAAATAAAATTTAAATGTTAGATATTAGTCATATAGTAAAATTCCCATTTAACTTTTATTCACATGATCAATTTAACTGTTTTTTAATGTAAACTGAATAAAATAGATCTAATGTTAGATTTGAACCATCATTATAACCCCCATGTTAAATTTGATTGACATTCCCATCAATCATCCGCACACCCCCATCCTACAATAATATAATTTATTTGAATTTCATTGCCTTTTTTTAATTATGTGAGAGCCTTTTGAACATCAATATTACTAATTTTGAATTCTGAGAGATAGCAAATGTCTTTATGACATAAAAATATTGAGACTATTTTCATTCTTACCTGCCCAGATTTACTAAATCTATGACCGGCTAATATCATATGGAATGCATATTTTCTGACTTTTGGTACCTCCATGTTGATAAAACAATGGGCAGCCTGCTCCAACAGTAAGGCACTTCTCAAATCTGAATCCTGTAGTAGACATAGAAAGACAGAGAAAATTAACAAAATTATATTTTAAAGAAAGTTAAAATGGTTTAGTAAATTACTTCAGTGTTCAATTAATGCAATTGTTTTTACACTATATGTTCATAATTACAGGTAATCTAGTTACAAAACCTACAGTAAAACCTCATTTCATTGCCATTATTATCCAAGTCAAATTTTGATGCTATAATGGGGTTTGGCAATAACTTGAGGGGGGATTTTATGGAAAACAGAAAAATGGATATTTGAACTTTAAAAAACATGAATTAGTGGTGAAAAACAGAGAGACAAATTTATTGATGAGCATTTTAACAAGGTTTTACTGTGAAGTGGGATATCTGAGATTTATGCTTCAGTCAAGATTCTTTCTCTTATTATAAGGAGGTCCGTTTTGAGATGGTGGAGGAATCTGGAGTACACATAGAAAACCAATGACTTTCTGCATGCAACTTGAAAAACTTTCTCACACTAAGGTATGCCAGAGTGGGACTCAAACCTTGGTGGTTATATGTACTGTAATAAGCACTTTAGACCACTCGTATAGTTTCCTATACATGAAATACAGTAAAACCTCGTTATGATGCCCCTCGATAACTTTGCCACCTCGCTTATCGCCACACTATTTTGAAGTCCCAAAATCCATTTTGTTTATGTTTTTCTTTATCCGCCTCCCCCAATTTATCGCCAAACCCCTTTATAACACCAAAATTTGACTGAACAAATGGTGGCGATGAATCGAGGTTTTACTGTATATTTTTATATATTCAACTTCACACTTCTCACATCAACTTTTACCAACTGCAAACCTCTCCCTAAGCTTTATATTTTAGCCTAACTACATGTATATGTATACCCATTAATCTCAGATTATATTATTACTGTGGTTTGGGTGTAGGTTATTTGTCAAGGGTTTCACTGCTAGGATTTCTGTTACAAAGCCATTGAAAACAAACTTAATATTAAACAATAAAACCAAAAAATCACAAACCATGATCTTGCTTTTGTAAGAAGACCTGAGTCTCGATAAGTAAAAACAATATACAAATACTAGCCTCTAATGAAATTTCTTTTTTTTTTCAAATTACAAAACAAAATCATTAGTTTTCTGAAAAATCTAAAGAGAACAGAGTTTTGACGAGTAAAAACGACACACAAGTTTGAAACCCATAACTACAAATACTAGTCTCTTACGAAAATTCCTTTTTTTCGAATTGCAAAAAAAAAAAATATAAAATAAAAATAATTTTCTGAAAAAATCTGTAAAGAGACCCAAGTAAAACTAACACAAGTTTTACACCCTTAATTACAAATACTAGCCTCTATAACAAGAGATTTAGTTTTCTGAAAAATCTTGGAAAATTTATTATATCTTTAATCTATAGTTAAGTATTACATAAGCTTACATATAAATCTATGCCAATTAACACTAGCAATACACTGCATATTATTTGGTTACAGAATAAGCAGTTTAACACAATGGCAGTATTTGACTTGTAGTCTTCCATTAATTGGTATTTCCCCATCTTTATTTTTGACCAATATGATCTCAAACAACAATTTTCAATTTGTTATTTGATGGATAAGTGTTCTCAAAATATCTTTCATGAACAAAAGTGTTTCAACAAAAGTGTGTTTAGCGGTAACAGTTTGTTGAGCACTTTACTAATTGAATTTCAAATAAAAGATTTGACTGGTCAATAAAAAGAGCCTCTTGCTCAATGGAAAAAAGCGGTCAAATACGCCCTATATTTACTCACACTTAAAGGAAAGTAATCTACCATATCAGGCACCTGTTTAACATTTTTGTGAATTAAATTTTTTCTATGATTTGAATACTATCTTACACTCAACAATGCCACTGAATCGATATCACATGTTGTGACATGAAATGTTGTCTGACAACAGAAAGTTCTGTATATCAACATCATTGTGAATTTTTAGAACACATAGCTTAAACTGAAATTCCATTCTTAATGTAGTTGTTTAATTATATTATGAATATTATCTACATGTAATTACTATTTGAAAATAGAGCAGAGAAAAGTCGAGTGGACTAATGTAGTTTTATATCCCTGTCAAGTTTCTTAAATGTTAAGGCAGTCAGTTCTGGGAATGGTGGGGGAAACTGTAATGCCAAACTTGCCAGAGTGGGTTTTTGAACTTGGTGGTGAGAGCTGCTGTGAACCATAAGCTGGCTCTTTAGTCGACAAGGCCACCAATATCCCATGTTAAAGAATACATGTAGATTATTTACAACGGTTTTCTATGCTCTTAAATTAAGAATTTTCTTATGGAATTTTAACCCCTGAGACCAGTTCCCTAGGTTGAACCAGACCTCTGTACTGACAGAAGGGACATCACTATGAAAAACCTAGTACACACCTCACTTGTCAACTTTATAAACTGTAGTGCTGCCTCGCTGTATAATCTTCTATTCTTTAATATCTCTGTACTGACAAGAGTGGCTCTGGCTGCATACAAGGGATTTCTAAAAATATAAAATAAAATTCCATAAAATTATAATCAAAGCACTGAAAATGCTGAACAGAGGGAGAACAAAATGTTAGCATTGGATACAAATCTAACATGTCTCAAAAATATTAATATCTATGAATCAATTTAAATTTTTTTTTTACATGTATGTTAAAATGTGTGTTACATTCAACTTTAATGCAACATCTTTCATGTAACTGGCAAATGGTCTATTGATAAAAATATTAAAAAGATAATGACACAGAATTCTGAATCACTGATAATGTAATTGTAAAATGAGCATTTCAGCAGCCCTACCATTTGAGCCTTTGACATATTTAAGGTGGCTTTCACATAAGTGCAGAGAACTAAGTTAAACGTCATACTCCTGTTGAGAGAATCAGATTTGAATGTTAAAATTGGTGTTATGTTGATGTTTTTTGTGCTATGTCAGGGTATAAGCGAGTGTTGTCTTCTGAAAACTATTATGTATACTGACCTACAAGACTGTAAATATGTGGTTATAGCTGACTCCATATAATGAAATGGACATTTATATTCACCATTCATAAAACTAGCCACACAAGCCATTTCCTACAAAACAATTAATATTAATTATTTATAAAATATAACAGTCAAAATTACACCATATTTTTTCACTCATAAGTCCAAAATTGTATATTATTTTCTGAAATAAACTGCATCATTCAGTCAATCCATAACCATAAAGTTTATTGACTGCTTGATACCTAAAATGTATGCACTCTTTTGTAAAACCACATTCATCAAAACTTAAACAAGATTAAAAGCTTGTTTAAAGCATTTTATGTTCAGTAGTTTGTAATTTGTGGTTAAATGAAGCAAAACTGTGACCGGTTTTCAATGTTTAAAGACTTAATCCTCACCTTGTTGAAGGTCTTGAAAATTTCAAATTTCACTGATATTGAGACAGTCAGTTAAGAGCCTGAGTCTCCAGAGAAATCTAATAACTTTTGAGTTGGAGATTATTTGATTGACTGAATGGAGTTTTACATCCCAGTCAAGAATATTTTACTTTTATTGACATGTCACCAGCTACAAGAGAAGTGGCAAAAATTTTTACATTTGTCCTGTTACTCAATTTAATGTACAAGGAGGGGTCTTTAACTTGTCATGCCTGCTGTGGCACAGGCATCAGTTTTTAATATCTCTTCCGAAGGACCAAAGTTGGAGAGGAGCAAGAAAAACTGCAACCGTAACTAAGGACATTTACTATAGCAACTAATTTTAAATTCACTGAGAATGTAGATAGATCCATATAAGTGAGTACATACCAGTGCCCCAGCACAGTGTAATAAAGCATGATCATTGTTAAAATCTCTCTTTGCTGTGTGGTATGTATCAAAGGCAAATCTATACATCTGAAACAGGAATGCTAAATCTGCTAGCCGCCTCATCTGTAACTCTGGTGCTTCTGATGTGTAACTGTACAAAAAGAAAAAGAGAAAGAAAAATAATAAAATGCAACAATAGAATATTACAGTCTTCCACAATTTTTAAGTCTCATTTTTTAAACTGCATCTTAATTGGCTGAATTTTATTTATCACGTTTCTTTCTTTTTTTTTTTTTTGCAGCTTCATTCTGACTAGATGGATTTTGTTCTGCTGCCAAAGTCAAGATTCTTTCACTTGAATCAAGGTGATCAGTTAAGGGATGGTGAGAATACCACAGTAACCACAAAAAAAAACAGTCCTTCTGCAAGTGAACTGACAAGCTTTCTTGCACTAGGGTCAGCCTCAGTGGAATTTGAGGCTAGGTGGGAATCTAAAATTGCCTGCTTTAGACCATTCTGCCAAAGAGATCCTGAGCTAAATAAACTGAGTGAAGTGAGATTACATGACTACTTACACTACAGTTGTATTTTGACTTGCAGCCACTTTTTCTGCCGGTTTGTTGCCACCAAACCACTTCTTTGTGGCACTGAAGAAAGACTTGTGGATTCCTTTTCTTGATGAAACCTATATTAAAACATAAAGTTTTAATTTGAATATACATGTATGTTAAATCCAAATATTACCCATTCTGTAATGTAAAGGTCTACATATTTCAAAAAGATCTTGGAAATTACCAACAGTTGCTAGCATTAAGAATTCTGAAACCTTGCAATGGACAAATTGCAATCTTAATATAGATGAGTTCTAAAAATGCCAACTTGTAATAGACCACTTCCAATTTGCAACTTTGCAGACTGCAGTACATGAATTCAAATTGGCAACTTTGCTATGGATGAGTCACATATTGCCACTTGGCAACCAATGAGTCCCAATTGCAATTTTGCAAATAACAAGTCCTAACTGGAAACCTTGCCATGGATCAGTCTACAGTAAAACTGAAATTTTGCAATAGATACACATTCCAAACTGCACTGCAATCTTGAAAAAAAGTCCATTTCTTCCATTTTTTTCAAGTTAAAACCCTCATCAAATGGCATTATAAATTGACAGATAACAAACCTGTTCATTTAATATCCTCATCTGTTTCTCAGCCCAGGGTATCAAAGCCCGTACACAGAACTCGTGTATAAATATCCTAATTCTATCATGGTCACTAGTGGTTAGACACATCCCATGACCACCTCTTGTATTCCCTTTCTGACTCCGCCCCTTTGTATTTGCAGTCGTGTGATTGGTCTGTGTAACTTGTGTATAATCAGGTGACATTGGCTCTTCATAATGATTGACAGAGTTCTGCTGCTGATGAGTAGACAATGCCAGAGGGTGGTCTATGATTTCCCCATTCCCAGTCCCAGAGGAAGCTGAAATTGAAATACAACACAGAACAGTTGAATCACATTTAAATTGGTAAAGACCTGTGATTTATTTATAAGCAGTATAAACTTAGATGATTTAAAATTTGTGTACAGAGTTTTTTTTCACTACTTGGTTCCTTTTGTCTTTTGTAAAATGTACATGATAGTATTATACAAGTGTGAAATTATGATACCATCACATTGACACAATATTGATACTTACTACACGTCTGCATAAATTCCTAAAATAATTTAAACTTACTCGATAGATCTGAAACAAACATTAATATTCTAATGTTTATATCAATCATTGTTGAAGCAAGAGAGAAAGCCATTAGCACTTTACTACTTTTGGTCATTATACGAGAATGAGAGAAAAGATAACAATACATGTACAGAGAGAGAGAGAGAGTCTTATACCTTCAATTGCTTCACTAGCAGTATCAATCATCATACTATCTGACATTATTGTTGGTTCTGTTGTACCTTCTTGTACCTTTCCTGGAAATCCTGCAGAATCATCAGATGAACCACTACCTACACTCACATCATACTCTGCACCTTCCTACATAGAATAGAAATAAAAAATTTTGAAAATTTTATTCAAATTTAAATTTAAATAGGTTGTGAAAAAATATGTAAATATTTCTTTCTACATTTGCTAAACCAAAGTCCCAAGTTTAAATTTATTGTGATGCAGCTAAAATCAATATTGGAAATATGTTGAAATTTTTAATCAGCCCTTGTCTGATATTTTTAACATTTTCTATTATGGTATATAGGAGACTGTTGAAAAAAGTAAGAACTAAGAAGTTACCAGTCTCTGACTTCACAGAAACACTGCTGAAAATACCTGGTAGGTACCATGTATAATATAATCTTGACTAATAAATATATTTTTTATTAGAACACAATTTTGGTAGTCCAAATGGGACATTTCAATTAATTTTTTTAATGTAAAATAATAAATTCTGATGTATTTCTCTCTACTACTCGCTACTCTAAATTGAGAAATGTCTGTGTCATGTTACTGACATTTCAACAAATCAAATTTTAATTTTTGCATAATCAGGTGACACCATGTACATATGCAAATGTAACAATTACAACTGAAATGTTATGTCATTTCAAACTCCAACTGGGAAATCCCCCACCATGGCATAATCAAAATATGAATAGCCAATGAAACATCTACTCCATCCAAAAATTATTTCTTTGGGGTTCCATAAAGATCTTCTTAATATTTTTGTGACAAAATGTTCCCCACCCACTTCATTTGGGTGACATAATTACAATGTATATTGAATCTAAAATTTATAATATACTGTACATGTAGTTTTTACTTAAACATTTTACAAATCTGCACTAGAATAAAATGAACAAGGAAATGTTTAAAAATAAAACATGAAATCATTGAAATGGTTTGTACAATCAATACAAATATGCAACAAAATATCCCAATCAGAAACTGAACAAAAGATTGTCCAAATACATAAATCCTTCATATAAAGACCACCTGTGGGACAAAAAAAATATGGACTTTATAGACAGGCAGACTTTCTACAGTAAAACCTTTATATAAAGAACACCTGTGGGACCTAGGAGATATGAATTTTAAAGACAGATGGATGGAAACCATCTTAGACCTGACCGCCTCTATTTTATTAAATACTGGTATGCAGCAAAGGGGGTTAAAACATTATCCTTAATGGACAGGTGGTCTTTATATATAAATGGATGCTATAGCGGGTTTTATTGTAATATATATATGTAAACTTCAAAAACCATATCTACCAAGATGAAGAATTATGATAATTATGAAATTTAAAGTAATGTAAAATACAATGTAAAATCATGCAAAAAATATAATACATATAAAAATATATAATTTTCTTTGTATTGAAAATGTTCATGCTTTAAAGATTTGATCCTGCCATTTGGAAAATTTGTCATGGTGCTTTACTTCATCTCACATATATTGAGGTGGTCAGTTCTTGAATGGAGGAAACCAGAGTACCCCGAGAAAACCACTGACCTTTGGCATGCACACTGACAAAATGTCCCACACTGGGCTCTGCCTCAAGTGGAATTGTGAGATTTGAACCTAGGAAGTGAGAGTTGCTGATTGTTGAGCCAGCATTTAAGACCACTTGGCCAAAAATAGAGGCCCTTTTGTCAATTTATATCTGATACTTTGTAACAAAATAGTTACATGTATATAAATAACAAACAAGAATTAACCATATTTTCATGTCTCCGTTTTGTCTCTATAAAACTTTTTTCATTTTAAACTAATTTAACATACATATGAATAACTTAAATTCAATTCATGATTATAGCTGCCAGGCTAAACCAAAAATCATATTTTACAATGGACAAAACAACATATATACAGTAAAACCTCATTATAATGCCCCTTGATAACTTTGCCACCTCGTTTATCGCCACACTATTTTGAAGTCCCAAAATCCATTTTGTTTGTTTTTCCTTATGGGCCTCCCTCAATTTATTGCCAAACCCTTTTATAACGCCAAAATTTGACTGAACAAATGGTGGCGATGAATCAAGGTTTTACTGTATACCTGTATACCGGTATATATATACATGTATATATATATATATATATATATATATATATATATATATTATATATATATATACACATCTTGTCTAGTAAAATGACTATAGTTCTTAGACAAGACCAAAAATCAAAAGACAATATTTATATGTTTTTAAAGTATATCTACAGTATCATTATTTTTCTGATGATTTTTATTATTATTATTATTCATATCCCCATGAATAATAATACAAGTATATTTTCCTAAACAACAGCAAGTTCACAAAAATAGCCATAAACTTACAACATACACACAACATTCATAATATCAAGCAAATACAAAAATAGCAAGATCACAAAAAACCATGCAAAACCACATAAAATGCTTCAAAATATATACATAGACATATATATTTACGTATTTATATATAATTCAAATTGTAAAATCCCCTCAAAGAAAATAGAAAAATAAAACCAAAAAGACTGCAAAGAAAGAATTAAAATAAATACAATGCTTGTCATCAACGTTTGTGTTTGTCATAGACTCATACTGATGCTTGACTTACCCACGCTATAAAGTATCGAGCTTTCTGAGGTTTCTTCTGTAATGGAAGTGTTAGTAATCTAAGCCGTTAAAATCTACTCAAATTTACTCAACCCAAAAACAATATTCTTAAAGAGACCAGAGGACAGCAAATGTCACCAGATAACTGACATGGACAGATATTCTTAAGAGAGAACAGCAAATGTCACCAGATAACTGACATGGACACACACAGATACCGGGTACATCATTTTACACATGTTGCCCTATATTAAAACTTGAAACAGTAACACTAATTTAAATCCACTGTCATATTAATTATGACATGGTGATCCACAAGATTTACAATAATTCAAGTATACACTTGTAAATTAATCTAGTATCTAGCTTTCCGAAGTTTTTTCTACAACAAATGATCATTATTCCCAGGATGTTTCACTTAACATACCAGCAATAACAAGTAAATTCAGTGAGTTAGGATCCCAAGCCAGCAGGTTCTTTTTTTTATTAGCACTTATGTTCAAAGGGTAACAACCACAGGAAAATGAGCAAACCAACTAATAATATGTAATCTCCTATCAATGTTGATGCTTTGCAGCAATTTTTGTTTAAAATAGTGCTACATGTATATAGTTTGGGACCAGAAGTGTCTGGACAGGACAGAACTTTGATTTTGTTATCACCCTCTTTCTTCAAAGGCAGGGGATAATAAAAGTTCCGAAAAAATGTTATAGGGCATCACACCACACAGTACACCGATGGAGCCCACTGGCAAGTAATTTCACAATCAACACTCCAAACAGACAACATTATAAATATAAAATCCACACTTAAAAACCCCGACCAAAACAAACCAAGTGAAGTATGGTAACTTACCAAGCTAGACTCTGTTGGTTTGTTCAGGAATTGACTCCAGGGGTCTGGGTAGTTACTGTCGATTTTCATGGATTCCGCCGTGTGGATACTTCTGGAGTTGATATGAAGTAAGTGACAAACATTGGCTCCGTAAGTGGATTTCATACTCTGGTAAATAGCATCGGCCCTGAAAAATAATAAAGAAAGGTTCTAAAAATGTCTTGATGTGCAAGACCTAACAAGACAAAGTAGTCAATGATCAGGGCACATTCAAGTTTTTTCTCAAGAGCACAGAACCTTGTTATATCTGGAAACAAGACTTGTCAAACCATTCAACTTCACATACAGATATATAGATGGTATTCTATCTCTTGATAATCCTTAATTTGGCTTTTACATGTGAAACCATCTATTTTAGTGATTTAGAAAAAAAAGATAAGGACTTATTCCTAAAGTTCTGCTTCATATTTGGATTTATACTTCAATTATGACACCCACAAAAGGCTACATTGAAGCTACCGTATATTAAAAACATGACTTCAATTTTTTTTATTGTTGACTTTTCTATTTGATGCAACCAGGGATTTATCAGGGTCCTTTGGGAAAAGGCCCTAAACTAAAAATTGGGAAAAATTATCAACTTTTTGCTCATTTTGGGAAAACATCAACATCATTTTGGTGCCATTTAATAATGAATAATCTTTTTCTGACGCCAAGTGTTTATCAGTGTTTAAAAATTTAATTTGATATTCAAATTTGTCACCATCACATCTTGCCGGTTTACTTTCAATCTCAGTATCAGAATTTGGTTTACTCACAGTCTCTGAAGCCTTTAATGTAGAAGCGGTATTTTCATCTTGCTTTGCAGATGTTGTTTTAAAATAATCTAGAATCTTTTTACTTGATTTTGCATCCTCCATCTTGAGGTGCTTTGTGTAATACTTGCTATTATGTGACATATGGAGTTATTGAATCATGATCTCTTAAGTGTATTTTCTAATTGGGAATTTTCTCAGCCCATTTTGGGAAAAAATCACATGTTTTTCCATTGGGAATGGGGCAGAATTTCGGCCCTAGATAGGCCCTTAATAAATCCCTGGCAACACAGTTAATACATTATTATAGGCTCCTGACTCAGTTATGAACCACCCTCTTTTTATAAGCATACATTAAATTACTAGCACAATTTGCTGTTGAAATGTTCATCAAGATTAAGGATGGATCTCCTGCTCCATCACTAAACCTTTAGAAATATTGTGAAGATGAAAATAAACTGTGATAGTGCTATAAATAAAGATATGATTTAGAGTATAGTATGATACAGTAGTACCTGTCGAAACTGAACAGCTTCAGTACCAAAGACTCTGTTCAGATAGGACAAGTACATGTATTCAGAGTGGAATAATGATGTTTTGACCCAGTCAAGATCTTTTCACTCAAAATGAGCCGGGTCATATCAGGATTGTAGATGAAACAAGAGTGATTTGAATTTTACAAGAATTATTTTAAGAAATATTGTACAAAACTAGTGACTATTTTTAAGTAATAAAACACAGATTTAACAAAGGTACAAGTTGCACATTGATAACTAAATACATGTAGTGAAGTACAATGTACACAAAATGATATTCAAATCAACAATATTGATATCTGACAGCAAAATAGATTTATATAGATATACATGTATAAAATATATTTGAAAAAAGATTAAAATGCAAGTGTCTTCAAATCAACGTCGGAGTAAAACAAGAAGAAAAAAGTAATGACTCATGAAGGCAAAAACAAACAATACATCACAAGACTAACTACATCATTACAAAGCTTGATGTTTAAGAAGTAACACCTTAGGGAGTGACTCTGATACTGATTAATATCATACTTTGCATCTTCGCCCTCTGTGACGTCATGGAGTAGAACGTAATATTTCATCACCGTCGGACAGAACCACCGGGGCATCTTTGTGGGAAACTGTGTCTGTTGTTGTATCTGCTGATCAGCTAGGTTGTTAAACATGGATATCGGATCGGAATGACCTGAAGACACTACACATATACCTGATATTGTGTTAAGGAAAAATCATAATCTGGCCACCTAGAAGACCTTCGAAAGTTATGTTACTCACGATCTCTGTTTTGGTAAATTTGAAAACTGGACAAAGATATTAATGCAATGGTATAGATTAACACAGACAATGATACAATTAGAAAACAAGAAGTCACTGTACATGGATCTAGGGCACAAAATGGTCCAAAATTTTGTTGCAAGGATGTTTGATTATTATTGTAATACCTCAAACTTAGCAGAGGTATTTCAACAATAAAAACACTGACCAATTGTCATCCAATCTGATCAATATTGCAGGTGTATAATCCAGAAATCAAAATGGGACATGTATCTACGTTGACGATAACTACAGCACCATGGCGATCGCTATATAAGTCAAATGCAATTCTTGCAAAATTAATGCATGCTGTAAGAACATGGTAGCTGATCTGTCTTGCTAAACACTTTAACCAAAACCAGAACATTAAATGTCGATAATTACACCCGGCTATTCTGGCACTTGACTACACCTGGGCATGCTGCAATTTGAAGATTACACCTGGGACATGACAAAAAAATTTTCTGTACTGTAAGCTATTAATTTTGCACAAAGGATACATCCTAAACAATGATTAAGGAATTCATGATCACTAGGGGGAAGTAACTGGAGAAAGCATTCTCTGTAAGCTTCATACCAAGGTGTGGAAGCTGAAATAAAAAAAGAAAGGTTAAGTCATAAATATAACAGCGTTTAAAATGATTGTTTTGTATAACAAACTTTTAATTTTGAAAAAAATAACATGCAATTCAAAAATAGCATGAAAATAACAAAACTCAAACATAAAACATATTTCTTCTGAATTCATTAATTTTTAGATGCATTCTCTGAAATTTTACTGCTTATATACATAAAAGTGTCTCCTAAATCTTAAATTTTACTAGGAGTAGGAGACATCTTTCACAATTTTATTGAACCTAGCTAGCAGAGTAATCTGAAATGCCAATCTACAGAACACAGCTTCTCTCAAAGCCTGGCTTTGAATCCTTCTATTATGTCAGTTTGCTTGCTGAAGGTCAGTGGAATTCTTCAGACACTCTAATTTCTTCTACCATTCAAAAACTGAGTCAAATAACTGTCTCAATATAAGTGAAAAAATCTAAATCTTGACTAGGGTGTTGACTGTTATCAACATTTGCCAAAAGGTCAGATTTTCTTCAAGTACATGTACTCTGGTTTCCTCCAATAACGAGTTGAGTTGAGTTATGGTGTTTTACATTCAGTTAAGGTTCATTCACTTCCAGTGGTCAGGAACAGTAGAGGAAACCAGAGTGTCCAGAGAAAACAACTAACCTTCTGGAAGCGAAATGACATCTTTCTAGCATTAAGTTCTGTGCAGACAGGGATTTAAACTTGCGCTGTGAGAGGTGCTTCCTCCATCAACCACCTGTCTCAAAATGTGAAAAAAATCTTGATGGGCAAATAACACCATTTCTCAATCCACATACCAGCTACTCATGTTCTATATAACTTACGTGCTAACTGTAAATCGTAATTTCCTATTGACAGGACATTCCCTCTACTTCCCTCTGCTAGCTGTGGTTGAGCATTAGCTACTGCATCACTCATCAACTTCTTCCCCACTGCTGGAGGTGGTAACTGTGACATCATATCTCTCATCGTAATCTTCAGGTTCTTTATACTGTGTGGTATACTGTTTGGATCTCGTATATGAGCTAAAATAACAAATATCGGTAAATATTGTAAAATAAATTACATTTAATTTGCGATTTGTCATTGAAAATTGAGATTAATGATAAAAGTCTTAACCACTTTACAATAGAAATCCAAAGCCCTTCAATGGCTTCATCAACAAATGAATATTTTAGAAAAATAAAAGTGTATTGGCCAATTGCCAGAACAACAAATAACAGTGTCAAAAAATCAGGCTACTATTCTTAGCAAACAAATTTTTTAATTTCAACATTTTCAAATGGCTGTATGCACTGCCCATAACACATAAACCACTTCGGTAGCTCAGTTGGTAAAGTACTCGCTCCGTTAATGGGAGGTCATGGGTTCGATCCCCGGCCTGGTCTGACCCAAGACTTGAAAGTGGGTAGTGAGTGTTCTTTGGCCAAGCACTCGCATTATGAAATGAAAGTCACTGTTTCTTGGAATGGGAACTTAAAATAAACGAGGTCCTGTGGCACAGTGAGCTTGGCACACCTAAGAACCCTGCTGTATAATCCATCAGAGCAACACACAGGCAAAATTTCTGTACCTTCGCCTATAGCTGGCAAGGTCTCGATATAGGTGAAATATTCTTGACTGGGATGTTAAACACCATTACTCAACTCTATAGTATAACGCACAAAACTTCACAATTGATAAAATTTTACCATATACAGAGATGAGAGTCCAATTTAGCCAGATTTGTGACATGTCACAGGAATATGATCATAGAAATGATGTCACACATCAGGCAATTACCATTGTCATAGTAATGGTGTTTTAGGTACCAGTCAAGATTCTTTCTCTTATACCAAGGCGGACAGTCCTAGGATGGTAGAGGAAACTGGAGTGCTCAAAGAAAACCACAGACAAAAAACTTTCTCACATTGGAATCTGTCCGGAGCGGGATTTAAACCTAGGGCATGAGAAGACTGTGATCTGCAAATGTGTGGTTTAGACCGCTCAGATGCCAAGAAGCCTTCCATTGTAGTAGTGAATAAGCATGCAAGATCTTGTTTTTAACAATAGTAAAAGGAAAATGATCGAGATTTCTCCGATCTTGTAGTGTTTCAGGATACTTAATTCAATAACCAACATGGTTATGACTGCGGCAATGGCAATTCCCTTGTTGTCATATGTATCAGTGCAATTATTTTGATATCATACAAGAAACGAATCAGTACTGGGATTTTTTTTCTGCAATTTGCGTAGGTTCGTTATACAACAAAACCGCCCCCTTTTCTAAGAATGGCTGAAACTATCGTTTTGAAAACTGAATATTTGCGAGAGTAAGAAAGAGAAAATGCAATTTCATGCCAAAGTGGAATTGTGAATTTAAAAATTAAAATTAAAACCCTGTATTCACCTTCAGTGGTTAGGCGACAAAAAGGTTGAACAAGTTCCACAAATGTCAAATTATTTTTCTGACACAGGGCTTCCGCATCGGGGCTACAAAGCACCGCAACATGCGGGCTGAATGTGTTCTGGGTGAAATCTTGAGCTGTGTGTTTACACTGTGCCATCTTGGAGGCATATAAGTCCAAAATTAAATATAAAATTGTCAAATCATTGCTTCTTCGATCGCTACATTTTCAATGTTGCCATATATCAGTCATGCGCATACGTGACATTTGACAAGCACTTCCTGTGTGATAAGGGAGATAACTAATATGGGCTTGATCAAATATAAGAGAGACAACTCTTATTCAACAAGCACCTGTCTTGCAAATTACCAACAAAATTGACTCTGAACATTTTATTGGCCAAAAAATCTTTTTCTCATCATGTTTTTTGTTGTTGTAAATTTTGTGTTTCAAGTTAAATTAAAATTAAAAACTAAAGGTTTTTTTTCTACAACAGCCTTCCTGGTCACCTGGTCTCATTTCCAGATTCTGAGTTTGTAACAGTTTGAGCTATGTTTGTACGATTGATCAATCAGTTTTCTATGTAGAATTTTTGTATCTTCTATCATAAATAGGTAGATTTTTGTTGATTCTGTTGATCAATTTTTGGTCTTTCTGTCATTAAGTAAACAGGAAAATTGTCTGAAAAACTGTCATGAAAATATAAGTTCAGCATTTCCAAGTATATCTAGTGCATATCCAAAGTCAGGAGATTTATAATCAGTGATGTCATTCACCTTATTTTTTGTGTGTTGTTCATGGTTTTTCAACATGTTTTAGACAAGTATATTTTAATCAGACCATGATCATATCACAAAAGCAGAAAACTTGTTTTTAAACTACTATAATGATCTAAACAGCTGTATGGAGAAAAAAGAAATATCCAGTACCCTGAATCTGCAAGAAGTGATAGGGTCATCATTTTAATATAACAGCATACATGTATAGGAAACAGGAGTTCCCAGGCACTTCTTGCTGGTAACTTCTTATATGATCTAGACTTAAAACAAATCTAAATTAATGTAATGATGGATGCATCATTACAAATAAGGCGCCCAAACAAATAAAAGTCAAACCTGTATTCAGAACTTATATTATTAGAAATTAACAGTTTTTTTACTTCAAGGTTTAAATGAATTAAAATGTAAGAGATGTAACCTTTTTGGTCATTTAGAATATATACTTATAGCAAGTGTGTCTACGTATGGTCTCTCTCTCTGAACTTTTATTCTAAAAAAGTATTGTCTTGGTGTCAAATGAAAGTAGAAGTAGTACATGAATCCAATTGGTTGAAATTCAAACAATAGACAAAGTTGACTGACATCACCTATACCCAATATCACAAGCTGTTGTTTTGATGAGCTAATGATGTGTTGATTTTAAATTAATCCAAGCATTTACCCATGTAATGTCATATTGATAACTACATACAGCTACTCTATCGAATTGAATAATGAATCATGCCCCAGGGATAAATGACCATTAGTGTTGTTTATAAAAAGATTTAGCTTGAGAGCTTTTGGACATGGATCAGTGATTACTTAAGTATCCTTTACAATGAAAATTCAAGCTTATGGTTTTAATTCTTAAACAAAATGATAGCAGCCATCCCATGAAGAAAACTATAGTTTGAGGGTGGGGATCTCAAAGTTAGTACCTAGACCTACCTGTCCCCACCCTCCTATTGAATGACCATATGGGTTTACTTTAGTGTCAATCTATTCAACTTTTCATAAAGAATAAGAAAATATATATGTTAGGGGTAGGGATCTCAACTGATCAAAAGTTAGTACCCAGCCCCGCCTGTCCCCACCCTCCTCTGGAATAACGCCATTTGTATTTATGCAGTATCATTCTATTCAACTTTAAAAGCCGAACCGGAAAATATATAGTATCAGGATGGGGATATCAACCATTTAAAAGTTAGTACCAAGCCCGCCCATCCCCACCCTCCATCAGAATGACCCTATGGGACTTTCTTTAGTATCACTCTATTCAACTCTTCATGAAGAACCAGAAAATATATAGTTTATGGGTGGGGATCTTAACCGTTTAAAAGTTAGCACACTGCCCCGCCCATCTCCACCCTCCCTGATACCCCCGGGATAATCTTGTGATACAGACTTGTACATCTCGAGACTCTGATTATGAATATATATAGTTTTATAGTACAAAATATAGTATAAATAGCAAAATTGAGCATTATTGTTTTTAAGACCCCGCCCTCCTGCCCCTCCCCTAATGACCCCATGGGCATTTTACCTCGGCCTCCAGGGAAGGAGATGGGGATCAACCTTCATGTAAAGTTTGGTTAAGATTAGACCAATGGTCTTCGAGAAATTGGTTGGACAAGTCATGGCCGGAAGAAGAAGAAGAAGAGGAAGAATAATATAAAATAATAATAATAATAATAATAAGAAACGATGCAAAAACAATAAGTCGCCAAACTTTGTTTGGGCGCCTTAATCAGTGTGTGTCCATACCTTGTCCTAAAGATAAATGCCAGTTTATTTGTACTAGTAGTATAAATATGTGATTTTCTATTCCTTGGTACTAGTAAGTATTTTTATGGTAAAATCCAACCTCTATATAACGACCATTTGTTTATAAAGGCCAGTAGAATTGTATCCTAATTGTTTTTTATTCATATTATTTGAACCTGTATTAAAAGGCCATCTGCCCATAAAGACCACTTTTACTAGTTCCCTTGGGTGGCCTTTGTAGTTAGGTTTGACTGTATATAAGGGCCATCTGCCCATAAAGACCACTTTTACTAGTCCCCTTGGGTAGTCTTTGTAGACAGGTTTAACTTATAAAGTAATATCTCCAATACAGTAACTGTTCCTGACATCAATAAATTAGTTTTCACTTAAACCAGTTTAGTAATGAAATTTTATGGCTTAGTCAAGATTATTTCACTTATATCAAGATGGTTTGTTCAGGAATAGTGGAGGAAACCAGAGTCCCCATAGAAAATCAACAAAATAAATAAATTCATTTAAAAAAGTTGAGTGATGTAGTTTTAAGGCCTGTTGTAGATTCTTACACTTATAAGAGGTTGTCAGTTCTTTTATGGTAGAGGAAACTGGAGTGCATGGAGAAAACCACCCACCTCCTGTAAGCTAGGATCCACCATAAATGGGATTTGAACCCAAGTGATGAGGCACTTGCACCCTGCATCACTCTGCCACCCTGAATTGTTCTAAAAACAATAAATATTAAATTGGTTTAAAACTTTTTATTATAAAAAGTGTACAACATCATGTAAATATGTATACACAAAGGAGTTTTACTTTGCATAGACATAAACATTCATGCTGTTATCATTTATACATCATAGGACAGAAATAAACATGTTACCGGTACTCTTAACATCATTCATATGGAAACATCAGAATGAAATTAAAAACTTATTCAAGGACTCAATATTCATTTTAATATTCATTTTCAAGTAGGTTATCATTCATACATTTTAGACCAATGTGTGGACTCCACTCATTTCACACAGAAATATTAGAATAACATCAAGGATATTTCTAGGAGCTAATTTACATTTTAGGGAAGTTAATATTCATATTTTTTCAGACAAAAAAATTAAACATAGAATCCAATGTGTGGACTCATTCCACAACATGTTTTATACAGAAAAATCGGAATTAAATAAGAGACATTTCATGGACTTGATGTCTAAATGCAATGATGCATGTATCATTCTGTATAATTAATACATTTTTAGCATAAAAACAAAAAATCTAATGTGTGGATTCACAACAAGGTTCATACAGAAAAATCATGATTACATCACTGACATTTCAAGGACTTGATCTATACATGTATCATTCAAACATTTTTGACATGAAAAAATCCAATAAGTGGACTCATAACATCATTTGTACAGAAAATTCGGAATGAAATTAAAGATTTTCCGATAAAAATTTTAATTCCAAGACTTTCTTGTCCCTTGCTAATCTTCTTATTTCATAGTTAGTTTCTGAGAAAATAACAGGATAATATAAAATGTAGAAAGAAAATTAAAAACTGAAATCTACCACATGCTGAATTAAAACAAGAAAAAAAAACTCAGAAACTGAAAAGTAACACACCATCTTCAACAACATATACATAAAGTTCGGCATAACTGAAAGTTCTGAGGAATGAAGTGGTTATGAAGAAGATGTGTTGAATTATAATAAGAGAAAAATCCAGACCTTTTCAAGACCTCAGATTTTTTTCTGTGCAAACCATGTGGGTAATGCCAGTTAGTATCGATATTAGTAACACATAAATATATATATACAATACATCACTCTAATTTGTGTTTTAGTTCAACGTGAACTTGGATAACTAAAAACATACCAATAAATAATACAATAATTTTAAAACAATATTTGGGACTACTGTCGAAATGTTGAATGAAAAAATTGAAACTGTGAAATTTTACACATGTTGATCAAGTTGAATGAAGATTGAAACTGACATATGACACATGTCCAAGCTGAATGAGAATAAAATTGGTATTTGGGACTACTTTGAAATGTTGAAAAAAAAATGAAATTGTGAAATATTTTACATGTGCTGATCAAGCTGAATGAAGATGGAAACTGACATATGACACATGTGTCCAAGCTGAATGAGAATTAAACTGAAATATTACACATGCTGTCTGGGCTGAATGAAAATTAAAACTGTGACATCTTACATGTGCTGTCTGGGCTGAATGAAAATTTAAACTCAAATGTAACTGATCTGTGATAGGCAGTGGCTAAGGAATTGGATAGAAATAATTTCAATGAGGCAAGGACTTATATATGAAACCATACTACTAACTACACTATAGCATGTATAGATTTGTTTTTTTTTTTTTTTTTGATTGGCAAGCATGAAACTTAAGTCAGTGGAATGCCCAAAAAGGACAAATATGTACACTACATTAGGTGATGAACACTGAAGGATTACAAGATTAGCTACAACTGTATGAAGCTACAATAATGTAAACATATCATTTATAAAGGGAGATAACTGTAACACTTTTATTCTATTTTGACATACTCAACCATGGCCGTTCACAAAAAATATACATGCAAGTTAAAAAAATTTACCCATATGGAATTTAAATTTCGCATTTATTGGCTGAAAAAGCTAACCCTCAGATGTTCACCAAAAAAATATATATATGCAAGTGCCAAACAAATTACCTATATAAAATTAAAATCCACATTCCGTTGGTCACAAAAATTATACTTGCAAGCCCTAAAAAATTTACCCATTTTAAAATTCAGATTCACATTTAGCGGCCAAAAAGAGTTTGCCCTTGGCTTTTCACAAAAATGCACATAAGCACTAAAACATTAACCATATGAAATTCAAATTTCACATTTAATAGCCAAAAAAGCTCAACCTGAGCTGTTCACAAAAAGTATTCTTGCTAGTGCTAAAAATTAAACCATATGAAATTGAAATTTCACATTTAGAAGCCAAAAATTGCTCAACCTCAGCTATTCACAAAAAATTAACATGCAAGTGCCAAAAAATTGCCCATATAAAATTCAAATTTGACATTACCTGGTAAAAAAAGTTTTTACAAATTCATGCAGACTCCACAAGTTATTGAGATCAATGGGAATTTAACAAAACTTTCAACATAGAGTAACATCACAATGACACATACTGGTGAATATCATAAACACATACATTCTTGTATACACTATCTGCATTCACTCTGACTAGTGACTAGTAATTCTATATCATTTTAAAACTACAGTACTAAATAGAGCTAAAAAAACCTGTAGACAAACCCTGATCTTCAAAGGGCAATGTTAAATGTTTTAACTTTTTTGCGCTTTTCTGAAATTGTAGAGAAAACTGCAGTGTTCAGAAAAAAAATGTTGGTGGATCTTCCTGAATGGGACTAAAATTTTTCATTTCAGGCTAATCCAGAAGGCTTTTAGTAAAGTGAAAAAAGATAACTTTTAAAATATCAACTGCTTCCAAATATTATTGGATTAAATTTCAGATTGAATCAGTTTTTAATATTTTTAAATAAAAAATTCAAAGATTTACTTTTTTGACAGAAAATAATGAAATAGTGACACTGATCTTCAGCATGTAGATTTACTTAATATGTAGTATATCAAATGCACCAAATGGAAATAAAGTTAAAAGCTCTCTGTTTAAAAAAAATTCATGTGTAAATACACATCATATGTTCATAATTATAGACATATGCACACACTTTATAAATTCCATTTACCATATAACATACAGGTAAAACAAACATGAATACAAACAACCCCCCCTCTCTCTCTCTCTCTCTCTCTCTTGTACCACATAAAATGATTTCCCACATAGGATTAAATGATGGTGAACACATCTACCCTTCCTCTCTCTCTCTCTCTCTCTCTCTCTTTCTCACTCTCTTATTAACTCAGGATTAAATGATGGTGAACACATCTACCCTTCCTCTCTCTTACAGTAATTTTCTTTTTTTTTCTCTCTCTCTCTCTCTCTCTCATAATGAAATATTTCCTACAAAGGATCAAATATAGGTGAATACATCTACCCCTCTCTGTCTCTCTCTCTCTCTTATCAACTTAAATACCATATCAAATGATTTCCCACATAGGACTTAATAAAGATAAACACACCAAACTCTCTCTCTCTCTCTCTCTCTCTCTCAAACTCTCTTTCTCAACTCAAATCAAATGATTTCTCATATAGGATCAAATCGGGGTATATGCCCACAAACACGCCCACTCTCTCTCCAATAAAATAAATAATAATTTTCCAACAAAAAAATAAGCATATGAACATTTATACAAAACAGTCATACTATTAAATCTATAAATAAAATTTATGACATGAAATAAACTCATTACTTTTATCATGTTACAAAATATGGCACCAAAATTGATATGGGTTAAAGAAAAAAAAAAGAGAGAAAAAATTGTGCGATTTCATTTTCTTAAGGTGAACCTTATTTAATAAAATTGAAAAGAACAACATAAAAAAACACCTAAGAAGCAAATCTAAAACCTCCAACACAGAATCTAAATAAATAACAAATAATGCAAACAACAAAATACCATGGGCCTCATTCAGATCAAAAATTAATAATAAATTAAGTTAATTAATAATATAGTAATAAAGTACTAACACATAACCCCTTAAAATAGTAGTCAAATTAAAAAAAAATTATTAAACATACATTGTCAAAGTCTTTTTTCAAAATTGCAAAAGAGAAAGTTATTACTGACACCATTTCAAAAGTACCCTTAATATGAATCGGACCAGAGAAAAACCATATTTTCCCAATCAAAAGCATGATCAAAATATGAATAGCCAGTGGCAAACCTACTCCATCCAAAGATTGTGAAAATTCACAAAGATCTGTTGAGTAGTTTTCATTCAAAGTGGGAGACATAATACTGGTGGAAGAAACTTAGACACTACATGCTCTCACCCTCACGACATCATTTGAGGGACGGCACAATTAATGTACTCTATGTTTCCATTCCTGGTAGCCAAAATCGCCATTGGCTACTAATTTCTGAGGAATTCTTTCAAAAAGTAGCCTATTTAAGCAAATTTGTGGGAAAATACTTTAAAAAGGACTATATTTTCACAAATTTTGGAAATTTGGCTACTAATTATTTTAAATTTGTGGAAATGTAGGTACTGTATTACTGAAGAAAGTCAAATTAAAGCATTTTGTTTTTTAAATATAGAAAATCATTATAAAAGAATTGTCTCATATTTTACAAACTTTCATTATCCGGCACCAAATTCATATCAAAACCTTTCATACTAATGAGCACTCTTTAAAATGTTGACCAAAATGAATGGATGGAAAATGATAGATTCTAACTACTGTGGCATAAAGATTGCTGCTTCAAATATCACATACATAAAACTGTCTACATAATTTATTTATTCAATAGTTCTATATAAAATTTAAAATGGCCGACTTCTGTTCTGCATCTGCTGTAAATCGGGGAATTTTCACATTGGTTACTTTTTCGTGAGAATGGGGTTCGCCGCTGTACCACGTGATAACCGCTATGATGTCATTCCGGGAATCTGTGACATTGACGTTTTCCAAACGTTCCGCACAAACGTTAAGAGGTATTGATCATGTGGTACAGCGGCGAATCCCATTGTCATTTCAAAATATTTCCTGACTAATATTTCCACATCATTTGATGATGGTCAGTGCAGATTAATTGAATGCAAAATTTTCCGGATTTACAGTTTAACTTAATAAATATTTCCAACCATTAGATATAACAAATTGGCACATTTTACAACCATTTTCTATGATTCTTTAACAAAAGTCTATTCGTTGGTTAATAATTTTCCTGGAACTGTCTACAATAATGGATTTTCTTGAAATCTAAATTCACAGTTAGGCCCCACTTCTTGACCTGTTTGTTTTTTAATATTCCTCAGATCCAGGAAATAAAAAAAATGCTAATCGAGCATTCTGTTACTCCATTTACGCTAATGAGGAACAAATGGAAATTGGTTACACTGCAATTTCTCAGATTTACAGCGCTTTTATTGCAACATGTCAACTTATGCCATTTCATTTCCATTTTCATGTAAATCTAAGATCTGCAAACACGTTATGAGACATCATGTGATACACTGGTTAGCGCCATTGTGACTATTCAGTAAAAGTCAAATTCACATAAACTTTTTATAGTGCATCTCTTGTTCATCCTGGAAGCTATTTCCAACATACTTTGCTTGATGCACACATACAGGTTTCCGGTGTCAGGCAATTTAGCTTTCTGTACAAATCAAGCCAGGACAAGTCTGCAAAATTATTATTATGGATTTACAGGTGGTGGATCAGTCGGTTTGTGTGTGGAAGAGTACAGTTGACTTTATATACAAGTTTGACAAAAGAAATAGAATCATTCTTCAATGACTGTTATAAACTGGTGACCTTCACATAGAGGTGACCTTATAGACAGGTGAGACTAAAAACTAACATTGTGACTGTTAGAATCTTGAATTGTTGAATGGTGTGTTTTTAAAATCCAAGGCTATTTTCTCTTCAGTCTTGATTTGAAACTGTAAAAACTAAAATTGACTGTTTGAATCTCAAATTCATCAAACTCCTGACATTTTGAGTCTGTGTAACACATGGTGTGATTTTTTAATCAAAGGTCGTTTCCGTTTGGGCTTTGATTTACTTCAAGGCAGGCGAGACTGTAAAAACTAAAATTATGACTGTTAGATTCTTGAATTGTCATCAAACTCCTGGCATTTTCAGTCCGTATAACACATGGTGTGGTTTTTTAATCCGAGGTCGTTTTCGTTTCGGCTTTGATCGACTTTTATAATACTGATTTAACAAGAACAATAACACTAGGCCCGTTCCGACAAACGCTACAACGGGGAACACACTGGCTGAGTCAACGTCACTTATTAACTTAGAACTTCTCATCTGCGGATCATCTGGAAATCCAGGTTTTTCATTGATACCTATCACTGGAACGTCCAAATCATCAAAACGTCTTCCATTTCCCATCGGAATCGGAGCATCCAGACCAATCGATAATAGTTTTTGTTGCTGATAAAAGTTTCTGAAATAACAAAGTATAAATGGCAATGAACATGGTGATGAACAAACTGAGGTAAAAAAATGAATTTTTCATCTGTTTTATTCGGTAAAATTGAAATAATAAAGATACAGGTATTATATTCCCTAAACAACTGATGACATGAACATTTGTTTTAAAGAGAAGGTTCTTTTTTTTTTTTTTTGCTGTTCCAGGGTAGGTTTATTCTGGCTCAACCCAAAGCATCAATTTGACTATAAGTTGAGGGAGAAAAAACATATTTTACAACTTAAAAATACTGCAGTGATAAGGAAGGTGGTAAGATTACCAAGGGACATTATAACAAGGTTTTACAGTATGAATGCAGTGCTGTACTAGTGTTTTACACACCAGTCAAGATTTCTTTCACTTATATCAAGTCAGTCAGTTCCTTGATGGTAGAAAAATTTGGATGACCAGAGAAAACCACTGATCTTTGGGAACGAAACTTACAAACTTTCTCAAACTAGGATCTGATCCAGTGGGATCCAAGCCTATAATATGTAATAAGTGTTTTAGACCACTATGTCACAGATGCCCCTCATTCTCCCAATGCGGTAGCTCAGTTGGTAGAGTGCTCGCTCCGTAAGTGGAAGGTCGTGGGTTCGAGCCCCGACCGGGTCTGACCCAAGACTTGAAAGTGGGTAGTGACTGTTCTTTCGCCAAGCACTTGGCATTAAGAAATGAAAGTCATGGTTCTTTCGGATGGGAACTTCAAATAAATTAGGTCCCGTGTCATGGTGGGCTTGGCACGCTAAAGAACCCTGCTGTACAATGCCATCAGCGCAATGCACAGGCATATTCTGCACTTTCGCATATAGCTGGCGACAACTCGATATAAGTGAAATATTCTTGACTGGGGCATTAAACACCATTACTCAACTCAACTCATTCTCCCACTTTTTTCAGGTACCTAAAACTCATATCACATTTTAGTACCTGTATTTAATCAATTTATTTCAATTAATACTTTAATACTTACGATGGAGCTGACTGATTGAGTGGCTGAGGCTTAGACCAGACAAGTCTCTGACATGTTGGAAGTGGCCTTGACCTTGGTGTACCCAAATGACCTTCTATGACCTTGGAGTATCTATGTAAATGATTACCTAAAAATAACAAAAAAAATGCTTTCAATATTATGGTCTGTGCTAGAGTAACTTTTTTATCAACAAAAATTAATATTCACATTTATTAAAATACAGTGAAACCAGTTAAAAGTTAACCTCGAATAAACTGAAAGCCTGTAAACTAAATATCTGTGAAAAGTGAACTGCAAGTAAACTGAAATTTTTTGAACAAAGACAAAAACTTCTTTAGACAATGTAGCTCTACTGTTAATCAAAATAATGATTCAAAATATTAGATGTCATGCTGAAACAGAAAATGGACTACAAACAGACTTTGGAGAAATGTACATGTAAATAATTTTCTAGCAGCAACTGTTGCCAAAATACATGTATGCTTGAATTCAGTCAACATGGTCAAAGAAAAAGTTACAAATAACCGTGAGACAGATGTCATCTTTATTATATTTCTCACCTTCCATCCTATCAGGTAATTCTGATGGTGCCAGATTAACTTTGATCTGATTGGATAATACTGGCGGAACGGTTTTATATGCTGTGTATTCCAGTATACCACTTAACATCCAATAACAATCTACAACAGAAATAATACAGAATGTATATAACAATAAATCTGATTGGACAACACTGTGAAAGAGTATTATATTACATTTAACATGCAATAAATATAACAGATCATCAATACAATTTAAGTTAAAAACACGGAAAGGAACATCAAACGCAGACAGAATTTTTCACACATCTTTTATGAACAAATATTGCTATTTTGAAATTAGACTGACTTATGTAAATACATTCTGTAGTCTGTTCATGAATGGCAGAGAAAAAACTGGATGCCCAGAGAAAACTACAGACCTTTAGCAAGCAAACTGATAAATTTTCTCATACTTTGATCTGTCCCAAGTCTGGCTCTGAGAAAACAAGGTAGACTATGCAAAACCTGAATTTTTACAAATAAATGGAAATAATGTGTTCTATCTCTGCATAATAATATCAAAAAAGCAACAAATTTGATGAATTCATGATTCGTTAATTTTTATTTACCTTTGACCATGTGGCTGTTATCCAGACAGTTAGAATCTCCATACAGAGCTACTCTACCACTCTTTGATTTCGTTGTGGTTTGATATAGACCTAGTATTGGTACTGACTCCGTCGTGTGTGCTGCACTCTTTAACACTTCATGACCTGAAATATATAATGTAAAATCCTGTTATTTTGTTGTGGTATTCCTCAATTTATTGCCAAAATATTTAAAACAAAACTTTTGCCTGTATCAAGTTTTAAAGGAAAACAAAGAAGTATGATATTACAAGTAAGTCTTCAGTAATGTAAAACACGAATACATGTATAACGAACATGCTTACAATGAATACATTGGGCCCGACTGCTCCTTTATATAACTTTTTTTGTTACAATTTAACGAGGTTAAAACTAGAGTCCCCAGGGCTTCATTATAAACATATTTCACTGTAATGTTAAATGGGATATTTTGGTAATTTTCTCTCAGAATGTGGTTTTATAATTTTGATATGATATGATATGATTTAATATTTTGGCACTTCACTGAAAAAGTTCAATGTACTGTTTCTTGACAATCAGCTGCAAAGGCCACTGAAATACATTTTATGACATTGTATATAATTTGAAACTGGCAGAGTGGGGAAGAGTGAAGTAAGGGCATCTAAACAATATGAGATGCTGTGATATATTAGTCACAATATAAGTTATACAGGGCTTTTGCAGGTTACACGGCCCCATGTACCCCGTCAAAGATTTATGTACCCTGAGCCGTACATTTCGTATTTTCCATGACTTGCGTACGTTGTCGCCAGGTTTGTTTATCGTAACTAGACATCAGAAAATTACAAGTTACTTCCCTTTTACTGCTAAACATAGCATGCGTCCATGAACCCCGGCAGATTTCCGAACATTGTTCTATGTACCCCTGCAAGTTAACCAATCGCTATGGGAGAAATTTCTTTGAAGGGTGACAAATAATCCTATATGTGTAAGGAAACATATCTCCAGAACATAAACATTGTAGGTTATCATTACCTTGATCCTTTAGACTTTGAGTTATGATAATCCCATCTTCAGGAAATTTAGCAATACTGGTACCAGAGGCATAATACACTGAAAATAATATAAATATAAAAGTGAGTTTGATACAGCATCACTACAAAATCTCACCAATAATTTTACATCATCTCAGTGAATGGGCTTTTGTCAAGAACAAAGTTACATTAATAGCATATACTGTAAACGTATTTAATTTCGCGTGTATTTATTTACGCTGTATAGGAAATTTAGACATATCCGCGGAGTTAAATTTTCGCGAATTTGAAATGTGCCTCATAACACAATCAGTAAAGTATAATTTTCGCTTGGTATTAATTTTCGCGCGAATCAAACGACCACGAAATAAGCAAAAATTAGTACACCGCGAAAATAAATATGTTTACAGTAATTAAAATATTTCATGGTCTGGTTTATTTTAAAGTTTCAGACCCAAATTGATTTTCGTCTAGTTTCCAACATTCATTACACTGTTAACCATTAAACGCCAGCAATAATTGGTGTGGAGTGGAGTGATGGAGTGCTCGGAGAAGTTAACACTATAAAAGTGTAACAAAAATGGCAAAAATGCAGCAGCCAAATCAAGACTCGACCCTGGCATCCTCCCAATACTAGACACTGTATCTAGTGACTATGTTACTCAGCTATCTATCACCCCACACTAGAACATGTATAACAAAGCCTAGATTCCTTGCCACCATTTTTATTTTGGCATTATTAAGGGGTTAAGTATCAACTTGAGTGAGACTTATAAAGAAAATTGTTAAAGAAACAGACTTTAAGACTTGGTAATTTATCAAAGGACATAAGGAGTTTTACTGTGGTGATTAGCTAGGTGGCAAAGTAATCTAGAATTATAATGCAGTTTGACTGTGGTCATTAAAATTCTAAGAGGTGGCCCAGTTATCAAGGGTAATTACTGTGTTAATAATCTGTTACAATGTACTTACTATCATGATCACCCATCAAGAAATCACCTTCATACACTTGGTCACTGTAAATATACAAACAATATATATCTAGTTTTATAATTCATTTTCAAAGCCTTCTTACTTAAATATTCATATTGTTTTACTACAATTCTATAGTGACCACCTTGGTGGATCAGTGGTAAAGTGTCCACCTCTAGAGCCAGAGGTTATAGGTTCAAACCACAGCTGGGTCATACATAAAACTTTAAATTTGAGATACTACTGCTTCAACTGGGGCTCATTATTATGAGGACATATATATATTGACTGGTTCATCTGTGTCAGCACAATATGACTAGGGAAGTGGTACATGTATGCCTGATAGCTTGAGAACACAGCTAATGTTTGTTCTTTGTATGTTAATATGAATGCAGAAGGAATGATTTTATTAGCTTCCCTTACCTAAATGCCATACCAAGGGGAGATAACAAATCATTAATTGCTGGAACATTAGCACCACCTGTATCTGGCATCCACCATTGTCTGAAACAAATTCAATAAAATTATTATAAAAATGTCTATATTAAAAAATTTACTAATGAAATTATAGTTTTATTGAGATTTTATACAATTTATCAAAGAAAAATATTTGGAACTAAACAAAATCAAAGAGCTAATTACAATTGTGCATTTACAAGTAAACATTTCAGTCAAGTATTTTCATTTTTGTTAGTTTTGAATGAAAACATCTGCAAAACATTATAGTAAAATTGTCATAGCTTCTTCATTCTACAGTTCACAATATTGCTGCTCTAAATGTTTGCATGACATGTGGGTTTAAGTTTTACAAGATTTCATAGGTAGACAGACGTTTTGTTTTTTTATGTGGACGATTAACATAGGAAAAACTTGGATTGTCTATACATATGTGTATATTATAATAGTACCTTGTATTTTCATCGTAGAATTTGACTTTTTTCATGACAGATACATTGTACCAATCAGCGAAGATAACAATGGACAATCCCTCGTCAATGTCTCGTTTTATCTTGGTCACTTCTTCTGGGAAGTACTCTTCTTCTGAGTCTACGATTAACAACGTCCCGTACTGACTAGCATCAAAACAGGTAAATGGAGATCCTGTAAAACAATATATAATTAATGATTTTCAATCAACCTGATATGTCAATAGCAGCAATCAATCCAGAAATGTAGTCAGTTGGTCTTGACAAAACGGGATGATGTTTTCAAAAATTGAAACATAACTTGGTGCAAACTAGTATTAACTTGATTAAGTCAAAGAAAAAACATAAATAAGACAGAGGTAGAATAAATGCTCTGAATGTGAAAGTGGTGTGGAGAGGAGTAATGTGTTTTACCATACCTAGAGTATACATATAGTATCCATTTGGAATACACAACATACATTGCTGTCAAGGATAAAATATTTGTATACTTGTTGCTGATGTCAGACAGAAATTCAACAAAATGGAACTCATGTACATATCCAATAAATACCGTACACTTTAATAATGTGGAGTAAATATCTTGTCATTCAATATACAGTATAAAAATTACGTTTTACAAGTTTTGATCAATATCCATCCACAAATATGGAAGTTATGGGGCAGACACAATATTAGGACAGATGGACAAACAGGGAGATTTCTACGGGTGATTAAATATATACACCATTTATTATTCAAGTTGCCTTACCTAATACTTCTACAAAGTAACCATTACTTCTCAAATGTTGATACATGTCTTTAAAATTAGTATGGATATGATCTCCATTCCTGAAATAAAATCAAAATTCTTACATTGGGAATAATTGAATTGGACATTTTTATCATTTCCCTAAAAATATTTAAGCAAGAAGACACATTTTACACTTCTTGTAAACTAAATGTAATAAGTATTAGCATAAAGACATTCTAGACCTGTATAATCCCCTAAGACACATTTTATTCTTTCGGGTAATTAGTGTCCTCACTTCTAATCAAAAACAAACATACTAATCCATGTTCGAATCACAATCCAGAAGCAAAGTAAAAACTTTGGAACTGACAAGTTAGGTTAGACATGTGAACTTCCACTAGGGAAGTGAGGCCAGGTGCTCCAGAAGGGTAAGCACCTCCTGTTTAGCTAGCTACACTCGCCACCTGTGTAATCAAAATTGTGTGAAAGGAACAATGAACTATGAGACGTCAAATATATCCAGGGCAATCCTGGACACAGAGATTAATAGAGACACTAATAAATAGAGAAACTATGCTGTATAAGGAATCAATACCTGGTGGGGGGACATGCTAGTCCCGGATTAACTTTTTTTAATTTAACACTAAGTTTTAGATGAAAGATTAAATCTGATTCTCTGTTGCTTAAAGTTTCCCTGTGTTCATTCATAAAAGGACACCTTCATTCTCTCCGTCTGTTTCTTTTTCACGATGAATATGACTATACAAGCAGAGAGTAGATGTGGATATAATTACTCACCAGTCTAAGGGATCATTCTTCATTCGTAGGTTATCCCTTGGGAAGTAACCGGGTGGATATCTCAAATTGTGATACTGGTCCCACAAAATCCTCTTACTGTAATAGAAAAAGGTTAATTATTCTAAATTGAAATTAATATTTTAATTATCATGGAAATTTGATTAAACAAATCAATTATCATTGCATTTATGTATTTATTTCATTATAAATAACTTAGTTGTAAAAAAATATTTTTTGGCAAGAGAACATGAATGATTGAAAATGGGTCTGTTCAAGTCACAAAACTCATATCCATACATCACCATCTACAACTGAAGTTGCAGAAATCTATACTCAAAGAGTCAAATCTGCACAACTAAATTAAGATGTGGAGGATTGGAGTTTATAGCAAGTTCATGGATAGTGGAGAAAACCAGAGTGTCCATAAAAAACCCAAACAAGCTTTGACCAGACAAATTTCATAATACTGTTAGATGATGCTTAATTTAAAACGGAACCTAGGAGTGGAAAGGCACTGAGACCTGTAAGCAAATGCTTTATGTAAACCACTGTTCAACCAAGACCCTACTTCTAAAGTATGTGGTGATCACTTTCAAAACTGAGATAGAATGAAAACTGAGATTCTTATGATATAAATATTTATTAAATAATTTACAAACAAAATATAATACAATGAGAAAATATCTGTCAAATTACCTTCTAGGTGGTGTAGGTATAATTTTAACTTTCACTGGGAGTTTTAGATTTGTAATTCTTGGCTCTGTTTCATCTCCCTGTAAATTAAACAATTTGTATTTGAAAATATTATAAAAACATTAACAGGGCCCATACAGAACAGACAAAAAATGACTTTTCCACAAGTTTTTCAGGATATTCCTTATAGAATGTAAATCATTAACCAGACTCAGAAATGAACAAAACTAGATTTTGTCTGAATTGTATAGCAATTTAAAGATTTTTTCTTATTTTCATATATTTTTAACTTTTTTCTCACATTCAATTACTTTTCCATGACATTTTACAAAATTATATGACTTTTAAAGGCAAAAACTGAATTCCATGACTTTTCAAAAGACAATCCAAATTCTATTTCTATGCGAACCCTCATTAATATTTAAGAAGTTACATTTAGACTGGGGATAAAGGATAAGCTACTTTTATAGTGACCTTAAGTGCTACTTTGACAACATGAAGTTACCAATTGTTACTGCTGTTAATATGTTCTTTAAAGCCAATAACAGTTTTATTACAGCAATATTACATCTGTTATTTACCTCTGGTGGAGACTCTATAGTAAGAGTTATCTGTCCTTGTGCAATACCTTCCCATGATGCAGCAGACTTGCCGACAGTTATAAATACTGCCAGATATCCTGACCACGGCCATAATGTTGCTGAAGAAGTAAAGGCTATATCCAGATGATCACCATTATGAGGTTTATATGGCTGCCATATTGGCTAAAATAAACAAAGAAAACAAATTAATATTTAACAGAGATATCATTTTGTTTCAATTAATAGGGTTGGCAATTCTTGTCAAGTTATCACCATGAATTTGCAGTGTTGAAGATTTTCAGTAAGGAACAAAAATAGGGAAAAATAGATGCAGATTATATTATTGCTAGTTCATTTGTATTTCACCAGGTTTTATGTTAATATTTATCATAGTTTAGATGTTTTCGAAGAAACTCTGTGTGTAAATTAATATTGATAATGGTTTATTTTTGTAATGTTTTTTTTCTGTAAAACTGAATCTGCGTATCAAAGGATCATATGCTCATGAAAATATATGTTTATGAAAGTTTCTGTTTTTTATGTCCCCCAAACAAAGTTGGGAACATATAGTGTTTACTCCGTTTCTTCAACCAACATTTTGTCCGCCACTTTTCTCGAAAGCAATTTAACAGATCTTTATGAAACTTCACGAGAACAATCTTTAGATGGAGTAGATATACCATTGGATATTCTTATTTTGATCATTCACATGGTTCGAAAAACATATATTTCCCTGTTGGGTTTCTTTTGGATGACACTCTTAACATGACATCCCATTTCAGATATAATATTTTTATTGTTTTTTATTTACCTTGTCTACAATCTTGCCTGTTACACCCATACCATTAAGTATAGTTACCTGTAAATACAAACAAAATTATTCATATAGATTTAAAATGTCATATTTTCAGGCTCATTATATCTATATTGAATTTAAGAATGTTAATGATCAAATATGTTTATGAATATGAGCAGTACTATGTTTTCAAAAATTTAAAATTATTTGTTGCCAAATTTACAAAATTTGTGAAAATATATTATTTTTAAAGTATTTCTCATAAATAGATTACTTTTTGAAAGAATTTTTCCAGAAATTAGTAGCAGTGGCAATTTTAACAGATGGAAACAAACATGTAGGTTTTATTTGTTCTGTAAGTTTCATGAAAGAACTATTTTAATGTAGTCAGATTCTTAAACTGAGCACACAAAGTCAGTTGCTAGTGTCATGATTTTTGAGAAAGTTTACATCAGATACAAGAATGCATATATATATACTCATCAACAACAGTCATGGCATTGTAATACAGGACTGAGAACAATATGGCCAACAAGTATGGACATTCTGTCAGATATGTGTGCCCTGCATCATGTACATACATATAATGAGTCAGTGTAGGCCCTGTAACATGTATACTTACATTGACAACAACAGGCATGGCACCGTAATAGATAGGTTGAGAACAATATGGCCACATGTATGGACATTCTGTCAGATCAATGTAGCTGGGACTCAGACTGAAAATAAGAAATAAACTTACAAGTGTATATACTTAAAACAAAATAACTTTCTTAAAATAGCATTAGAAACTAAGCACTCACATGTATATCACACAAAAAAACAAGCAAATTCAGTGACTAGGTTCCCCAGCCAGTAGACACCTTTTTGCTAGTTGCACTAACATGTATGTTTAAAAGGCCATAATCCCTAGAAAAAAAAAAAAGAAAACCAAGTTTGGATTATACATGTATGTGCATCACCTATTAATATTGATGCTTTAAGCTTTGCACCAAGTTTCATAAATCAGTGCTAAATAGTTTTGGAAACTAATTCTGGAAAAAAAAAGGGTCTGAATGGACAGGAATTCAAATGAAATATCCCCATTTTTCTTCAAAAGGCAGTTGGAAAAAATATCCGCAAAATTTTGCATTATAAAACAAATTCCTTATACATTTAATTTATTGATTTTGATGAACCTACCTTGCTTGTGGCTTGTATGTTCTGAGAGTCTGATAAGCCCTGATCAAATCCAGTTTGCCGTGACCTTGTTCAAACATATTAACATCAGGTAGACGTCTAGCTGAGGCCATCAATGACTGCTTCATACTGGCTGGATTGATTACATGAGCACGGTCCAATACAGCACTGAAATGAAAATTTTTTTATATTTTATTTTTTCCATGACAAGCATAAATTTACTGAAAACACATCCCTTCTTATAATTGGGAAAAAACTTTCCAAAAACAAAAGCAGAGAATTTCAAATTTTATACTGACAATTTACTGCAGTTCAATGATTTTTAAAACAATGCCCTAAGTAAATCAATGCCTAATAAAATGAACTCAACTTTAATTGATGCCAAAATTCAAATTTTGCATTATTTCAAGTGTATATTATGTAATTAATGTTGAAAATGTCCAAAGTGAATAAAATTTAACCAAACTGCTGCACATTGTTATAAAACTATCAATTTTATAATAATATGTCAATAAAATTAATTTTTTAAATTTGTGTTAATCCAATGAAGCTTTAAACAACTGAGTCTTGGTATCAGCAGACATTAGATGAGTAAACTACATGTATATTTATATTACCTGAAAAGTAGAGTAACAGCTCCAGCTACCACAGGTGAGGCAACACTGGTTCCAGAGAGTGAGCGACATCCACCTCTACAATAAACAAAATTATAAAATAAATTACCTGCAATGCATAAATATGGATAAAACTTAGATTTTCAGGGTTTTGGGGGACAACATCTACTATCAGTTAGTTGTTTGGTTCATTGATGGAATGAATAGAGTTTTATGTCCCAGTCAAGAATATTTCACTTATATTGAGTTGTTACCAGCTATAGGTGAAGTGACAGAATTTTTCAGTGGAGTTACACCTAATCAAGAGTATTTTATTTATCAATTCAAGGCTGGTGGAGTAAACTATATTGTCCAGAGAAAACACCAGACCAGACAAGAGAATTGACAACCTTTTCACACTAGGATCTACACCAATTGGACCCCAATTGGATATTAACCTAGCAGGGAGGGGGGCAATGATCTGCAAGCAAGTGGTTTTCACTTCTTAGTCACTAAAGCCCATTCTAATGTTCTGCTGGTTCTTTCATTTCTTATGCATGAAAAATTATCTATTTAAAGTTACATGTTTCTTACTTGAGAGCAGATCCTCTAACAGCAGATCCATATGTTACTATGTCTGGTTTAACTCTGCCATATCCTGATGGAAGTTCCTGTAAAGATAATCAATACATGTACATGTACAGTTAAACCTCATTATACTGCCCCTCAATAACATTCCCACCTCGCTTATTGCCACACTACTCTTTGTTCCAAAATCCAATTCTTCTATGCTTTTCTTAAAACTCTGCCCAAGTTAGCACCCCTGTATAATGCCAAATTTAACTGAAAAAATAGTGCCTATGAATCAGGGTTTTAATGTGTAGTCAAATCTTAATGCATTTTATTAAACTTTTGCCAAAAAAGCAAAAAATAGCATTGTGCCAACCCAGGGTTTAACCCCATAACCCTTGATTATATCTTACATATGTGGTCATCCCTCTAGATGAGAATCTGGCTATCTGATTTTCAAAGTTGATCCCTCCAACACCTATTACATCCAACCTTGGGTTTGAACCCATAACCCTTGAAATATTACTTACCCATGTGGTCATCCCTCTAGAAGAGAATCTGGCTATCTGATTTTCAAAGTTGATCCCTCCAACACCTATTACATCCATCTGATCCGCTGGGTTATTCAAAGTCCTTAAATAGAAATTACAAAATTTGTCATAATTTAAGTAGTTGGTTAATAAAAAATAACTAGAACTGTTGAAGCTGACTTATACCCCACCCCCTGCATAGGTTTTGTAATTAGGCTAGAATCATAATATTTCCTAATAAATTTACAAAACAAAAATCTAAAATGTAGACTTATGCACAGGTTCTTATCATGGATGATGTATAAAAGAATTAACCTACGGATGGACAAGGTGATCCCAGTATACTGACCCCTTACTTAATTGCAGGGGTTACAAAGAGTACCGGTAGTTTATTTTAATTTGCTATGATTTGCTTTTGCTGCCAGTGTTAAGTATTTTATGATTCTATGTACAATTGGGCAACTGTTTATCAAACTCTTCAGATTTGTCTACAGATAGCACAGAGACATGGTAACTTCATTTGGTTTAAGCCTGGAGATTGGCTTGGATGCAACTAAATTATATCTGAATTTAAACACTTTAGACAATTTAATCTTTGACACTTGTAATTTATTTGTAACACACAGAAAAGAAATGAATTTTAAAATTTCAAAGATTTACAGTACCAACAAAGAAGAGTATAATTACATAAAATACACAGTGTTTACAAGAATGAAAACTATTTACCCATATAAAGGTCCATCATTACCAATAGCAGACACCATGATGACTTTGTTAGCTGTTAGTTCCCAGACCTAAAAAGAAAAACATGTATATTTTGGATAAATATCCTTCATCTGATAGCAGCCAGAGCCAACAAGATCATTAAACAAATGCATGAAATAAGCAGTGTCCGAAATAAGTCAAAAATTTTAACAAGTCCTTGTCTTGGTTATTTTAACATTTTCTATTGTGGTATGTAGGGAATGTTTGAAAAATTAACCAGTCCTTCCCAAAGTTAACAGTCTCGAACTGTGAGATGTTGTATTGAACACTGAAATAAGATACACAATAAACAGGGACATAATGTAATTGTAAATTGTTGCCATGGTTATGCTACAAATTACATGTGTATTTATTTATTCCATATACAAACAGATTATCTACATGTAAAAAGTCTGGTCCATTTACATATGTATACCCAATACACGTACTGTAATCATAAACTGTTGTCATGGTAACAGTACAATATATTTACCTTATCAACAAATGGATGGTCCATAAAGTCAGGTCCACCTATACTTAAGTTTAGAACATTTATCTTCTTTAAGATGGCATAATTGAAAGCATCTAAGAACCAGGAGGTGTAAGACACCTGAAAAATATAAAAACAAGAAATGAACAATGATAACATACAGTTGTATGATTCATCATAGAATATTGTCACCCTTCAAAAAATTTCTCGAATAGCGATTGGTTAACATCGGTTGCCGGGGTACATGGAACTATGTTCGGAAATCTGCAGGGGTACATGAATGCACACGATGTTTAGCAGTAAAAGGGAAGTAACTCGTACATCGCTGACGTCTAGTTACAGTAAACAAACATGGCGACAATGTACGCAAGTCACACAAAATACAAAAAGGAAGATAAAAAGACCCAACTGGTTACGCTTTGAAGGGTGACTAAAACGTTATACAGGGCTTTGGCAGGTTACACGACCCTATGTACCCCATCAAAGATGAATGTACCCTTCGCCTGCAGCTCAGGGTACATAAATCTTTGACGGGATACATGGGGCTGTGTAACCTGCCAAAGCCCTGTATAACTTATAATATAGCGGTCATGTGTAAATGAATAAATGTCATGAGACAAAACAACATTCTCTTTCTTTCAAGACCAGATCAGACAAGGTCCTGGTTGTTAAAAACTCCATTAGATTAACCAAGCTGTTAGAAAAATTTGAAAATGGAAGTAAAACTAATAATTTTTGCTATAATCATAAAGTATTAACTTCTACTGTATGAAGTAAAATTTGAAAAAAAAATTGAAGTACACAATGTATATTGCTCAATACAGAAGATACAAATTATTTACTAACCAGCTAAAGTTCAGGATGGAGACAGAATTTAATAGGTTAAGTTTAAGCCCAGGGAAGAAGTACTGATTTACATGTAATTATATCTTGTTGTTGGCATACCTGGTTATTTGTAAACACTCTGAAGACATATATATTAGCATCAGGAGCAAAACCAAGACATTCACTGGAACTAGCTATAACACCTGCTACAAATGTACCATGTCCAAGACCTGGAAAAAAGGAGGATAACTGGGAAAAATATATAAATGAACAGGTTGTGAAATAGGAATTGTTTTCATTTTAAAGATGATTATTACAGTCAAGCCAGTTTAAACTCATAGGCTTTAAGATTCTAAAGTTTATGCAAATATCTAATATAATCATTTGACAAGATGAGATAAGTGTAGTTTTTTTTAAATCGACAAACTGCTCAAGTCTATAAAACAGGTGTGAAAACAAATGCTTTAGAACATGTGGTCCAAAATGGATGTTTTAGTCTTCAGATAACTGATAGTATTTTTAAATTTGCTATTCTCTATATATAGAAATTAATTCAATAATTGAAATTTGTCATGTACTTTTTTTTGTCAGTATTTTTATTTTTAAACACACATATTGTAGTTATTTTATGAGAAACAATATGATAGTATATTATTTTTTGTTAAGGACTGTCTTTTTAAGTATAAAAGATGAACAATATTTGGGATTTAAAACCTGAAGCATCAACAGCGTAATGAAATAGAGAAAAAATTTATGAAAAAAAGCTGAAAATGCCATACCATCATCAAGTGTCTTCTCATTGGTCCAATTTGTTCTATCTTTAATTTTGCCTTTTTTGAAGTGACCATGGTGTTCTGATAATCCTGTGTCAAATATTGCTACTTTAACTCCACTACCTAAACAAAATATACATAACAAATTGTTTTAAAGATTAATGTGCAACAAGATGTACATGTAAATATTAATACAGTAACATCTTGTTTTAATGTCACTTTATTACTTTGTCACCTTGCTTATCATCTTTTAAAAACACATAATTTATAAAATTACTATTCAGTTAAACTTGTTATTATGCTCCTCCTTAACTTTGAAACCTCACTTATCACAACACCAGTTTGAAGTCTTAAAATCAATTTCTTTAGAAGTTAATCTCAATTTATCACTAACATGAAGAAATTTTACTGTATTTTACCTGAACAATCCAATTTACCACATAAACAAGAGATGTAATGTTAGTTTGTGTGTACATCTGCTGGTGTCCTCAAAATTTTAAACATACATCTATCAAAGATTGAAACACTTATAGATCAATAACCTTTGAAATTTTTTTAATGTCAATGTCTACACACATGGTCAGCTTGAAGATACTTCACAATCATAAATATTTAATAATCTTTGGCTTTGTTAGGCAAGGGAAAATGTCCAAAAGAAACAAAATTAACACTTCCACACAAACAAAATATTATTACCTGTATAACCCATATTCCATAATATTTCAGCCTGTAGGGCACTGACAATCTACAATAAATTATAATTAACTTTATTAATTTCATAACTGATATTAAAGGTTTACAATTACACACATACATATACATGTACAAAACATACATGCAATATATAGAGTGGAATAAACATTCTGCTGATCTTGTGAGGCTTACAGACACAGCAATGTGAATTTAAACGATTTTGAAGACATAACACATAGCCTGACTGGGGTTTGAACTCTCAATCTTTGTATCACAGAGGAGATTTCAATACCTTTGAAATATATGGAGTATATGGATAAATTAAACTGCATGAAGGAATTTTAAACATTAAACTCTACTAGCACTGTTCCTATTTTTAAAATCTAACTCTGGCAATCTTTACAAATATAACTTACCTGTTTGGAGGAGATTCAAATACCTTTGAAATATATGGGGTATATGGTTTCCTGATGAATAAATCAAACTGCATGAAGAAATTGTTAACATTAAACTAGCCCTGTACCCGTTTCTAAAAGTCTTAATCTGGCATTTTTAATCTATAGCTTACCTGTTTTGGAACAGCTCTCAACAAATTCCTTCCTCTATGTCTGATTGGTGAATGCCAATAAGCTGCACTCTGAAAATATAAATCAAAATATATTTACAAATGTTACAGGGTAGTAATCATGTGATACACCGATGAACCCACATGGTTATAAACAAATATGTGTAAATATTACTCTTCATGTAAAATTCTGCTATAATAACTCTCATCATACTATTTAGGCACAGTTTTCAAAAGAAATTAACAACGTAAGGGTACTATCACGTCACGTGATAAATTAGGGCGGAGTCAAAGGCGGGACAAATGTCATGTTTTTACTTACAAATCACAGTCACCACTGCGCTTCACCAAATGGGTTAATTACCTACAGTCGTAAAACCGTGTATTGTCATTGAATGTCGTCTGATCTAAACAAACAATGACGCGTTTTGGCCAGGACGACCCTGTTGCATTCAGAACAGACAATTACAGAAGCAAGAAGACCAATTATGAAAAAGAAACATTCAGAGTAATAATAATAAGGGTCGTGCATTATGCCTTCTAACCTTGGGGACTATTTCGGCATAGTACATGGATAACAAGATATTATTATATAAATATTAACTTAGTAAAGGTAAGAAGGATATCCCACACAAAGCATCTGTGTCATTTAATGCTATAGCCTGGTTGTGCGAGTGGGTGGGTGGTTGGAAAGGTGTTTTATGGCGGTCAAGATTATTGCTGAGGCAGTTCTAAGATAGTGGAATATGTATGTACAGAAAATAATGTAGAATTTTTAAATTAAAACTTCCATCACCAAGAAGATTTATTTATTTCTAAATATTCTAACACAACACATTCAAAGTTAAATATGGTTAAATAGGCGTATTTTCTTAATACTGTATTCTAGTTAGAATCTTGGCCAATGTTTTTTTATTTTTTTGGGGGGGGGGGGGTTGGTTTTTTTTTTGGTGTACAGTACATACCAAAGAAAGACTCTTTCGACGTATTTGTCTGGAATAAAATTTCTGAAATTTCTGGGCCCAACATTTTTTCTTAGATGTAGCATTGCAGGGTTTAAACTTTAAGGGCTCTTCTGAATCTTTATCATCATCTAAAAGAAATATAAATAACATTGTTTTAAACTAATATGCTACCACCAATTGGAATTTGTAATCAAAACTTTAATTTGGACTTCGATATGTCTGACAGTATATATATAACAATTTCAAGGTTTCCATAAATTTAAAATAATTAGTAGCCAAATTTTCAAAATTTGTGAAAATATAGTCCCTTTTTAAAGTATTTTTCCATAAATTTGTTAAAATGGGTTACTTTTTGAAAGAATTCCTCAGAAATTAGTAGCCAATGGCGATTTTGGCTACCAGGAATGGAAACATAGAATTTCTGTCTGTTGGTCAACAGTGACCCATCGTTTTAGTCTTGGTTGGGTTTTGAAGAGAACAAGGATTCAATATTGATTTTTTTCAAATATGGTAATATGTATTAAGTCATGCTACTATATGCGTGTTTACCCATTTTTTTTAAAACATTGATCCCTTTTTACAAGGTCTGGGCCAAGATAACCAAACCAACTGCATTTCTGGATATAACATGAAACACAAACTTAAGAGCAAAAGAAACTGAAGAGATGGACAATTCAAACAAAATATCATCATTTTCTTGATATGTGAATCAGTAAAATTGAAATGATATTACTATCATCAATGAGATACATTTGGCGGGAAACAGTATCAGGACCGCATCTTGTGTGCAGGACAGTGAATTACCACACACTGTTCACATTTCTATGATGATTACGTCACTGATAACACCATTTACGTCACAATGTCTTCGGTTTTCTGGGAAGCATATTTCTTAAAAATTCATGCGTAAACAGTAAAAATTTATTTAGATCTTATAATTTAAGATTAAAATTATAAGATCTAGATACATCTTTTAATTGGTGTTATCAGTGACGTAATCAACAATCTAATGTGAACAGTCTGTGGCAATTCACTGCCCCGCAGACGCGAAGCGGTCCTGATACTGTTTCCCGCCATATGTATCTCATTAAAACTTTCTGTGAATTCTAAGTTTTCTCCATTTTCAATATACACTATGCACAAGCGGCATTTTTATCAAACATAAGTTCAAGAATACCTTACAGTATAAATGTCATAATAAATGATGTTCATGTAAGCTAAAACACTACATTTGTACTTATGTATAAACATACCATGTACATATTTTAATGTCCTGGTGACTCGTTTATGTGGCGTAATTCTCTTGACAACGGGATGACTCTCCAGGGCATCTAATCCTTCTCTTTTCCCATCATTCAGCTGTTAAATATCAAAAAACAATAAATCATCTAAAAAATGTTTAAATCAATTCAATAATGAAAGTTGTCAGAAGACAGTTAAGTTTACCTGCAAAATAATACATACAGTAAATCCTCTACATAATGGCCCTTGAAAGCTTTGACACCTCTCTTATTGCCACACTATTTTGACATTTTATGTTTTTCTTGAAAAGCCTCCATAAATTTATTGTTAAACCACTTATAATGCAAAAATTTGACATAACAAATTGTGGCAATGAAGTGAAGTTTTACTCTACATGTATTAAAAGTTACTGGTTACCACAACCTTCAGCAAATGATCTGACAAACTGTCTCGCACCAGGATCTGCCCAAGCAGAATTCAAACCAAGGAGGTGAGAGGCAATTTAATCCGTAAACATGCACTTTAGACCACTCTGCCGTCAAGATGTCTAATCTAAAACGATAAGAAGCCAAAATGTTGAATGCTGGGTGAATGTTGATTTTTTGTTAGAATAAATACCTTAACAACATCAAAATCACTTGGGTAATTATGTGCTGGATTTTCTCTGGGTACAATCTTCCATGATAAGACTCCGGAATCCCGCAGTGCGGCTGTTAAATAACGTTTTCTTGTCTGTGGCTTATAATAACCATTAAATGAAACAATATATTCTGAAATTAACAAGAAAAAGATAAATTATGACAAATATGACACAAAAGTACATGTAGTATTTTATGACTTGACAAGAATGGATTATTATACTCAAAAGAAACAGGAAAAGGGGAAGCCAAGACTAACTTAGAGAAAAGTTCTTAAAAAGATATGACGGAGAGTGACAGAGAACATGGCTGGACTACCATCTATCAACTATCAACGGACAGACGAGGAAGAAAAGAAGTTGTTGGTGACCTATACTCCACAGTGGAGTAAAAAAGGCTTAAGTCAAGCAAGTTATCATTACACAATAGCAACTCTAACATGCATATGGAGCGAAGTATTGTTTAATAAAATTTTACAGCTGAATGAACATGATAAAATTGCATGTACATCATGAAAATAACATGTAAAGATTGATTCTTAAATACTTAACATACTCCTGATTGAAGGCAGTGTTAGTGTAGTGGAGCTGGGGAATGTTGTTTTACACCCTAACCAAGAATGGCCCAATATTCTTTCCCTTATAATGAGGCAGCCAGTTATGTGATGATGGAGGAAACAGAAGTATCTAGAGAAAACTGATAGCTAACATCAGTATGGTTATCATGGCGAGACATGAAGTACAAATTGATTGATTGTGATTGATTGAAGAGTTTTTAACCTTCAGTCAAGAATATTTTACTTATATGGAAATGTCACCAGCTATATGGAAAATTGCAGTCACTTTGAACATAGGGTAATTTAACACACCATGCCTGCCATGATACGAGGCATCAATTTTTAAGGTCTCTTCTGAAGGACCCCATGACTTTCATTTCTTAATACTGAGTGCTTGGCAAAAGAACAGTCACTACCTTTTTTCAAGTCTTGGACAGATCTGGCCATGGTTGAAACCCATGATCTCCCATATACGAGCGATTATTCTAACAACTGAACTACTGTAATGCTGAGAAAAGAAAAACAAATAGAGTCTAAGAGAAAACCACCAAAAGTATCAGAAGTTGGGGTATAAACAATAGAGTCTAAGAGAAAGCCACCAATATTGTCAGTGTGAGACAGAGCAAACTTACCATGATCAACAAAACTACTACTATATTCTACTTCTACTCTGTCAACAGGATCAGCTGCTGAATTGTTACACTTAATTTGTGAATAAACAGTCTCTGTGTCTGATTTAACTTGTGCTATTAATAGCAATAACAAATGTGTCAATAACATAACAGTTTTTCTGAAAGACTTTCCGTACAATTTAGCATACATATTTGTATTCTATCACGTTTCCATTAGATACCAATATTCTTTCATATTTTGTATATATCTTTACACTCTTGAAAGTTTCAAAAAACTCTCAAGAAACTCTCATCTATTCTTCTTGGTATCTTCAAATTCAGGATACATAATCTTCAATTTTACGCAGAAACCTACAAAATAAATGATAGAAATGTAGAACTTTGATGACTCAAACATGATGCACAGGATCTATAGCCTACTTATGAATCACACGCACAAGGCCTCTGACGCCTACTGTGGCCTAGTTTTGCATCCCACTTGGGCAGCTTTTACTGTGAGAAAGTTTGTCAGTTCTGGACTTCTGGTGGGACGGCAACTTATGGAAATGCTGTCTTGGTGGACTAGCACCTATGCCGTCAAGATGTAGAATAATTATATATGTATAACATTAACAAAATTTAAAGCTTGTACATTAAACACAGACTTGCGAGACACAGCATAAAGTGTATGGCATTTGTATCGCATCATTTATCTGCGTCATATCAATTAGTATGACCTCTCCGATATGGGCAATCCTTGGATGTTCAAGGATTGCTCTGCAATGGACACCAGCAGATGGAAACAGAAGAAGAGGGTGGCCGAAGGAGACCTGGCACAGGACTGTTGAAAGGGAAAGATTGGATCTTGGACTTAGGACATGGAGTGAAGCTGCTAAAATAGCTGCCAACAGAGATTCTTGGAGGAGAAAGATATTGAAACAGAGGCACCATCGCCAGTAAAATCTGGCCCAATTCTCCACAAGGAGAGATGGACATAATGGATAGAACTTAGATAGAAATGGAACCACTGGTTTCCACTCTGGGGAAAATATAAGTACTACAATTTTTACCTTATGAAATTATTTCTTTAAAAGAAATTGTCTAAACACATATGGTTTCTTCGTCATTATGGTAGTTAATTAGTTGATCATACTAATTAGCACATTGATTGCTCAATCAAATGCATGGTGTTGATAACTTTCTGGTTTTTTGTCCTTTTATGATCAAACGCAGTTTACAGTTCTTGATTACATTTGGTCATCACATGTACCTGTGGTTGTAGATTACATATATGCCGTCATAACAGCATGCGGTGAGTTCTTTTATCAATTTTAGAAGATAATTTTCACTCACAAACAAATAGTGTTTATGGCCATTTCCTAACACCTCTCTGCCGTACCGAACTTGTAAGAAGATATTTGATTGGTAGATAACGGGATTCCACAGACTTTTAGCCATTCGGAATATTTAGATTTTTCATAAGCATAAATCTAAACTTTCGATGCAATCCGAATGTTAAAGAACAATATGGCGGAAGGAAATTCACTTTTCTGCCAAGTTTCGCAGACAAATCACTTTATCCTGTCTTTCTGGAGTCATATTTTCTACGTAAACAGACACTAAGGTAAATACACAACAAGAGTTTTTGCGTTCTAACGTCGATATTTGTACAGTGAAATGGAGAACATGACAAAAAATTATTTTCTCAAATCCCCCCATTAAAAAAGTTGACTTTACTATCTTAAGACAGTTTAGTCTTGCCTTTCTTTGACACTTAAAATTGTGAAATTGTTTATTTTATTTACTGGAATTAATAAAAGTTTGATATTTTGCAATTGCTAACATCTTTCATATTTGTCTCACAATTCCCAAAGCTACAGTGACAGTGGTATGTGCTTGTCTACTGTAAATTAGTAGCCTGAACCCAAAAATAATGTGGTTTTTTAAGGTGTTTTCCCTGACAGATGATATTGGGAGAACCCAAAATCTCAGTCCCAGAAAGAAGAAACTTAAAACAAACGTAAATATGTGCTTTGCTTAAAGATGAATCCTTTCTTGATGAAATATTACGGTAGAATGATAATTTAATACAAGGTCATCACCCTAGTTTCTATTTAGATATTGTGTAATGCTAATGGATTCTGCCAGTGTATCACATGATCAATACCTCTTAACGCTTATGCGGAATATTTTTTAAGATGTTTATGTCGCAAATTCCAGTAACAACATCGTTTCTATCAGAAAATATCAACTGATGCAATTCCATATATTCATTGGAAATTACATGTGATCACTGCACACAAACATCAGAGGGTATCATGGGGGTACACTGTCCAAATCCATTGCATTTTCAAATTGAGAAAGAGTCATCCCATTTCATCCGTTTGCAGGAATTTAACAACATTAACCTTGATGAAACCATGGTTTAATGTGATTTTAAAAAACTGTAACATTTAGTTGGCAATGTCTTATGTATACTGGTACACATATTTTCAAAATATGGTGATATTAATGAGGCTGTCTCTATTATCTCAGCCCTACATAGATGTGACAGGAGTTGAGTAATGATGTTTAATATCCCAGGCAAGAATATTTCACTTATATCGAGACGTTGCTAGCTAAAGGCGAAAGTGCAGAAATTTTGCCTGTGCATTGCGCTGATAGCATTATACAGCAGGGTTCTTTGGCGTGCCAAGCCAACCGTGACACAGGACCTTGTTTATTTTAAGTTCCCATCCGAAAGAACCGTGACTTTCATTTCGTAATGCCCAGTGCTTGGAGAAAGAACAGTCACAACCCACTTTCAAGTCTTGGGTCAGACCAGGTTGGGGATCGAACCAATGACCTCCCACTAAGATGTGACAGGAGAGCTTGCTCACCTTATGACCTAAGTGACAAGGATTTCTGGCAGGAGACTCCAAGAGGTCTCAATGTTGTGTATGCACATGTATGCCATTGTACATTATGATATACAGTAAAACCTCGATTCATCGCCACCATTTGTTCAGTCATATTTTGGCGTTATAAAGGGGTTTGGCGATAAATTGAGGGAGGCTCATAAAGAAAAACATAAACAAAATGGATTTTGGGCCTTTAAAATAGCGTGGCGATAAGCGAGGTGGCAAAGTTATTGAGGGGCATTATAACAATGACAATTGAATTATGAAATAGTTAAAGAAGTTTTAGATGGACTAAGTTCATTATTGTCAATCTGTTTTATAATTTCAGATGGAATCGGATGTGAATTCAAAGAAGAAGAAAAAAATTCAGAATGGATCAACAAACTATGACAAGCAAGCTGAAACACAAAGCATGGAATTGGATAAAGCTAAGAAAAAAATTTTAAACCAATCAAACCCTTTAGTTAATAACATTAATGGTCTGACCAGAACAAATGGAATTACTGGGTTAAGTGTTCATACTTCTGATGTCAGAAACGGAGAGCATTCAGAAAGTTGTTACAATGTTCAGCAAGGAGAGATAAATAGTGATTCAGTAGAGAATACTCGGGATGCCGTAGGTCCCGTCATTAATGGTGAGACTGAAAATAGTGGGACTGAAGATGTCAGAGAAATGAAGGCAAGTCCGACAGAAAATGGGTACAAGGATGGGAGTTCTAATTCTGAGGATGAAGTTTGTGATGGAGAATCGGCCAAGAAGGTTCAAATTCTCAGATGTAATAGTAATGCATCATGCTCAAATAACGAAACTGAAAATGTTTCCGAGGAGAGGAATGGACAGTCAGCCGCTATGCAGAATAATTCACCAAAGATGCAAGCAGCAAGACCGAAAACGATATCATGGAGTAGAACAGTGAAGCATAGAAGGGATAGAAAAAATAATTTTAATAAATGCAAGAACAAATCACAGAACTCTTCATCAAAAATAGGTTATATATATCCAGAACTGTGTTCTAGTTCAGATGATGATTTTGAGGATGTGAACTTTCTAATTTCTGGTAGTAGGAATTCGTCGGAAAAAAATGAATCGTGTCATACTGGTGCTAACAAGAATGATAGACGTCATAGAAATGGTCTAGGTCAAAGACAAATTGAAAATGATACAGAATCCAGTCCAAATGTGTTGATAGGTTTGACATCAAATGCTGTCGATACAAGTTGTCAAAGTTTTGAAAGTGACGGAAATAGTTCAATGCCAACTTTTAATAATGTTGATATTATGAATTCCAGTATGCTTTCTGCACCTCTGGCTCTTCCTGAGGACAGTGATGGATACTCAACTAATTCTAGTGATTCTAACACCCAGCTGTCTTTGACTTGCCCCAACCTAACACAACAACAGCAAAAGCATCAACAACAACAACTAAAATGACGACGACAACAACAACGTCAAGAACTTTAATCACACAAACCAGTCAGTTTATTTACACAGAAAGGACTACCATTGACAGTATTTGCTTTGAAGAACATAAGAATATTGAACAAGCAATGAGGCCAAAACCTTTAAGACCTAACTCTAGTGCTGACAGTTTAGAAGAAATTGGTGATTATATTGAAACTGATTTCCCTAACAAAGACAGCAGACTTTTATTTCAATGTAGCTCTCGAAGTTCTTCATCAACAGATGAGGACGAGGGATACGGCGTGAATGAGGTTCCCCGAAACATGGACCTAGAACCCGAGGGGCAGTCATATCCTCCCCCATCTGAGTCCACTAATTTTACCCTGTCTTGTTCGCACAATGTAGATACTAACCAGCTTGGTTCAGATGTTAGTGGAAATAGTTCAAATTTTTGTGGATGCAACAATGTGAATGTTACTTTTCCACCACAACAGTCAAAACGGTTGTCTCGTTTGGGTAGTAGCACTGGTAGAAGTGAAAGTGGAAGCGAGTTAGGTGGTATGTTAGGAGGATCAGATTCTTCAGCAGTATATTCACCAGAAACTGATTTCATGGAGTTTTTAGACATGGATCAGCCATTTTGTATCGGAGACGGGCAGAAATCCTTATCGTTAGATCTTGCAGATCCGTGTTTATCTACCCACACTGATGACATGAATGACAATAACTCTAATAGTGTTAATTTAGATTATCTAGAGGATAATGGCAATTGTGTTTTAAATTTTGGCACTAACGATTTACGAGGTGCTGAAGGAGGTTTAACGAATGACCTAAATTTTGACTGTAAATCCGATGACTTTGATCCTGATGCATATAACAATATGGAATCGTATGATCCACATCTGGCAGATTTCGGAAATGAAAATTTTCATTATCACGATTCTTGTAAACATGAAAAAGTTCCGAGAGCCAACTTTAAAAATTCTGAAAGTAACCGAAAAGAAAAAATATTTTTCAAATGTGCTATGGATGGGAATCAGTCTTCGTCTTCCGGGTCATCGGATGATGAAGAGAATTTACTGCATTGTTTACCAAGGGAGGTAATTTTTACTCATGATCGACCTCCACAAAACGGGGACGATGCTGACTGTATGGTATTGGAAGACTTAGAACATTTAACACATGCTTTACAGAATGCAGTTATTATGCAGTTACCTAGCAAACTAGAGGAATCCTCAGGGTAAGTATTTATGGGTGTGGTCTTATTTTTGGGCAGCAGTGGTTTCAATAAAGCCAGCAAGGCAATGAAAGTTGTCTGCTACTTTCTAGGATTTGGAATAAGTTTGTCCCCTACTTCCGCTAAGTTTATATTTTTCAAAAATATTACTTCATACTTGTTGCATATGTAAAGCAATTTGTCTTCTGCTTCAAAATTTACTGAAAAAGCTGGGACTGGACATTTAGTACATCAGGCATTACAGAATGCAATTATTTTGCAGTTACGTAGTGAACTGGTAATATTTTATTATTTCATTGTATTTAATTTTGATTGAAAATGGGCAGTCAAGATTCTCTCTCTTGTAGATGCAGTTAGTTCTTGGTATGTGGAGTGGAGTGGTGTGGAGTAAGCAGATTTCTTGCTTTTAAGCTTGCTTTCCAACTTTGTTCCCAAACTTTTTATGCCCTCTACCACAAATATAGTGTTGACTGAATTGCTATGAAAAGCCCATGTTAGTTTCTCAATTGCAATGACATCTTAAATAATGCAGGTAGATTTGAGCCTAGGCAATGAGGTACACTGTGATCCACAAGGATGCAATTCTTGGAATTAATATGTTACCAGTTACAGTGTTTATGTTGGATTTGCTGATATTTTTATAAGCTTAATTTGATATACTTAATAATGTTATTGTATTTTTTATTTGTTTTTCAGAGAAAGTTCTGAGGAGCCGATTTATGAAGATATAGATAATTTAGAACATTCTTCAGAGATTTTACCTGTGCTTCCAGAAGAATCTCCAAAGAGTTCAGAAAATGTTATCACAGTAAGGCTTAATCATTAGTTGTCTTTGACCCTCACTGAACCACATGGCCCAATGGTCTCCATTGGTACCTTCTGAAACTTGACTTTCAGGGATCAATAAGACTCAAATCTCTAGAGTCAAACTATATAAACACAGCAGCTTCTTCCTCAAAATAAGGTGTCAAATTGAATTCCCAAGAGTGAAAAACATTTCAAAGGTCCAATTAAACCCCTGTTCTTTTGAATTTTGACTCCTGTTAACCATATATGTTAAGTAACATTTTACAGGGCTACTCTTAGTTTGTCTGATCCTTGCCTAATTTCAATTTTATCATATTTGGCAGGTTAATGAAATACAGATTGTTTAAATGTTATTGTACCAACTCGGAGTGTCTGATAGTGACAGATGACCGCTCTGCAGAAGTAACTGCTACCTCAGATTTTACTGTATTTACTGTATACTATGTTTCCATTTCTGGTAGCCAAAATCGCCATTAGCTACTGATTTTTGAGAAATTCAAATATATTTAATAGTTTCTTTGATATTATTTACCAAAAGCCATATACTTTAGTCCTGCTATTATAAGAAAATAGCAATATAAAGTGAAATAAAGTAACCTATTTTACCAAATTTGTGAAAAAATACTTTAAAAAGGACCATATTTTCACACATTTTAAAAATTTGGCTACTAATGATTTTAAATTTGTGGAAACCTAGGTATATTATTTAGTTTTTCTAGTCATTGACTAAGTTTTACCCTTCATCACAATATTGTTGATAAGTTTGATGTCTCTGTATCTAAATTTACCCTGAATACATTTGACATTCCATAGTTTCATGATCCTTTCATTCCCAATTTTGATTATTCATGTAGCGGGTGTAGCTAGCTAAACGGGAGGTACTTACCTATCTGGAACACTCTACCATACTTCTCTGGTGTTTAACCTAATTTGGCAGTTTCAAGTTTTTACTTTGCTTTGGGATTGTGCTTTGGATTGGTATGTTTTTCTTTGATTTTACATCTACTAATTTGTGTTTTCCAATTTCAAGGTATTACCGAAATATGAGAGAAGGAAGCGACGAGGACATCACAGGAGTCATTCTGACGTTGAGAAAGTGATGATTTGGAACGAGTATGAAGCTTATGTATTACAGGTCAAACAGATTGGTACTTCAGCTTGTGGAGCTACAGCTATCCTTAATGTTTTGGTAAGTTGACTGGCTATACCAATGGGATCCACTAGTGCACCTTGTGAAACCTGTTACCAATGTTATAATGTTTGTTTAACTGATTATAGATAGACTCTGTCATTTTCTATAATTCATTCCATGTTTGATGGGGGCGGGGGCACTGGGTGGTCAAGTTGTTGGCTGAAGCCCTGACTTCAAATCACCAGCACCTCTTAAATCCTACTCTCAGTATTAGGACAAATCCTATTGTGAAAACTTTGTCGGTTCACTTGCTAAAGGGGTAATGATTTTCTGTGGATACCCTGGTTTCCTCCACTATCCCAGAATGGACCGCCACAATATAAGTGAAACAATCTTGATTGGGACCTGAAACTCCATTACTCCACGTTTGAAGTCGATCTCTGAGTCTACTGTGTTCCATAGTTATTAGAAATTGAAACTGTTTTAAATGTCTGTACACAAAGTTAATCTTGTAATTGGTTTTTCTCTACTTTATTTACAGAAAGCATTGGACTTCAAAGTTGATAAGGAAGAAGTTTGTAAGACAGTACAGACAAATTTAAGAATGGAAGCAGCTCCTGTACCCTACTACTTGTTCTCCAGATCATCAGCAGGTAAAAATTTATTTTAATTGTCATACCCTGGCAATATATACAGTATATAGAAATCATTGTGTCTGTCTGGCTTTCTGTCCATCTGTCTGTTGTCTGTCTATCTGGCTAATTATGTCTAGTCAATGACTTTCACATCTATCCATTTCTATCCCACATACTGTGAATACATTTATTTTCGTGGGCTCCAATTTTCGTGGTTCTGAGAAAAAATACCATTTCGTGGGATGATAAATTCGTGGATAAAGCACCTGTTAATATCTTCTTCTTTTGTCCGTAACTTCCTTTGAAGATCAGCGAACCGTTGACGACTCTACATACATGTAATCAGGTGAGTAAAAATCAGTCTCATGCAGAAGGTTATCGAATTTAATCATTAAGGTGAGCTGATAATCAGGCACCCGGGTAAAAAAATTAAATCAATTTCTTCATTAGATATTTACGTAAAGGTAGAATAAAAAAAGGCCTCATTCATTGAGCCAAGTTGACTCCAGATTTAACTGGTTTCCGTTTAAATAAATATTTCTCGAAGGTGTAAATTTGGTGAAAATTCAACTTCTTTCGCTCCAATACAATTTTATCAGAATGACATGTAGCAAGTCCTTGTAAACAAAACACAAGCTGAAGCCATGATACAGATTTCACTGAAAGTAATAGAGCGAAACGAAATAACCTGTCTGGAACATGGAGTGTTACTCAAGATTAGTAATTATAATTAACCGTGATCAGTTCAGTAATCTCTTAATCCGATTACGACCCGCGGGCGCTTGATCGGTAAAACACCTGAGTCCACGCCAGATGAGTGACTTTTTACTTCATTATAGAATATTCACATTCTGTTATTGACATTTCATTGGAATGCGCATGGCAATGTGTATTGCCGGTAGTTCCGGTGATTATTAATAACCGGCAATACCATGTGCTCTGTATTATAACGATAATAAAGTAAGTTTATTTTATATTGTCAGTTGTTGTTATTTAAATTTACTTTTAATCAAATTTATTTAATTTAAATGAACTGTCGATATCGATAGATTTGCCGTTCGAAGTTCAACATTTTATTTATAAATGGAGTTTGAAAACTTCGAGATATCATCGTGAATTTAATATTTTTAAAGTGACTGAAACCAAAATCTAATGAAGATCGCCTCTCGATGTTCGGTCGCTCGAACCCCCGGTGGCTCGAATACTTGGCCACAGTCCCATGGACTTCAAGCCATCGAAGTTCTACTGTACATATATATTCGTTGACATGTAAATTTGTGGCTCAAAGTATCAACGAACACAAAGAAAATTCGAACACCACGAAAATTAATGAATTCACAGTATTTAACCTGAATGCTGAGTGATTCTGTCATGCTTGTTGATATTTACTCTTTTCATATCATTTACAATTTGTGCCTTGTTTACAAGTGCACATGAAGTCATTTCAATCTATATTTTACTTGATTGATGCAGACATACAGTGGCAATAGCAATAATTAGGCCAAAACTAGGTTTCCACAATTTTAAAATTATTAGTAGCCAAATTTCCAATTGTTTTTGAAAATATAGTGCTTTTTAAAGTAAATTTTCACAAATCTGCTAAAATAGGTTACTTTTTGAAAGAATTTCTCAGAAAATAATAGCCAATGGCGATTTTGGCTTCTAGGAATGGAAACATAGCCAAAATAAGACAAACTTTTCGCATCTCTTTCGATGGACTGAAACTTTGCCAGAGTGTTTGAAGAAACTGCTGCTTCATTTAAATTGTTAAATACACTGAAAGATGTGCTCAAATGGTTTTTTTTTGCTGCGTGGGGTAAATGGTAATTTGCTTGCTTGTATTTAAAGTATGAAACTGCGGTCAAAGTGACAACAACCTACCTTGTGTTTTGATTTGAAGCTAGGCTTTATTATTCACACATCCCTGATTTGAGATTCTCACAGTAGGCCAGTGAAATATGAATAATGATTCAGTTGTAATACATTCATTTTTTTTATTTCACAGGAACAACAGCTGATTATCTTATAGAAGGGATAGAGAGACTGACAGACTTTTCTATAAAGGGGCGTTTCTTCCACTTTTATCCTCCTCGTAAAGTAGAGTTACTAAAATGGTTAGGATATTGGATAAAGAAAGGTAAACTTATAAATAGAATTTTTATTGTTTGGATAAACATAAAACCTGTTTAAGTGAGCATTTCTATATAAAACCATCTATCCATTAAGACTAGTTTTTTATTGTCTCTTTGCTTCATATTCCTCTATATAATGAGAAGCACCTGTCTATAGAAAGGGCACTTGTCTACGGGTTTTATTGTAGCCATGATCCCTTTTATTGTCAAAAATGTATCTGATTTTAAGTTAACAGCATGAAATTAAATTAATTATTTTGTTCAAAATTGGTCCATGTGTTTCACCTATTTGCAGCGTTACCAGTAATTAAAAGTTAATCTGGTTTGAGGGTTTCAGTACTTTCAGTACTTTTATAAGTTACATTTATTTTACAGGTGCAGTACCAATTGCAACTTTAAACCTTCAATGTGGTGTAAAACCAGGATGGACAATACCTGACGCATGGCACCATCAGATGGTGTATGGTGTTAGCTCAAAAGGTAATATTTAAGATTTGATTAATTTTGTCGTTGTTATCAGCTATTATGATCAAACACTAGTTTACAGACAATAAAATTTATTTAACTCAAACTGACCATCACATTGGTGGCTGACCGGTCTAAAGCAAGAACTTACAGATTACAATGTTTCCCACCACCAAGGTTTATATCTAACTTTGGCATATTCTGTTTTGAGAAAACTTGTGTCAGTTCTTGGTATTTTTCTTTAGTATCCCAGTTTTCTCCACCAACCAAGAACTGTCTCAATGTATATAAAAGAATCGACTGGGAAACTTGTTTTCTTATGAATTCTGACTTGTGTGAAAAGGGGACACAACCAAAGCATGCATGTAAAATTTACTTACTTACTTACTTATGCCTGTAACTCTTGTTCAGAGTATAGGCCACTGACAATCTGCCTCCATCTCACTCGGTTTTGGGCGTGCTGCATCATGGTCTGCCAGGTCAATCCTGCAGTTCTCATTTCTTCCTCTACTGATCGCCGCCAGGTGTTTCTTGGACGACCCCGTCTTCTCTTGCCCTGTGGATTCCATCTGAGAGACTGCCTAGTGATGTTGCTTTGATCTTTCCTCAGTTGGTGCCCTATCCATGTCCATTTCCTTTTGATGATTTGAGCAGGTGGTGGGAGTTGGTGTGTTTGATTCCAGAGATCTTTGTTGCTGATTTTATTTGGCCAATAGATATTAAGTATGCGGCGAAGACATCTGTTGATGAAAGTCTGAATGGTGTGGTCTGAGGCTTGGGTGGTTCGCCATGTTTCTGAACCATAGAGTAGGACGGCTTTTACATTTGAGTTAAATATTCTGATTTTGGTGTTTCTGTTTATCTGTCTTGAGTTCCAAACTTTCTTTAGTAAATTAAATGCTGTTCTTGCCTTGTTTATTCTGGTTTTGATGTCTTTGTCTGTTCCGCCTGTGGTGCTGACTTTACTGCCAAGGTATGTGAACTCTTCGACTTCTTCTAGCTCGCCATTGTGAAGCATGATGGGATTGGTATTGTTAGTGTTGATCTTCATAACTTTTGTCTTTTCTCATGTAAAATTTATGTATGGATATAATTCTTGCAAGAGTTATTGGCCCCTAAACAGAGAAGTACATGTGTGTAAACTGAACGATTTACTTCTGTTTCATATCAGTCATACATGTAGCTCTTAGATAGTTTCCTCTGTCACTTAAGAATTGACCCCCTCATCATAATTGAATTACTCTTGACTTTGGCATACAGCTCCATTGCTCAATTTTAACCTAAAACACCAGTAGTGCTTTGTTTTAACGTCAAAGTTATTTAAATTTTGCTTACTTATCTCAATTCTGAATGAGCTTTTACTTTCCATTCTAGTGAGTTCTTTGTGATTCTTTGTGGCTATTTCCAATACATGTTATTCAGCTGCAAATTTCCCTGTTTCATCTCTTATAATTCAATTTATAACTTTTTTAAATACAATATTTAAAAAAATTATCACATTTAATACTTTTCCAACTCTATTGAGTAAAAAAATTGGCATAGCTATCGCATAAGAATATACATGTTTGTGTGTGTCATCTACACCAACATTCTTTTATACAAAAATAAAATGCTTATATTTAATTATAATTTTATCATTATACATTGTAGGTGTTTATTTGACAAATCCGTTGGAGATTGTACAAGAAGAAGTCATCATGGAACAGCTGACTAGTGATTCTGTTTTACTTGTCCGACGTCAGGATGTCGTCAATCGCTTCAGAGACTGGGCTCCACTTAATGATATACTCAAGCAAAGAGATAAACGATGGCAAACAATGAATGTTTTAGGTAGTTATTTTATTCAATTTCCATGGAGTTAAAAATGATTAATGTATTAAAAAAAAATTTTAAAATATATCGAGATATCGCCACTTATACATTCTGATCATGTGATCACTATAAATTTGCAATTTTCGAGTACTATATAACCTATGCAATTTGATTGAAACTTTTGCAAATCATTGCAAATCATTGCAAATTAAGTTATGTTGAATATTTAAATTTAAAACTAAAACTTTGATATCCAAATTGAAATTTCTTTTTTGTTTGACTGCATGTGAAAAAAGTCTTTATGATGTCTTTTATTTGCTGGGTCTTTGGTATACATTTATGTACCCATGTAAGGGCCAAAGTGTCTATATCAAGTACATTGCCGGCACTAAAAGTAGTAAAAGTAGCCATCATGGCACTCAAATTTAAAAAAATCAAAAGGAAATGAGAAATAGTTAAAACACCATTATGATCATGTGTATAGATTTAATATGAGATTGATAAAATCTTCACCAATTGCTAAAACAAATGCTGATGTTAGATCAAATGATACATGTTTACTAGTCCGACTAATCAAACAACTAAACCCCAATTTCAATTTTTGACTTTTTTTGGTGTTTGTGGTCTGACAGCTTTCGTTATTGAATTCTTGAAATTTTTGGCAAAAATGGCAGGAACAAAAACATGTGTCGATAGTATTCCCTATCCAGTATTTCCTTACCTTACTCTTGCTGGTGGCATTAAACATTCATGAAACATTCTACCGATCCATGCTTAATTTTTTTATTAAAATACATCAGTACATGTACATCGATAAATGTACATGGTTTTCTGATGTCTCTTCAGCTGTCTGTCTCTGCGCTGACCAATCAGATCGCGCATTGCATTTGGATAGTGAAACTTGCAGTTCTATCTTTAGAGAGCATGTGGCGGTTTAGTGGGCTGATTAGTCAGACTACGTGTTTACTGCTGTGTTATCTGATCACATCAGAGTATATAGGTACACTGATGAACCTAATCAGTAAGAATACAACATTGTATTAAATTGTAATATTGTTATTTCTCTTTATTCTACCAGGTCAAGTGGTTAATGTACTACGAGAGGCATGTACAGCTTTATCACACCAAGTCCCTCGTTACCGGGCACAGCTGACATCGCACATTTCAATTCCAGCAGCCTATAAAGCTGGTGTTACTCTGTTTGTCCGTGGTGACACAGAACTATGTACGGAACTATTTACAACTCCAGAGTTAGAACTTAAAGACGGTTCAAAAGTCACTCTAGAAGATACTTCATCATTATTGAATGATTTTGCTAATTTATGTTAAGAAGAGAAATGTTTTTATCAGTTGCTATGGTAACTGAATGTTTTAATCAGTTGCCATTAGCAAATGAATGGGTATGTGCAGGTTTGCTGTTAATTTATATGTTAGGAGTGTACATTATGTTTTTACCAGTTGCTATGGTAACTGACTGAGTATATGCAGTTTTGCTGTTAATGTATGTTGGGTAGATACATTGTTTTTATTGGTTTCCATGGTAATTGATTTGGTATATGCAGGCTTAATTTACCTCAGCTGATTTAAAAAATGGAAATTTTACAGCAATGCATTTTAAAAATTTTTTAAAAAGTTTGTAAATGTTCAAGTCTGTATTCTTAAATTTTAAGAACCTACAACCCTTGATTAATGCAGTTAAATTCTCGAGACTTGATGCATTTAACTTCTTGAGATTCAATGCAGTTAAATTCTCTAGACTGGATGCTGTTAAATTCTCGAGACTTGATGCTGTTAAATTCTCGAGACTTGATGCAGTTAAATTCTCAAGACTTGATGCAGTTTAATTCTCGAGACTTGATGCAGTTAAATTCATGAGACTTGATGCAGTTAAATTCTCAAGACTTGATGCAGTTGAATTCTCAAGACTTAAGAGCCAAATATGTGCATCCATAAATATTGAAGCTTATTAATTGATGTGTTCTTAGTTATTTCATAAGTAAATTGTTTACTGCACTACTGCGGCATGACAGATTTTTCCTTTCTTGGATTTTTCTTGCAGCCCTCATAGTCCGGATATAGATTCCAACCCCAGGGGAAAAATAATTGTAACATTTATTTATTCATCCAATTGTTCAAGTAAAACACAGATTTTTGTCACTATTTCTGACGTTGAGAACAATAATTTGAGGACTTGTTCTTGAATTTAAAATAATTTATTGATAAAACAAAAAATTTTTAAAAATCATGAAATTGCATTTTAAATACATGTATGATGGAAAAAACTGAATTATCCAACTCCTTATTTTGCCAATTTTGTTTTGTCGATGAAATTTTCAAAATTTGTCATCATAGGACTTTTCCTAAATGAAAGCAAAAAAATCCTTATAAATGTAGTTGAAAAGGTTTTGTATTGCATTAAGACTAAGCCTGTTGCCAATTACAATGAACATGTTTTTCAGTTGCAGATTTCTTGTTTTTTCAATTGTGAAAAGTTTTAATTAATTAGATTCATCAGATAATAAATGCTGTGGAAAGTTTTTGAATTTTACATCATCATGTCGAGCTCCATGGATGTGTACTTCAGTCAATATGTTATTTATTAAAATGTCTTTCAAATCTTCTAAGAAATTAATTGTATTTTGTTCTGGTTTGTTAAATGTGGCTTAAATTGTGTTTAAGGTTATGTGGGGTTTAAAGATTCGGATCATTGTATATCATTTCTTCATTCGTGCCAATAATATCATATTAACAACATGTATATACATGTATACAGACACTGTTTAAATTGTCTATCATGTTTTAGGGGAAAATATACTGGTATTGTATGAAAAACAGATGTACAACATTCGCTTTATGGATTTTGAATTTGATTTATTACTTGTATTGGAATATGAACTACTTGTTCAAATTTGGTAAATTTGTAATCATTATTTTTCACACAGCACTAAATAAATGCATGTTTTTTCTACAGGCTTACCTCCCTTTGCTGAACTTATGTAGTCTAGTTTTAACTCTCACATACCAGATGTATCCCATAATATTTTGTTAAAATTTCCCATTTTTACATTTCAAACCTTAATAAATTCATTCTTCATTGTTGAACTTTCATGGAAAAGAGAGTTTAATCATCCTTTATGCAGATTGACAGTTTTACATCTACAAGTGACCTCATCAGTCAATGTGCAAACTGTAGTCATCCTTTATTCCCATAAAAGAGTGTTCCATTCAAACATGTTAATTTTCCTTGTTCTATCCACAAAGGTGTGTCGTTCTGGCCCAGGCATTAAAAACTTGGCCATATTTCCAAAAATTTGGTCAAAATATAACTTAATTTGATGCATTTTATTTGAAAAGATCAGTATTAAAAAAATACAGATGAAAGAGAAATAGAATTGAATTTTGAATAAATTCAACAAAGACTAGAAAGATTGGTCACAAACAGTATTTTTGTTGGGCAAAAGTATTATTTTGCAGCCAATGACACCAGGACCCCTTCTAGATTGAACAAACTGGACTTCTTACATTATTTTATAATGGTGTATTTCCGACTAGTGTTTTATATCCACTTTCAGTTGATATAAGGTTACTATAGTATTTCCATCTGTAATCATGTACCTTGATTCTTGATTATAACCTTGACCTTTGACCTTTTTTCATCATGTTCATTGACAACTGGTTTGACAGCATTCAAGTAGCAAATGTAAATAACAACATCTTTATTGAAGAAAGTTGTCATCATACATCAGTTTATTTAAATCAGATAGATTCTTATCATGTCTCTCAAACAATTTAGGGGACATATAGTGTTTACTTCATTTCTTTGCCAACATGTTGTCTAACACTTTTCTCGAAAGCTGTTTAACAGATCTTTATGAGACTTCACAGGAACAAACTTTTGAGTGGTGTGGCAGGGTTTGACACTAACTTTTTTCAACAGTAGCCCACAGGACTAGTAGTTGCTTGAAGTTGAGTAGTCTGGGGCATGTCCTATTCCTCCTTCCATCATTGGAAAAATGGAGCAAAATTCTGCAATCTGGAGAAGTTTAGATAATGATTATATGTTCATTAGGTCTAAAAAGCTCTTTATTGAGTATATAATCTTAATTGTTTTGAGATAAACTACTATCCCATTGGGCAATTGGCAATACGAGATTCACTAGCCCTGACCAATTTTACTATCCTCAGACTAACGGGCTAGTGTTAGTGTCAACCCCTGTGTAGATGTACCATTGGCTATTCATATTTTGATCATTTCAGCTTCCACATACTCATCTTACTTACTTTTTCCATCATTATAAAAAGTTTTCAAATTTGTCATGTGGTTGTGGCCAACTGAATATATCATATTTTACCCTGTCCTCGAACTTTGAGCTGCTTGATTTTAAAATTTGTCTTTTTTATTTAAAAAACCCAATTATTGGTGTGTTATTACCTTGATCTGTGACTTTTGGTACCATTTGCTCGTCTGATTTTATTTTTAGAACAGCATAATAAATGCCTATAGTATCATCATAACTAATTTATTTCATCTTATAATAAAATTGTTGGTAATCATTAAATATAATTTGTGTACTCTGGTAGAGGAAAATTAATATTTATAAGCACAGGGGTCAGTTGTATGAAGCCTGATTAGTTTAATCAATTGATTAGTCAAAATTTGAATTTTGCATAATTTCAGATATAATGTGAACTTAATGTTGAAAGGTTAAAAATGAATAATTATTTCATGAAACAAAAACACATCGTAATGAAACTATCGATTTGATAATAATACAATGTATTTATTCATATTTTAAATTTCTGCTAATCATTGATTAAACTAATCAAACTTTGAAAAACTGGGTCCAGGAGAGTTTTTGTCATAATCCAGACCCGAGTCAAATGATGAATACTTTAGGTAAATAATTTTTGATAGACTAGATCTGCTAGTGTCTTCTGCAGCTGTTGTACGCGTATATTTCATCATGCTAACAATTCAATAAAATTTCAGGGCTCAGTCACACAAAGGTCAAAATTACTCATTAATTATAAGCCATAATTAGCACAACTTTAAATGATTCACTAATTAGTTATTGCAACTTAGCCCAGATTAATTGTGTAGATAGACCAAATTATTTCTGCCATCAACAGCTCTTTTAATGAGACCCATATCATAAAAAAGGGTTGTTGACGGCAGAAACAATTTGGTCTATTGTGTAGAGTACCATCATATGGATAAATGAATAAATAAGATTTCTTGTTACCAGGACTCTATTGTGTGACGGGTTACCTTGTGACTGGTAATCTACAGCATGATTGGAGTTATGTCCCTTTGTTATCTATACTCTACATCATGACGGGGGTGTCAATTTATGTCCAGTTTGAAACGCATCAATTTGATAAGAAGTATTCTCTCAACTGTCATGATGTGATTTGTTGATTATAATTATTGTTATTATTTAATTTTGGTATAATGATTGGAGTAATGTCCCTTTGTTAGCGGCACTTCACAGCACGACGAGGGTACCAGTTAGATACCTGTCACTTTTATCAGAAGTATTCTCTCTGTGGTCATGATGTGATTTGTTTATTATTATTATTATTTAATTTTGGTATAAGTAAACAAGTATTTATGGTAAAATTCCTGTCAGAGTGGTTGGTTTGTCGTATCGTGTATAAATCCCGAGGTTTTTATTTAATACATGTCATATATATATAAACTGCTATTTGTATTGTTTTATAACATCATTGTAACAGAAGTATTAATGATGATAATGATAATTATTATTAATTTATTATTATTATTACAAATTGTCATCACATTTATTATTGAATACTTTGCTTGTTTACTCTCATATAAATAAATAAATAAATGATTAGACATTACCATAGTTACCGTATATTGTTTTGATTATCAGAGAACCTTTTCCTTGCCAAAATTTGGAACTTTTATCTCAAATGTCTTGTTCCATCCCATAACTTACTTCCTCAATATAAGTGAATGAATATTGACTGGCAGGTAATACACTCTACGTCCCAAAACTGACTGCCTTGGAACAACCTAGACTTGACTGTCTCAAAATGAGTGAAAGAATCTAACTGACCACCATCGAAAAATTCTAGAACTGATCTCGATACGTCTCGGAACTGGCTGCCGTAACATAATTGACCTATCACCAGCCATGCCCACAATGTTCTGACACTGGCTGCCATCAAGGAGGTACCAAAGCAGCGTCAAGGCAACTAATGACGTACTAGTGTCAGCGACGTCATTAAACGGCACAATTCAGGCCGAATTTTCATTCTTTTTGTGTCTAATTCAAGCATGTCAGACCTTTGTCGGAAAATTGTGGGCGTGGCCGGCGATACGTTTATTGAAAAAAACATTGACTGGTGAATAAACACTGTCACCCCTACTCTCTTTTGTAGGTTTTGGTCGGTGGAGTTGTAGTTATCTAAACCAAAGTCCAATGGTGAAAGTAGAATCCAAGGGTGTCATAAGTGTGATCACCATTATAAAGTAAAATGAAAGAATATATGAATAATATTGATCAAGTTGAATAATGTATTTTTACACTTACATCGAGGTTGTTAGTTCATGCATGGTGGAGGAAACTAGAGTGCCCAGGACAAAATGACCAACCTGACAAAATCTGCCTGATTGTGATTCAAACCTAGGAATTGAGTCCTTGATTCTTAATCTGGCATCCAAAATTTAACTGATTTTTATGGTCAAGCTGAAACGAGCCAGTATGCCAAAAAACTTTCAAGTTAGGCAAAAGTCAATAGTGCAAAATTTGGTGATTTCCCATGAATTTTCAGGAAAAAAAAACTAAACTGCCTCATTTAACTTGCAACCATATCTCAAAGACTACCAAAATTATTAGGATTTTTAATACAGTTGAACCTGTGAAACTTGAAACTGGACAACTTTATAATGCTAACAGTGTATATTAATCTGTAAACTTCTAATACAAACAAAAACTGTGGTCCAGAGGTTGTTCAGTTTAGACAGGCTCCATTGTATAATAAGCATCTCTCTTATTTTGGGAATGTAACCACACAGTAACGGATGAAAAGCCTTCACCCAATAAACAGGTTAAAATTATGTAAACCACCATACAGCAATTTTCATTAAAAAAATGTTTATCAGGTGAAATTTTGATCTGTCAAAATACATTTGAAATACGTACATGACCCAGTCAATTTCCTAAGTGTCATTGGTTTTATAATTCATTATTTATCTTACATAGGTAAATTTTGTAAATAATTACAGTACAGGCCTGTCAAAAGTTTGACACTAAGCTGACACATTAGTGCTGAATCAGCAGTTCAACTATGCCCCACATTACCTTTAACTCTACAGCTGTTATCTATCCAGGACATTTTCTTGCTTTTTTAAAAAGTGGTCAAGACCATGATTTTTTGAATTTAGCAAATTGGGAATTTCAAATTTAAAAATTAAGCTATTTCATCCAGCATGTTTAAAGAAATGCATATTTATGTAATCTAAAGTGTAAATGAAATTGTGTAATAATTACTGCATGTGTACTGTGCTTGTACTTTTGGTGAGATAAACTAAAAAGTAACTTAAAGGTACCTAAAGATAATTGGGAAAAATATCCTAAAAATTTGGTTTTGCCATTTGGAATGGGGGCCAATTTAGGCCCTGAGTCAAGGGTAGAAAAATCCCTGCTATCTATTGGCACTTTTCTGTTCACTAGCTATCCATATTTTGGCTACTCAGCAATAAGGCTTTGACTCTTTTTGTTGGCCCAGTGTTAAACTTTGGACAGACCTGTACCGTATATGTACATATCATGTTACATCAAACATGGGTACAAATGTAAATCTGATACATGTAGCCCCGGGGTGGTGTGTGATTCATCATGGGTAATTGAGAAGTTTAGAGTGAGACACGAGATGGATTAATCATTAGATTTTAATCACATGTCAGTATCAAATTATATATAGGTATAAACAATTTGTTATCCAAACTTACAGTAATATATAAATTGATATATTAATATCATATGACTTTGGAGTATATATGATTAGCGGCTTTTTATGCCCCCAAACTAAATGTTATCAAATATCATTGAATCATGGATAGATTTATTTTCAAAAAATATATGGTAGACTTGGTTTTATGAACTTACTCTTATTTTCATATTTTATAGAATTTTTGACAAAATTAATTTTTTCAAAATTCTAAATTTGCATGTCTTGTCGTAATCAGTCATACAAAGTATGAAGATTGTTCTCATTTTACTCATACTTTCAGAGAGCGAAAGCTATGTAAAATATTACAAAATATTACCCAAAAGAGTCCTAACTGATGAAACACAGCTTAATATCATATTTGTGACATCATTTTGCATATTGATATCATCTGTCATTAAAGAATACAATCATATTTGTCATTTTGACAGAAATATTTTTGGCTCAAATTTAAACTTCAAATTGATACAAAGTCAAATTTTCAATTTTCCTTTCTTTTACATGGATACTTCTCCCAATTGCCAATACCTTATTGTTATAATTACTGGCTCGTAAAAAGTACTCTTTGGCTAATATTTTTACCACCAAATTTTTAACTACCATGAGAATCACCGATTTTTTCTTCTCTTTTACAAATTATTGATAATCAATAAATCTATACAGCAGATTAGTAGAACTACATTTCAGATATTTTTGTCACTTTTAGTTTCCTAGTTTTACTGGTTCCTTAACATACAAATTGGCTACTAAATTTTAGAATTTTCTTATGATGTGGATCAAATTTTTTGAGAGTCAGAGCTAACCCTTTGTTTAGATTACAATCATAGGTTTTATTTTGACAAAAAATAGTCTTGATTGAATTTTAAACTTCAAATTGATACATAATTCAAATTTTCAATTTCCGTTGTCTAGATGGGCCAAATCAGGCCCCTTATCATACACAGTCCTTTACTAGTATCTTAAGTAACAAAACTTAATATAAGGGGAAATGTGGTCAGTAGCACACAAAACTTTCGAACTTTAAAATGATTGAAAAGATGAAAAGTTCTCCAGGTACATTTGTACTTCTGTTTCTGTGCTGTCAGTAAGAAAGCACTAGATCTTTAGAATAAACAAAAAACATAAGTAGAAAACCTCTGTTGATTTTGATCTTTAAATTTAAATAAAAAAAGAGTTTAAAAATTGAAATTAAATATGAAAATAGGAAAAACATGGACAGTAGTATAAAAAGTTGAAATTAAATATGAAAATAGGAAAAACATGGACAGTAGTATGTAGTACTGTATTAGGTATCTCTGAAAAATTTGAAAACCAATGATAATAAATCAAATGAAAATTTATGGGAAAAGATTGCTGTAGACATAGTAGAAACATTGTTTAGGTCATCATATTTCTGCAGTTCACTTGCTCAAGGTTGGTGGTTTTATACAGGGTCTCCAGTTTTCTCCTCACTCCCAGAACTCACCACTTTGATTTAAATGAAAGAATCTTGACTACAATGTAAAGCACCATTATTTTTTGCACTCCATTCATTCATTTATTCAGAAAATTTTTGAAAATGTATAGCAAACATGCTTATCTAAGAGTGATCCACATGGGTTTTTAATATGGCTTAAAAATACATGATAGAGTTTGCACACTTTTTATGTTTTCTTTATCCCCCTCATGTAAGTGGTATACACAGAGAACAAAGTAAAAAGTAGAGATAACAACAAGAGTCGAGTGGAGTAATGAATTATCTGGACAAGTTACTATTTTTCACTTATATCCAGACAGTCAATTTTGGGTATGGTGGAGAAAACCAGAAAACATGTTCCTGGATAAAACCATTGACCTTGGGCAAGTGAACAGACAAATCATCTAACATTAGGATATGCCCAAGTGGGATTCAAACTTGGGCAGTGACAGACTGTGATCATTTAAAAGCACACACTTTAGATCAACCAGCCATTGAAGCCCCTGATAACAACAAGAAGACAAAACAAAAACAAATACATGTAATTGATTCACAAATCTTTTACCAACTATAAAATATTAACAATGAAGTGAAAATAACAAAACTAAGTGATTGTGTTGCCATGGTAACAGCTGATGAATGTAAACATTCTGTCTTAGTATGGACAATATGGATGGTACGGTCTTTATTGATCACCGGTTTTAGCACTTTAAGTTGTGATGTTGAATCGACAGTGTTTTCTATTTTTGGTTTTTTAAATGTATTAAGTAAATTTGACATGGGTGATTTTGAATTCAGACGTGTCACAACATACCAGAATTTTATTGGATTTAGCTGATAATCATAATTTTCTTCTTCTCGTTTAAACAACCACCATCTTAATCCAAAACGTTCAAATATTGATGGAAGTTTTGTTGTGGTTTCCATGGAAACACTTTGATCACTATGGTTATGTTCATTTAAACTATGGGTACTTCCATTGTCTTCATGTGCACTATGGTTGTGTTTATGTTCACTTTGATTGTTTTTATGTACACCATGTTCATGTTCACCATGAAAGTGTCCATGTGTACCATGATTATGTTCATGTACAATATTGTTTTGTTCATGTACATCTTGATGAACTTTTTGATCATGTTTACCATGACTATGACCATGCGCTTCATGATTGTGTCCATGTGAACTATGTTTGTGTTCATGTACAACATTTTGATGAACTATCTGTTCATGTTCACTATGATTATGTTCATGAACACCATGAATATGGTTGTGTTCATGTGTACTATTGTTTTGTTGAAGTTCACTTTGATTATTTTTATGTACATTATGACTGTGTTCATGTTCGACATGATCAATTTGTTGTTCACTATTATTATGTTGAAGTTTTTCTTTATGTACACTATGTTCATGTTGGTGTGAATGGTTTCCTTCACTTGGTGGAGAATCCTGGACATTACTTATTGTAGAAGTGACAGGTGTTTCATTGTCAATTATTGTGTCCATGAATCCCTCAATGCTGGCATCATTTTGCATAATATCATTAACATCACTTTTCCCTGGTGTGCTTGAATTACGAACTTTAATTTCCTTTTGTTTCAAAGCATTTAATACCTTAGTCAGTTGTTTCTTGGTATTATTTCTTTGTTTTTGTTTTTTGGATTTTTCTGATTTTTCATTTTTAGATTTTTCTGGTTTTTGCTGTTTAGATTTTTTTGGTTTTCGCTGTTCAGATTTTTCTGGCTTTTGCTGTTTAGATTTTTCTGGTTTCTGCTGTTCAGATTTTTCCTTTTGCTCATATTCTTGATATGTATAAGATATACAACAAGAACGTTTCACATTACATTTTAAATATTTAGACCCACAATCAGGATGTGTAGCATTGCATTGTGGTCTAGGTGAATACTGTATACCCTGTAACCATATGTCACTAAGGCCATCCATAACAACAAGCTTCCCTAATCCCATTGGTGCAAGCGGAGAATGGCTGGCAATCCCATAATCCTTTGGGTAATCCAAATTTGGATCAACTCCATCTTGTTTTTGTAGATTTCGAAAATCTTCCCATAATAAGTCCACAAATGAATGTAAAACATAAAACATAGGATCATATGCTGAATGCTCTATTTTCCGCATTTGACCTCCGACCCACTGATGGGCTCGATTATGGATTTCTTCAATATTATTTTTTAAATCAGCATTCGGAAAGCTAATGTCATTCAGATGTCTCTGTTTCATAATTCGCTTGATGTCTTTGAGATTCATGAGTTTTCCTTGAGCATATATCATCCTTTTTAGCTTTCCTAGTCCATGTGGGGTCATCCAGTTTTTAAATGGTCCTTTTCTGACAACTCCACCACCTGTTCCCATGAACTGTTCAGACCAGATGACAGAGTAATATGGTTTTGACATTCCATCATCTAAAGTAGTATCCCAGTATGGAATTGTCACATTTTCTGATTTCTGTCTCAAAGCATTTTCCATCCTTTAAATAAATAATAAAAAAATAAATAAATGAATAAATAAATAAATAAATAAATAAATAAACAAACAAACAAATAAATAAAAATAAATATTTTGTCTCATATTAAACAAAAAAATAACTTTTTGAAATGCCAAATCTGAAAGAAGAAATTATTAATTGCCGAGAGACACAGCCATTAACAAGGTGGAAGAAAGTGTGACAGGTGACAGAGTATGATTTTTCACACTGGTTTTGAATGAAGTTACACCTAACTACTTATTCAAAGCTATATAATTAAGGTGATTTTACTGTAAAAGAACCAGGCTGTATGATGACAGTACTCTTAGTACTTTGATTAAAGAAACTTATTTTATCACCATACCTCCAGACACAATGTGGACCATATTGGGGTTTATAATTTTTGGTTGCTATATCCATTTAGATGTTTTCCAGTAACAATTTACATTATTTCATTGATTTATCTATATTTACTCTGTGATAATAGAGTTTGTGGAGGGGTCTTAAATGCCAGGTTTATTACTTATCACAATTTGTTTTACTGACTAGATCGTTTGTTAGTTTGCTTGTAGGTAGTTTTTCGGGTACTCCTGTTTCCTCTACCATCCCTTTATTGACTACCTTGATATTAGTGAAAGGACCTCACTCATGATGTTAGAATAGTGTTTATCTGACAAAGGCCAAAACAACCATGGACACAGAACAATACAACAAAAGAAAAAGACAAGACGGACAAATTGAGACTACGAAATTGACACGATTCTTGGTATAAAACGCCGAGTAATAGCCATGCCTGGTATTTGTAAATTACTTACATGAGTAGAAACACTCTGTGCCATCCTAGAAATCCAGGTCATTATGAGCAGCTGCTGCTGTAGACCATCTAGCGTGAACGTTACCAAGGAGGTCAAACTTATTTAAAGTCACATTCTGAAAAAAATATTGACAAAAATAATTATTCAATTAATGTAACACTAATACTGAAGACATATCGGATATGCATGTACATGAGAGAGAGAGAGAGAGAGAGAGAGAGAGAGAGAGAGAGAGTCTGTGTATGTGTGTGTCTGTGTTAGGGAAAATATTGCGCCATCACTAAACATATAACATTACATGGACCTATCACGCCGATTTGCGGATTTTTTTATCAGCATGTAGGTTCGAATCCCATGATTTGGGAAGATTTTCTATGTGAAAGTTTGTCAGGTGGCCTGCTGAATGTAGATGGTTTTCTCCGGGAACTCCAGTTTCCTCTACCTCCCCAGAACTAACCGCCTCGATATAAGTGAAAGAATCTTGACTGGGGAGTAATACACCATTACTCCACCTCACTCTTGTAAGTATGCACACAAGTTCATTCATCAATGTTTGAGTTTTTAATTAATGTCCGGATTGCATTACCTTATCTTCCTTTAGTAAGTTAACAGCTTTGTGGAACTGTTCTCTTTCCTCGTCTGACATCTGTCTATATTCCTTCCTGATCCTAACCTCACCCTCCAGCGGTAGAACCAGCAGAGTCCCCAGCCATTGTAAGTCAGATTCTGTAATGCCAACTTCATAGTCAATCTCTGCTGTTGTCAGACTGACAATCATAACAGTAAAGACTGCATTTAATGTGAAAATCTGAAAAATAAAATAGGAAAATGTACAGGACACAATGTTTTATATATGCGGGGGAGTGTAGCAGAATGTGATAGCACTGTTGCCTTGGTAATTGGCAATCACAATGATAAAACATCTTTTGTCCAGAAATGAAATAAAATTGAAAATTAAAAAATGAAATTAAATAAATATTCTTACTTATCTTACCATTCTGAAGACAAACCAAGAATAAATAAATAAATTACAAAAATCTTACCATTCTAAAGATGGATGTAAAAACTATCCAAAAGTCTTAATTCCATTTGCACAGACACTGATCTAACTTGTGTATAAACCACACGGTGAATTGAATTATCATTTTATAACTGGTTTAGTACCATGTCCACATACATATTTTTTAAACTGACAAAATATTACATAACTAGATGATGTGTTCATATAAAATGTGACAAGTTGACCATTAGGGTCAGTATTAATGTGGTTAGACAGTCATTTAATTAAGGTGATTTCACCAGGTATTTTACATTCCTTATCAATTAGTGAACACGTCACCTTCAGTAGATATTTTAATTACAATGTACTTTTAAGTCATGTTTTTCATATTTCTCATAAAAAAATTAACATGTTTGACATCCCAGTTTTAAGAGTAAAATTTCGAATTTCCTAATCCGAAAAATTTGAAAACATAAATTTGGACAAACTGCTAACAATTATCCGATTTGAAACAGACTAAAACATAAATGTCAATAAATATTATTTCATTTTCGAACATTTTCTCTTTGAACGTTGTTGATAACACGTTTCCTCATTTTATAACCCGGAAATGATGAATTCTGTTTGACAAAATAATTTCCAAAGATTTAGTCTGAATTTGTCACCTGAAATCCTATCCGAAAACTATTCCTTGCTAAATATATTTTCTGGATAAAAATCCACACAGATACATTTTTTTTTAATTTTAACGGTTTATTCGCATTTTATGTGCCGTTTTAATCCGAATTTTAACGATTTTTATGGGATGATTATTCCGTCATATTTTACACCTCATATCAGTAACCCCGGGGTATATGCAGATCATCGATATTTCACGGTTCATCTGTCAAGTCAGAAACTATATGGTAAATATCTGACTATATACTGATCGTGTCAATATTTTTTCATCTTGGTAGAATTACAGGATCGCATCTCCGGCTTGAGAGTTCATAATTTAGAATACTTTATTTTGGAAGTTTAAGAGTTTTGGCCAAGAAAATAATCGTGTTCTTTAATTAAAAATAAATAAATAAATAAATAAATAAATAAATAAATAAATAAATAAATAAATAAAATAAAAACAATCGTTTTAGAAATCACGAAAATAATATGGATCACACGCGCTCCATACGAGCGGCACATAAGCGCAAACTCCATATTGTATCTAGTGATCAAGAGTGAAACCTAAGAGGTTGAACCCCATTCGCGCCAAATTCAAGTCATCCCACCCACCCCCAAAAGCGGTAAACTAAACCCCGACAGCAAACCCGATGTATTTTATTTGTTTACTTTATTTTTGAACTTGGATTATTATATTTTCAGTCTCAATTTCTTGGAGAGGACGATATGCGGCAATGTTTTACAGCGGCTGTTGCCCAACCCCTGGACTGCAATACCAAAATAAAATAAAATGAAATGAAATTAAATTAAAAAGTTTCCATTCAAAGTGTTGTAATAATTTTTTCACTAAATTATTCATTATTCTGCACATAAGCGGTTTTCTATCAGTGTCGAAAACGCGAAAGATCACGCGCGCAAGCCGATTGGTTGTCACTAAGACACATGACGTCATAGATGCTATCCACAAATGCACTGCAGTTGACCACAGCAACGTGATTCAGAAGCTGCACTTTGTTACAAATCTGCGAGAAAATTGGATATAGATCTAAACCAAAGATGCCTACAGCGAGTCAGTGTTTAATACTGATGACAGACGATGAAATAGGTCCAAAGATGGCGATGAGACGTTATACTGGTGTTAGTGCCAATGTTTCAGTGTCAAACACTGGTGTTCTCAAACAGCCAGCAACAGGACCACTCAAATACAGCTACCATGCCTTCAGCAGCAATGATGTAAGACCAAGTCTTCCAACTAAACAGGATGGACAAAGATTTCCATGTGTTCATGATATGGAGGTTAATGGATTTGGAAGTGGAAAGGTTGCATACAACCAAACTGGAGATATGTCCAAATACCAAAAGAAGCCAGGACCGAACTTTGAGATTAGAACCAACACAGCAACTATGAGATCCACACCACATATGCCTAGATATGCCAATGATATGGATGCCTACAATCATACTTATGAAGGTCGTATTTCTCCTCCAACACCATGGTCCATGAGTAGTGATGAGACCAGTGATTCAGAGGGAGCGGCAAAACAACAATATGGCATCAACGAGAAATCTTATGGTCGTTTGGAAGAACTTGGATTTAGAAAGAGACAGCCAAAGAGACGAATTATTACTGTTAAGGAGATAGACGCCAGTGACAACCAACTACTGACAGGTAATGAAACATACATGTACTTAATTATGTGGATAAAATAAAATATCATTAACCTGAACTTGTTAATGAACAGTTCCAATAAAACAGGAGATTATTTTGTTCAGTAAAAATGTATGACTGTTGACTGTTAAATAAGTATTCAAATTATTGCCAATTTTACACTGACTAAAAAGAAACACTCAAATCTAACTGAAGGTGACTAGCTTTAAAATGGTCTAATATGTTATAAGTGGTGATTTCTTTGAACCAGTTTCACCAGTCCTGTGTTTTACTACTTATAATTAATTATGATTACAACCGACTGTACATATAAATATTTTATTTATTTATTTATTTATCAGAGGACCCGTGTTTAACTATTATACTTCGTCAATAATAGATATTTGCTAAGTATCTAAGTTTATTTATTTATTTATTTATTTATTTATTTATTTATTTATTTATTTATTTATTTATTTCAGGAATTATAAAGGATGCCAATTATATTCCCACACCACCTGGACAAAGATCTATTCCAGTGGACAATCTTTTATCTAGACAGAAAGTCCAGTCTATCCCAGTGGACAAGTTACTTAAAATTCAACAAAAAGAAGGAGGTGGTGACCAGTACCCCAAACAACTCAATATAACAAAGTAAGTCACCATTTGAATACTGGAATTATAAGGATTTAATTGATAAGCTTAGATTAGATTAGCAGTGGGTGCTTAAATTTGTAGTATCCTTCCCAAGCACCCGGCCTCACTGCCCTGGTGGAAGTTCATGTGTTTAACTTGTCAGTTTTCAGTTTTTACATTGATTTTTTGATTGTGATTCGAACATTGACTGGCATGTTTTGATTATATCAAGACTGTCAGTCCTTGTGAAAGAAACCGGAGTTCCCACAGAAAACAAAATAACCTTAAAAAGCGGGATGGGATTTGTCTTAAAGACACAATGGTTTTACCGAATTTCATAAAGCCCCCACATTGACCAAAACCCAAATAAGAGAGTTGAGTGGAGTAATGGTGTTTTAAGCCCCAGTCAATTTTTTTTCGCTTAAATATCGAGGCGGTCAGTTCAGGGATGGCTAGAGAAACCAGAGTGCACAGAGAAAACCACCGACCTTGTATGATGGTGATAATGATTTTGCATCATTTTTAGATACACTAAAGTACATGTTATTCAGTTTCGTTTTTTTTTTCATATTATTTCAGAAAAGTTGAAGAAACTCCTAAACCAAAACAGATGTCTCTCCTGGATGAACTAAAACAGCAAGTTGGATATGACAACCGAATACCACCTGCCATACACATGCGCAAAACACTACCAGAGAGTGACCCAACAGCCGTCTGCTTTAGTATTGACGATCCAGAAATAGCCCACAAAGAGATCAAAGATATGGTCCAATCACAGACAGGGTTAAAGGTCAAGTCTATCCAGTATGACCCAGTAGCAATCAGGGCAGGGTCAAACATCAGTAACCGTTGGATCGTGAGATTTGAATTGCCCCTCATGTGTAAACGCGTAGTCAGGGATGGATTGGAATACAATGGTAGAAAGATCTTGGTGAAGACATTGGACGAGATTTATCTGTTCGAGCACACTGCTTACCTGGCCAAGTGCCAGGAGGAGAGGGAGAAAGCACAAAGGTAAAAATCCCGCAAGAATTACGATGGAAAGAAAAAGAGCAAGCGTGGACGCTAAGAACTTTGGTTACTAGGAAATGAACATGAAATCTTTAAAAAAGATTTGAAACAAAAAAATTCATGATATACATTTTCGAGTATCATTTGAATTACATGATACTGAATGTTATAAGTTAAACCTGTAAATATGTTTTAAATTTTAAAAATATGTAAATATATATTAAATCATGCTTAAAATGTAAATATGTTTTAAATTGAAAAAATTATATGTAAATATATTATTGAAATAATGCTTAAAATTTCCATGACAAGAATACAATATAATATATGATAAGATATGACATTGTAGTTTTGTTGTTAGTAATTTATTTTTCAGATCTTTAGAAAAATGAAGGGTGTTTTTTATACAATGCAGTGGTGTCCAGTGCCTGTCTGATGTCGCGTTTTGTGATAGGTGGTCTTGATTTGCTCTTTTGCACAGGAGGTGCTTACCCTTCCAGAACACCCGGCCTTACTTCCCGTGGTGGAAGTTTACGTGTCTAACCTGACTTGTCAGTCAGGGGCGTAGCTGGGGTGTTCATGATGTGGACGCCTAAATAGGGCAGGGGGTTTGGGGGCCGCCCTGATGCGAATTTTCGGCCCTCCAGGGCGCTATTTATCAAAATTTTTCTTATAATTTTATGTTATGCTGTGGTAGTTTTTGTCGTTCTTTTGAGGACTGGTTCATTCTTAAACCTGAAGACGAGGTACAAGGGGATCTGATGTTGTATGGCATAAGCCGCTGACTACGAAAACAACACACTCAATAATTGAGAAAGTCAAGTTAAAATGGGAGTTCAATTAATATAGTGGTGAGGTTAAACGGAGGTTGTAAATTATCTCTCTCTCTCTCTCGTTTTTTTTTTTTTTTTTTTTTTTTGCGAAAACGATGTGGACGTTTTTGCGTACAAACGTACGCCTGGCTACGCCCCTGTCAGTTCCAAAGTTTTTACTTTGCTTCTTGATTGTGATTCAGACATGGATTAGTATGTTTGTTTTTTATTTGTTAGTCGTGTGTTGTTCTGGCTATTTCACCAATTATTCATTTCTTAAGCGACTCTTAGTCCAAGTTTCACAATCGTTTCTTAACCAAGTTATTCCTTAACTTAAACCTTGCCTCGGTATTTTAATATTGTTGAAACTTTATCTGTAGCAACACAAAATATTGCTAAACGAAAACTCGCAATATTTAATTTGAAGGGAAATATTAGTTAAAGAATAATGTGAAACTTGTACCTGGCCAGATTTCGCAAACGACTGACTGGACAAAATCGTCTTCCGGTACAACTGGTTGTCGTGGTAGCGCATGTCTGTTGAGACCGGAAACGTTGTTGGAAGGCTATTGTAAAGTCCACCGTATTTCAATTATATTGACGCCAGGTCGGTGAAAAAACGGGAGTATCCAGAGAAAACTCGACCCTTTGAAAAGCAAACTGAAAAACGTTTAAATTACAATACGTTGTGTACGACTGGGATTCGAACTTGGACTAAGTTGGTTAGAGGCCGTAAGCACGCGTTTTTTTACCACTCTACCACAGGGTACAAGGAGATATCCATCGACCTTCCTAAGCGAACTGACAAACTCACACACTAGGGCCTGTCCGATTGAGAATTATTATAACCATACATAGATCATAAAGTAGAAATAAAACCATAATTATTGTAAATAACTGTTCTGTTTCTAATTTTTGTCTATGCTTATTCAGCCTTTGGTAAATCTTTGTCGCACTGGTTTGAATCGGGCCCGTTGCAGCAATTTTAAAAATAAGCCTACAGTGTGGTAAATAGGAAGAAAGATTATATAAATAAACAACAAGACGAAAACGGAAAAAAATTTATTTTCCGGAAACCGTATCGTCAACATAGAATTAACAACTTATATCAAATTATGCTGCGTTTTACAGAGATATCTACTGACTTTTAATGAATTACATGTCTTAGAAACTGAATGAAATTTTATTTAGCCAAAAAGTGCCCCCCCCCCCCCCCCCATTTTCCTACGGACCTGTTGCATGTGCCCAAAATAAAATTTAGAATTTGGAAAAGTTTTGAATAATTCATCAAACAAAACGTTGCTATTTTCCAATTATCCAAATTAGTCTCTCGGACGATGCTTTAAAACCCGAGGTCTACTTGTCATGGTGTACGTAGCAAGATTAAGAATCCTAACAATGCCATCAGCGCATAACGCAGCTTTAATTCTTCCTATTTATCTGTAGCTGGTAACGTTCCGATATAAATGAAACATTTAAACTGTGACATTGAACCTTAATCAATATCAGAAATAACTGTTTGAGCGATTTTTCCTCTTTGCCCTCCCATTCCACCGTGTTCTCGCATATTGATGACAACGGGGTAGAAGCTTAACTGTTTTGAGTTAGGGGCCCAGTTCACTTCAGAAAAGATGTTATAATAGTAATAAATAGGTAAAATGTGTAAAAATTTAGGGGCCTAGACTGATTTTTAGGTGCCACTGGCTACTGGACCCCATGCTAATCTTCATCCCTGTGACAAGGTGTGTTAGCAATCAAAAACTTTCAGACGAAATAAGCATTATACTATATTTTATAACAAATTTTAACTTCGTTCTAAAGGCTATGTGTATCGTCTATCGATAAATTGATTAAATCAAAACCAAAAGTTGGTTGGTTGGTTGAATGTTGCTCAACTTTCAGCTATTCGCGACGAGAACGACTTTATTAATCGTCTATCAACAATTTTGTGTATGCATGTGAAGTGCGAGTGTGCTGTATGGTCTGCCTTGTACTAGCGCGCACTCAGGTCGACTTTAACGTGCTAGTTCACCGAGTCAGTACGCCGCAGACAAGCAAACCACTCCCCCAGTCCATTACACTGATACCAGGTGAATCAGTAAAGCCCAACGTCAAGGAAAATTCACTTTTCCACATGTTGTCCGAGCGAGACTCGAACTCACAGCGGTAAAAGAACCTGAATTTGTAGACTAACGTCTTATCCATTAGGCCAACGCGGCCTCAAAAAAGTAAAATCATACCATATTTTAAGTGTCCTATTCCATGTATCACTATAATCGTATAATACATTCAAAAATTAATATAGTGTATTTTACCATTAAATTAATAAAAAAAAAAAAAAGATAAATGGCTACTAAATACGTTAAAAATGAGTTATTAAAATAGTAACCCGATTTTCATTATAAGCAGAATGTGGATTCGGATAAAGCGAAGACATTTATCGAATCGTTATGACGAACAGCAAAAAAGTAAATCTTTTTTAAAACGCAGAAATTTTGCGTATGTTAAGTTTTTCAAAATGAGAGGAGGACCACAGGTGTAAAGTTTATACTGCGTTTGATTTTTAGTGTTGCTACATCCTAAAAAAATTGCTGTCCGCAGTTCTGGCCGCTGCTTTTCGGGTAAAACCCGTTACATAATGCATTTAAATAAATAAATTAATAAATAAATAAATTTCCGGGAGTTGCACTTAGATTGGTAGATAACACCTAAAGTGTGAGTTGCTAGGTATCGCGGTAGAGTTCGTTTTTCTGTTCAGTGAGACAGTGACAACTGGCAGTTTCATACGATAAACAAACTGATACAAACGAACGAATAAATCAATAAATAGATAAATAAAATTTATTTAGTCAAGCATATTTACTGAATAAATAAATAAAATATAAATATAAATATTTTTCCTCCTTTTTATTTTATCTTGTGTCTTGCACATGAGCGGCTTCAGTGTCAAAAAACGCAAACAATCACGCGCGCAAGCCGATTGGTTGTCACTAAGACACGTGACGTCATAGATGCTATCCACAAATGCACTGCAGTTGAGCACAGCAACGTGATTCAGAAGCTGCACTTTGTTACAAATCTGCGAGAAAATTGGATATAGATCTAAAACAAAGATGCCTACAGCGAGTCAGTGTTTAATACTGATGACAGACGATGAAATAGGTCCAAAGATGGCGATGAGACGTTATACTGGTGTTAGTGCCAATGTTTCAGTGTCAAACACTGGAGTTCTCAAACAGCCAGCAGCAGGACCACTCAAATACAGCTACCATGCCTTCAACAGCAATGATACAAGACCAAGTCTTCCAACTAAACAGGATGGACAAAGATTTCCATGTGTTCATGATATGGAAGTAAATGGATTTGGAAGTGGAAAGGTTGCATACAACCAAACTGGAGACATGTCCAAATACCAAAAGAAGCCAGGACCGAACTTTGAGATAAGAACCACTACAGCAACTATGAGATCCACACCACATATGCCTAGATATGCCAATGATATGGATGCCTACAATCATACTTATGAAGGCCGTATTTCTCCTCCAACACCATGGTCTACCAGTAGTGATGAGACCAGTGATCCTGAGGGAGCAGCAAAACAACAATATGGCATAAATGAGAAATCATATGGTCGTTTGGAAGAACTTGGATTTAGAAAGAGACAGCCAAAGAGACGAACCATTGCTGTTAAGGAGATAGACGCTAGTGACAACCAACTACTGACAGGTAATGAAACATACATGTACTTAATTATGTTCATAATGTAAAATGTCATTAACCTGAACCTTTTATTGAACATTTCCAATAAAACAAGAGATAACATGTTAATATATATATATTCAAATTATGAATACTGCCGACTGCGCATATAAACATTTTATTTATTTATTTATTTATCAGAGGTCCAATGTTAAACTATTATACTTTGGCTAATAATAGATCTGTACTAAGTGTTTAATTTTTTTTTATTTATTTATTTACTTATTTATTTATTTATTTATTTTAGGAATTATAAAGGATGCTAATTATATACCCACACCACCTGGACACAGATCTATTCCAGTGGACAGTCTTTTATCTGGACAAAAAGTCCAGTCTATCCCAGTGGACAAGTTACTTAAAGTTCAACAAAAAGAAGGAGGCGGTGACCAATACCCAAAACAGCTCAATATTACAAAGTAAGTCACTGTATAAATATGGAAATTATGAGGATTAATTGATTACCTTAGATTGGATCAACAGCCATGGCTTAAATTTGTAGCATCCTTCTGGAGCACCCGGCCTCGCTGCCCTGGTTGAAATTCATGTGTTTTAACTTAATTTGCCAGTATTCACATTGATGTTTTTGGATTGTGATTTGAACATTTACTGGTATGTGTTGATTATATCAAGGCTGTCAGTCCTTGTGGAGGAAACCGGAGTTCCAACAGAAAAGCAACAACCTTCAAAAAGCGAGATGCGATTTGTCTTCAAGACACAACAGTTTTAACGAAATTTATAAACCTATGGCACATTGACCCAAACCCATGTATGAGAAAATTAAGACCCTGTCAAGATGTTTTCCGCTTCAATATCTAGGCGGTCAGTTCAGGGATGGTGAAGGAAACCAGAGTTACCAGAGAAAATCACCGTCCTTGCGTGATTGTGTTTTCAATTTTGTGTTATGTTTAAGATGCACAAAATACATATTATTCAGTTTCGATTTTTTCATTTATTTTCAGAAAAGTTGAAGAAACTCCTAAACCAAAACAGATGTCTCTCCTTGATGAACTGAAACAGCAAGTTGGATATGACAACCGGATACCACCTGCCATACACATGCGCAAAACACTACCCGAGAGTGACCCAACAGCCGTCTGCTTCAGTATTGACGATCCAGAAATAGCACACAAAGAGATCAAAGAAATGGTCCAATCACAGACAGGGCTAAAGGTCAAGTCTATCCAATATGACCCGGTAGCAATCAGAGCAGGGTCAAACATCAGTAACCGATGGATAGTGAGATTTGAATTGCCCCTCATGTGTAAACGCGTGGTCAGGGATGGATTGGAATACAATGGTAGAAAGATCTTGGTGAAGACATTGGACGAGATTTATCTGTTCGAACACACTGCTTATCTGGCCAAGTGTCAGGAGGAAAAGGAGAAAGCACAAAGGTCAAAATCCCGCAAGAATTATGATGGAAAGAAAAAGAGCAAGCGTGGACGTTAAGAACTTAACTTTGAAAACAAGAAAAATGAACATGAAATGTTCAAAAAAGATTTGAAACAAAAAATCCATGATATAATTTTTTGAGTATCACTGGAATGACATGATACTGAATGTTATAAGTTAAACTTGTAAATATGTTTGAAATTGTAAAAATTAAATCATGCTTGAAAAAAAATGTAAATACTATATACAAAATTATGAGAAGATTACAAAAGGAATACAGTATAATATAAAATATGATATTGTAGTTTTGTTGTCAATAATTTCTGTTTTCAGATCTCCAGAAAATCAAGGATGTTTTACTATTCAATGCAGTGAGGTCCAACAGCAATGTCTTGCTAATGTCGAGTTTTGTGATCTGTGATCTGTGGTCTTGACTTGCTTGTTTGCACTGGAGGTCCCTGCCCTTCCGGAGCACCCGGCCTCACTTCCCTGATGGAAGTTCAGGTGTTTAACCAAATTTGTCAGTTCCAAATCTGGATTGTGTTAGTATTTTTGTTTTTTGATTTGTTATAGTGTTTTGTTCTGACTGTTTCACCGATTATTTATTCCTTAAGTGACCTGGCCCCAGTTTCACAATCGTTTATTAAGATTTGCCTTTACAATTACTTAAATTTTACAAATATGAAAGCTGAAGAATATTTATATATTTAAGGTTTCCTATTAAAGATAGCGTTAAGATTATTGCATCGATATTTTAATGTTGTTGAAACTTTTACAAAATATTGCCAAACTTAAACTTGCAATATTTAAATTAAGGGAAATCTTACTATCTATTTATTTAGCTGGAGAGAAAGCAAATACCTAAATTATTCACCGAATTTCAATGGAATGGTTAAAAATCAATTACGTGTACTTACATGAGCCGAGTCGTTACTAACAATCCTAATTTCGATCTAATCCATGCATTATAACTCCTTTAATACACCAAAACGTATTTTGGATGGGTGTTTGTACAATGGTAAAATTTTTGACAAAATGACGGTGTCTTTCGTGTGACGTAATGATGACGGAAGAATTTATTATTTACGTAGGTTCGCAAGGGGTACAATGAAGGGTAGCTCAAAGGTCGAGTTAATTTAAAAATTCGAATTTACGTCATTTTTTCCAAAAGTTTGATGATGCAGAAATGTAGTTCAATATTTTACTTTATTAAATCAATTTTGGTCATCCTAATTACGCAAAAAAACAATCCGTTCTTCAACTCTTTCGTCATGACTACGTTACACACACGGTACCGCCATTTTGTCATTTTTTTACCATTGTAAACACCCACCCTAAAGGCATTTTGTTGCATAGAATGAAATATAATTGGGCGATGGAGGCCAAACTGGGATTTTTAGGAACGACTCGGCTCATGAAAGTAAATGATTAATTGATTTTTAACCATAGGTATTTGCTTTCTCTCCAGCTGAGTAAATAGATAGTAGTTAAAGGATGATTGTAAAACCGGGGCCTGATCGCAAGAAAATGTAAATGACAGACTGGATAAAAACGCCTTCCGGTACAAGTGGTTGTGTAAACTTTTCAACCTGTCAAGGAAGACATGTTCGTTGGGACTCTGTTGTTGAACTTGAAAGGTTTTTGTATAGTCAAGAATAGTTCATTTATATTGAGGTCAGCTCAGGGATAGTGGGGGAAACCGGAGTACAATGAGATAACATTGTCCTACCAAAAGTAAACTGAAAAACTTTCTTCCGAGTAGGATTCGAACTTAGGTGGTGAGAGACTGTAAGCACGCGTTTTAGCCACTCGACCACCGAATACCAGATGACATTCACCGACCTTCGGGAAGCAAACTGACAAATTTTTGCAAACTATGATCTGCCGATTGGTATTAAAAATAAGGCAGTAGGTGATTGGCAACTTGTCGCTATATATATATATTATATTATATACCAATCTTCTTCCGAGGCCATTGCAGAGTAAATAATTGGATGAATCTTGTATCAATAGATTTGTACCAATCTCCGCATACAGTTTAGAGTTCTAATTGTTTTATTTTGAAAACCATATATGCTGGTGAATTAAAATTATCCATCCATATTTTTAGATACCGAGTTGATTAATGGTGTTTAACGTCCCAGTCAAAAATATTTCACTATATCGAGACGTCGCCAGCTATAGACGAAGGTGCTTTGCGCTGATTGCATCATACAGTGGAGTTCTTTATCGTGCCACGCCTACCTTGACACGGGACCTCAATTATTTCAAGTTACCATCCGAACGAACCGTGACTTTCATTTCCAAATGCCAATTTCTTGGCGAGAGAGCAGTCACTACCCACTTTCAAGTCTTGAGTCAGACCCGGTCGGGATTCGAATCCACGACCACCTACTTACGGAGCGAAAACTCTACAAACTGAGCTAGCGGGTAGTGTAATGAAGAAAAATATTCCCGAAACTCGCTGGACTTCAGAATTACCGGAAACAATGTAGTGTAGACATAAAGTAGAATAATTGTGTTTTACGCCACAGCAGATATTGAGACTGTCACTAACAGGGACCCAGTGGCCCATCATGACGAATTTGCTATTTATTCAGAACTATTACCACATCTTTAAATTAAGTGTTAGAACTGGACACCATCTAGCTCAAACTCGTTATGATTCACTACTGCACAGTAAAGATTTTCTACAAATTCCACTTATTTCAAGACGCAGTAGATGAATTTTGAAGGAACCCGAGTGTCCGTAGAAATTCACCGACCTTCGGCAACTTTTTCTGCCAGCTTCGAAAATTTTAACCAAGACAATGAGAGGTGGGATCTATAAGCCGTTATTTTAAACTACTGGCCTTCGAGGCTTGTTGTGTAGTAAAGCGTTCAAAAACTTTTCTACAAATTCAGACAAATCATATATCTCTATCGATGGAGTACCACAGGCACTTGTTTCGCGCTATCAAAACGTTGACACCCCCATCCCCTTGTTTTTTCTTTGTTGACTGTGGCCATGTCAGAAAATGCAATGGTCAAATAGGTCCCGTGACACTGTTTAGAGACGACAATGATGGACATTTTATACATCATTCTTTAGCGGAATATCTATGTAGAAAAGAATGGTATATGTTGTGTTTTTGAATTCCCAAACATTACGTAAAAAAACAAAGAAAAATCGAGAGGTTCAACGTTTTGGATAACGTGAAGATGGATACCTTGTGTTATGTTTATGTGTTATTTTTTTAATAACAGAAACAAGTGCCTGTCTGCAGTAGCCTGAAATGGTGCAATAAAAAAATTCTCGTTTTACGCTATACGAGTACCTGCAATCGATTGTGACGTATGTAACATTCTTCTGATTGGTTTAGAACGCGAGAAAGATATCCCTGCGCGAACCATGCACTTCTTTCTTTTACAACTTACAAAAGTACAAAATGGCGGCTTTTGACGTTGATGATAACGTGAAAATAGAAGAAGCGCAGCTTAGTATTGTAAAAAAAAAACTAAATTGAATGAAAAGAAAAACCATCCTTACCTTCAAAGGTCAATCTTTGAAACATTTCACACCAAGCAAACCTTAACCAGCATGCAAAAAATACATGTCTACGCGAACAGTGGCATCATCTCGTCAATGTCACCCGCCATCCATCCATGTTCTGGACTGGTGGATTCTAGATCCTAAATTTTCGGTGTACCGATGCCTGGTGGTAATTTTGAAATACACATCCATCAATATAATCCAGGAATGTAACCAAGGAAACATATCCATGGGTAAATTAGTGAAAAATAACCTCAGACTTGAGAACATGAGTTACATCATGTTCGCAACGTCAGACGTGTGACGTCACACGAAAACGGTGTCAGCTTGGTGTTGTTTATTTTTAGATTTTTTAGGGTTTCATAATTTCTTTGAAAAACAATTTTTATTTATTCAAATAAAAATGAGTTAAAACGTTTTAACTTGCTCACTGTCTTCAATTTATTTTAGATTAAAATAATGCATTAAAATTTGATTCACAAATCAGAACTATATAATTACGTGCGTATTTGTTTGAGGTGATTTGTCTGACCTAGATAGACTGAATCAGCTGTTTTTTTCACATCAATTCCAAAGCACAGCAAAAACTTTTAAGCTGGCAATTTTAGGTGAAAAATGTGGGATTCCACCAGGTAAATGAGACCGAGACCTAAGGGTTAGCATCTCCTGTTTAGCTAGATACACCATCAAGTTATCAACATTATTGTGATGACGTCCATAATTGTTTTTTGAGGACCTTGATAAGCTTAGGCTTGCATACACCATAAACAGGAGAAGCAGGTATATTTCTGCGTGGAAAAGAAAAGTTAACAATAGAAATTCTGAGGTCATCAAGTTTGTCATACAGCTTCAATGTAGACTTTCGTTGGCGTCATAATTGAGGTATGAGTCTAAATTTGAAGCAGAACTTGGGGAATTAGTCATGTCTTTTATTTCAAGCTCACTGGGATAGATGACATTCACATAATCTCCAAAGTCATTTATATATCTGTATGTGGAGTTGAATGATGTGGCGAGTCTTCTTTCCAGATTTAACAAAGATCTGAACGAATTCTGTTTCATAAGAATAAAGAAACAAATCAGCAAGCAATGGTGCACAGTTTGTTTCCATTTGCATACCGATTGTTTGTTGGAAAATTATATGACCAAAAACAACAAATATGTTGTCTATCAACAACTCTAACATTTTGTTGATGGTATCTCCAGTATATTTTTGTTTGGGATCCATATTAATGCTTGACAAAATAACCAAAATTTCTATAGCATAGCAGAACAATTTGCATGCTGTTGTGTCATGTTATGATAAATAGAATTCTAGACTCGCGAGTGCTATTTATAAAATTTTACCTTTATCCAAGATCTACGGAGACCGTCAGGCGACATGTGCAAAAAGCTTTTTTCATGTCATTATTTGGAAATAGTATTTTAAATGTACATGCATTCTCAGTATAGTTATTTCGTATTTTTAAAATACATTTCGTATACATATATGCAATAGTTTCTTTGCATTGTACTGTTTTGAAAATACAAAAAAACCTGTTGCGAATATACCGAATACAATTGTGAATAAATGACAAAGGAACCAGGTGGCCCTTATATACAGGTTCAAATAACATGGATAAAGAGCAATCAGAATAAAATTTCACAGGTCTTTAAAAACAGGTGGCCCTTATATAGAGGTTAGTTTTAAGGCAGGTTCGACTGTACATGAAATTATATGGCAAACTTTCTCAAACTATAGGCATAATGACATTTGAACATATTTGGTTAGATGCATTGTTATCGCCAAATCGACGCTTTGAACTACTTGACCACCGAGGTCATAGATGTTCGTACACGCACTAGCCTATTAAACTTTCGGTTTTATTGAAATGATTTCGGATCGTCCATTATATGTATAAAACAAACATACTAATCCATATTTGAATCAAAATCCAGAAGCAAAGTAAAACCTCTTTGAAACTGACAAGTTAAGTTACACACTTGAACTTCCAGGGAACTGAGTTCGGGTGTTCCGGAGGGGTAAATTATCAAAATAAAATACAATTGGTGCCATTCATAGCAAAGTCAAGATCTGATCTGCATGAAGATTAACGTCTGTGATAGATGGTTTCCATATTCAATATTTTCACACTTCCAGACAAGGATTTCCGAAAAACTTTCTATTTTCTTGCATGAAATCAACTCTTGAAATTACTAAAGGAAGGGGCGGCTACTTGAACAAATACAAAAGACGCTTGCAAAAAATTGACATAACTTTACAGTTTCTTTATTTGACACCATCATGTCTCAAGGATGTAACAAGAAAAATATGTTTGTAAACGTGAAATAGATCTTATTTAATATGGGCGTGGCTCCATGACATCATTTTGAAGTGAAATGAACGTTTATCAGAGTAGTCTCCCTTTTACCGTAAAATTTCGTAGGTGGGGGATCTTACACTTTTGTGACCGCAGTACATAGACTCGACATGTAAAACATTGTTCAGAAAAATCCCTCGTAGGTATGTTGGATTCTTTTAATTCCATATTGATTCTATATGAAATTTGTTTGACTTTGTAGTGTTTTGCGTTCCACGCTCTGAGATTTTCTATGTCACCAACAAATGACTGATAGATGCCAATAGATTTTACATTCAAATCAAGCATCTTCATCGATATTGAGAAGTCACTATGTAAAAATTTATTAAGGTTTTTGTTGACCACTGGTTTAAATAACTGGGAAGAAGTACTAATACATCATTGGACTAAAAATCCAGTGACCGTACAAAGACTGGAGTTTTATAACTGTCGGACCGCATGTGTTTTTGTTTGCTATGGCCATTCTTTAGTAGTGCCAGGTTTTATCCTCAAAACTGAAGGTTTACAATGTTCATGAGGGAGTGGCATGTGATTTTAGGCCAGAGTCAAGAGTAATTAACTTATATCGAGACGGTCCATTTGAAAGCAGATTCCCCGTAACAACCAAACTTTGGTTTGCGAAGTGACGAACTTTTTCATGTGATTTGTTTACCTGCTTTTTTCGTGTAATTTTCGTATTTTAGTTGCAAATTTCCTTCTATTTTATTATAAGTAAAAGGTGTTTTAAACCCTTTTATTCAAATTGCACATTGAAGGTGACGGAGTATCCCCAGACTCAATTCAAGTTTATAAAAATATAGCACATCCAAAGCACAATCCATTGTAACTGTTAAATCAATGATTAAAAGTGGTTGTTTTCTTTCTTTTTTAGGCTAGAAAATAATTGACAAACATATTTCCAATCCATCTAAATATCCTTAACTCCTATTTCAAGCCCATACCAAATGTAAAGTAGTATTTCGATCTCATATTTTCTGCTTCAGACTCCGAGTATGCAGTCATATGACAAGACTCCCATTAATTATTCTAATGGTTTCTTGATGCGAGTCGAGTAATGGCGTTTCACGCCAAAATTAAGATTATTACACTTGTATTTAGACTGTCAGTAGGGTGGAGAAAACCAGAGTACTGAGAGAAACCAGGAGAAAACACCTACATTCGGCAACAAACTTTCTTACTTGTTTCCATTGCGATTTCAACCTATGCAGTGAGAGTGTCTGTGATTCGCGCAAGCTTTAGACCATTCGGGCCTTGGTTTTTATACACATACGTCAGCCGTTGTCCAACTGGAACTAAACAAACAGCTGTCGGTTAAACCTTTAACGAGATTCGCCAGTTCCATGAAGGATTGTGTATTCGGTTTATAGTTTGCAAGGATTACTTCCATCACCAAAGAGTCCCAACGTTCCTTTCCTTGACAACTAAACGACAACCACTTGTTCTAGAAGTATCAGTAGTTTTTGTCCGGTTTGCCGCTTGCCAAATATATAACATTTTTCGGGGTCACGCTGCTTAGGAAATAAATAATTTATGAAATTACCAAAAACAACAACACACTAACAAAACCAACAAAGGTAGACCACCGATTATAAAACTCAATGTGTGCAGGAACGAAGCTTAACTATTCTGGGTTGGGGGTCATCTCATATCAGTAAAGTTGTAAAAGTAATAAATACTAGTAGCTAAAATGTTTAAAACTTATGGTCCTAGACTTAAGTGACATGGGCTACTGGGCTCGTGCACTTGGCAGGTATTGGTCACAATTTCAAATAACATTGTTTTGCCAAGATTTTTCTTAACTTAATTCTGGCAACTTTTGACAAACAAATTTTATTGTACTACAAATAATTTAAAGTTAAAAAATTCTTAAAATATTGCTTGTCCCTTAATAAGACAGCTTAAATTCGCGAATAGCTTGAAAATAAACAAAATTATTCAGATTTTAAATTTGCCAGATTTAAGTTAAAGAAAATCTTAAGAAATGATTGTGAAACTGGGGCTTGAACATTACTGCATATTGTGACAAAACAAGGAGATCTGAAGAAGGGATAATTGACAACAACAAAACTACAATGCCATATCATATCTTTGTTATATTGTATATATTGTATTCTTGATATGAAAATTTTGAGCATAATTTAAATATATATTTACAAATAATTTTTTTTTCAAATTTCAAACATATTTACATAATCATATATTTACATGTTTTTCAAATTTAAAACATACATGCATTTACATTATTTAGCTTATAAATTCAGTACCATATAAGCAAAAGTTGCATGTCTAAATGACACTCAAATTTTCATCATGATTAGTTTGTTTCAAATCATTTTTTAACATTTCATGTTCAATTTCTTGTTATCAAGTTCTTAGCGTCCACGTTTGCTCTTTTTCTTTCCATCATAATTCTTGCGGGATTTTGACCTCTGTGCTTTCTCCTTTTCCTCCTGACATTTGGCCAGATAAGCAGTGTGCTCGAACAGATAAATCTCGTCCAATGTCTTCACCAAGATCTTTCTACCATTGTGTTCCAATCCATCCCTGGCTACGCGTTTACACATGAGGGGCAATTCAAATCTCACGATCCATCGGTTACTGATGTTTGACCCTGCTCTGATTGCTACCGGATCATATTGGATAGACTTGACCTTTAACCCTGTCTGTGATTGGACCATATCTTTGATTTCTTTGTGTGCTATTTCTGGATCATCAATACTGAAGCAGACGGCTGTTGGGTCACTCTCTGGTAGTGTTTTGCGCATGTGTATGGCAGGTGGTATCCGGTTGTCATAGCCAACTTGCTGTTTTAGTTCATCCAACAGAGACATCTGTTTTGATTTTGGAGTTTCTTCAACTTTTCTGAATTTAAATGAAAAACAAAACGAAACTGAATAATATGTACTTTATTGCGTCTTAAAAATGACACAAAATTGTTAACACCACCATGCAAGATCGGTGGTTTTCTGTGGGCACTCTGGTTTCTTCCACCATCCCTAAACTGACTGTCTAGATATTTTAGCGGAAAAAAATCCACTTAATTCTCTCATATTTGGTTTTGGATTAATATAGGGTTTTATGAATTTCGTTCAAAACAAATCCCCTCCCGCTTTTTGACGGTGCATGTAGTTGGTTTTCTTTGGGAACTCCAGTTTTCTCCACACAAACTGACAGCCTTGATATAATCCAAACATACCAGGCCATGTTCAAATCACAATAAAAAATCAATGTAAAAACTGGCAAATTAAGTTAAACATGCACTTCCACCGGGGAGGTGAGGCCGGGTGCTCCAGAAGGGTGCTACTAACTTTAGCACACAATGTTAATCCAATCTAATCTAATCAAGTAATCCTCATAATTCCAATATTCAAATGATGACTTACTTTGTTATATTGAGTTGTTTGGGGTATTGGTCACCGCCTCCTTCTTTTTGTTGAACTTTAAGTACATTTTGTAATTTGTCCATTGGGATAGACTGGACTTTGTGTCCAGATAAAAGACTGTCCACTGGAATAGATCTTTGTCCAGGTGGTGTGGGAATATAATTAGCATCCTTTATAATTCCTAAAATAAATAAATAAATAAATTTAGATACTTAGCGCAGATCCATTATTATTTAAAGTATGATAGTTTATGGGATCTCCGATAGATAGATAAATAAATAAATAAAATCTATCCTAAAACTAAAGTATTTACAGAATACTAGCATATGTCACATTTATATGGGCAGTCGGCAGTAATCATTATTAATTATAAATAGTAAAACATTGGACTCCTGAAACTGGTCCAAAGGAACCATCACTTTAAACATATGACATATAGACCATTTTAAAGCTAGTCACCTTCTGTTAGATTTAAATGTTCATTTAGTCAGTTTGAAATTAACAATAATTTGAATATTTCAACAGTCATGTTTACTGAACAAAATCATCTCTTGTTTTATTGGAAATGTTCACTAACAAATTCAGGTTAATGATATTTTACATTATCAACATAATTAAGTATATACGGTTTTATTACCTGTCAGTAGTTGGTTGTCACTAGCGTCTATCTCCTTAACAGCAATGGTTCGTCTCTTTAGTTGTCTCTTTCTAAATCCAAGTTCTTCCAAACGACCATATGATTTCTCATTTATGCCATATTGTTGTCTTGGAGCTTCCTCTGAATCACTGGTCTCATCACTACTCATAGACCATGGTGTTGGAGGAGAAATACGGCCTTCATAAGTATGATTGTAGGCATCCATATCATTGGCATATCTAGGCATATGTGGTGTGGATCTCATAGTTGCTGTGGTGGTTTTTATCTCAAAGTTCGGTCCTGGCTTCTTTTGGTATTTTGACATATCTCCTGTTTGGTTGTATGCAACCTTTCCACTTCCAAATCCATTTACTTCCATATGATGAACACATGGAAATCTTTGTCCATCCTGTTTAGTTTGAAGACTTGGTCTTACATCATTGCTGTTGAAGGCATGGTAGCTGTATTTGAGTGGTCCTGTTGCTGGCTGTTTGGGAACACCAGTGTTTGACACTGAAGCATTGGCACTAACACCAGTATAACGTCTCATCGCCATCTTTGGACCTATTTCATCGTCTGTCATCAGTATTAAACACTGACTCGCTGTAGGCATCTTTGGTTTAGATATATATCCAATTTTCTCGCAGATTTGTAAGAAAGTGCAACTTCTGAATCACGTTGCTGTGGTCAACTGCAGTGCATTTGTGGATAGCATCTATGACGTCACGTGTCTTAGCGACAGCCAATCGGCTTGCGCGCGTGATTGTTCGCGTTTTTGACACCAGGGTCGCTCATGTACAAAACAAAACAAAGCAAAAGAGGAAAAATTGTTTGGGTGAAATCTTTCTATTTGTTTATTTGTTCAGAAAATATGATAGACTTCTTTATTTATTTATTTATTTATTTATTTATTTATTTATTTATTTATTAAGTAAATACATTGTATTCAATTATCGCACAATTATCAACAACATTTCTTCAATTTAGTGTCTCAATGAGCAAGTACCGAGATACGTGTAAATTCAAAGTCGCGTCCTAATTGCAATGGTCACCCACTAGAAAGGAAAAATTGTGTTACAATCAATTTATTTATTTATTTATTTATTTATATGAAACTGCCAGTAAAGTCATCAGAAAATGAACCTACTTCTACCGCGGCACCCAACGTCAATCAGGAGTTAAACAACAATCAAAGTACATGTCCTGGATCACCAAAGACTTATTTATTTATTTATTTATTTATTTATTTATTTATTTAACTGCAGTATACAACAATCTTTTACCCGAAAAACAACACACAGGGGATTTTTTAGGATGAAGCAACACGACAATCAAACGCAGTATATCAGCTATACAACCGTGTTCCTCCACACATTTTGAAATACTTAAAATGCACACAATATTAATCCTGCATCCAATAAAAAGCTGCAAAAGCTCGATACGCTTGTAAAATTATTGCCCTTTTGACATAAAAGACGATGTGTTTGCCATAACGGAGGAATATATGTGCATGTCCTCAATTAATCCGAGTTCGCATTAATCGAATCCACATTGTAAAGGAACGGGTTACAGTTTCGCCATCATTCTCTAATATTTTCGTTAAATTAAAGCTGTCATATTTGACGTCTTGATAATTTTGCTTATTTATAAGATATCCAAGAATTTAGGGTGCCATTTTGAAGATCAATTCATGCTTACAACAATTGTATTTAGTTTTGTCAAAACCGTTTAATATTAGTAAAGGGAAATCTTAAGTAAGAAATGATTGTGAAACCGGTGCTAAATGATAAATACTTTAACCAAGAGCAAACAATCGGTCGATTATATTCAGAAAATCATTTTGCTATTTAGTTTAATAACTTTCACATACTTTTATTCCAAATTTCGATTTTACAAGTAGCGGGTGTAGCTAGCTATAAACAAGAGGCGTTTACCTTTCCGGAGCACCCGACCTCACTTCACTGCATTGTGGAAGCATTACTTTGCTTTGTGATTTGAACATGGATTGGTAGGTTTGTTTTTTATTTTGTTTCTTCAATTATAGTATGACTTTTTGTTTTAATTTCATTTTGATTTAATTTTATATGTAACATTTCTATTGTCCAAATTAATTTACATTTGAGCAAAAATTAAAAAAAAAATTGTAAAATATCATATGATTTTCATTCGCATCGCCATTTTTGTGTAAGACTAGCAACCATAAAAAGGCGTGGAAGGGCCAAATGAAAAATATTTGTCTGAAGGATTTAGCTAATTTGGCCAGTTTTTTAAGTTATTTTTGTATGATTAGAATGGTTCACTTTTATCAAGATATCACCAGCTATGAAGATGCCTAGAATTTAGTTGTGCTTTGCGCTGATGACATTGCGAGGATTCTTCACGCTGCCAGGCTTTCTCCGACACGAAACATCTTTTTTTAGACCTCGACCTAAACACAGATGGATGACTTCCACTTCTGTATGCCGAGTGCTTAGTCGTGCTTCACAGAATGGTGAAATAAAGCAATAAGCGATCAAAGTTGTGAAGTTGTTAAATTTGGAAACTAACAAGTTTTGACCAGATTAACTATCCGAGGGCTCAACCATATAAAACACATGTTTAAATTGACTTCTCTCTCTCTCTCTTTCTCTCTCATTAAGTATTGTAATAGCCATTTCCACTGTTCTAGTTGTTGTTCTTGATTATTATAATTCTTCTGTATCAATCACTGCGGTACCTCTGTTGGTAGAGTGCTCGCTCCGTAAGTGGGAGGTCGTATAGGTGCGAACCCTGACCGAGTCTGGCCTAAGACCTGGAAGTGGGTATTGACTTATTTCGCCAAGCACTCGGCATAACGAGGGAATGAAAGTCACGGTTCTTTCGGATTGGGACTTAAATAAACGAGGTCCTTGTCACGGTAGGCGTGGCGTGATAAAGAATCCTGCTGAATAATGCTATCAGCACAACGCATAGGCAAAATTTTTGCACCTTTGCTATAGCTGGCGACATCTCGATATAAGTGAAATATTCGTTGTCGTACCTATTGAAATAGAAATGCGCGCGAGTAATAAAATTTAAAACAGTTGATTGACTCAACCCTGTTTTCAAAGTCCCATTTCATAAATCGATTGTCCTTAACGACCAATTAATTTCATTATTCTTGGAACATCGAGCACTGCGGTAGCATAGTTGCATTAAAAGTGCTCGCTTTGTAAGTGGGAGGTCATGGGTTAGAACCTCAATCGGAGTCTAACCAAGAATTGAAAATATGTAGTGATTGTTCTTTCGTCAAGCACTTGGCATTTAGAAATGAAAGTCGCAGGATTCTTCGGTGGAGTCCCTAAAACCGATGTCCCGTGTCATGGCAGCCTTGTCATGTTAAAAACCCTCCCTGCTACCAGTTTACATACAGCTGGTAAAGTCTCAATGTAAGTGAAATATTCTTGACCGAGACGTAAAACCCTATTCAATTAATCAGTCTTTGAACATAACTATATAACTATATAAATATTTTTCTGTGACTTATTCATTGTTTTAAAAGTACATGTATTATTGTTATATTTATTATAACTGTTGTTGTTATTCTTGTTGTGTTGTTGTTTCGATCCTAGATCGGGTCTGACGATTTGAAAATTAGTAGTGAACGAAGTCATATGTCACGGCAGGCATATAACAGAATAAAGAAACCCCACTGCATAATGCAACCAGCTTATAACACAGCTAAAACTGCACCTGTGGTGTCATCTATGGCTGGTGAGGTATCGATATAAGTGAAATATTATTGTCTTGAATCGTAAACCCTTTACTCAAATATTCTTTATATAACGGTGTAGTATTGGAAATTTAATGTAAAACTCTGTCAAATCAGTTCATTTGTTGGAACGAATTATCTTTAACGTTGCCGTACAATCATGTCTATAATACTAGAAAAACCTCGATATTTCCAATACCCCTTATGATGAATGTGGGGAAAAAACATCACTTTTGCACACAGTACTAAAACGTTCACGGAATCGTTCGATGCATTACAAAATGATATCTGTGACGTCACAAGTGTTTCACGTGATCACGTCTAGCAACCTGTATTGTGGAAGCGAAAATAATCGCGGCAAATATTTTCAATGTTTTAAAAAGTTTTTTTTTCTAAAAGACAACAATGCCGACGGCTAGCCAGTGTTTGATTCTAATGAACGAAGAAGGCGTGGACACAAACCTGTCAAAAAGAAGATATTCTGGCGCAAACTCAAATGTTTCGATGCCGAATTTATTCCTCACCTCGGAAAAGGAAGAAGAACCACGTGAGCTGCCTAGATTGTTTGATATTAATGCAGGTCCTAACCATAGACCGTATGAGCTGGTTGTCAATGGTTACCAAGGTACGATGTCCTACGACACTAAAGAACACTCTTTTAAATGGCAAATTCATTCTAAAGATGCCATGAGTTCGAACCGACCGAGGAGAAAGGTATCATACACTAAGGCGAGTTACACCAGTTATAAAAAATCGGAAAAATATGAGAAAAGTTTGTCGTTGTCGACCTCGACGTCGATAATGAAGATGATGGACTGCAGTCGAAGTCAAGACGATCTTCATCAGAAACCGGTAGAGGACAAGTCATCGAGTGAATATCTAGAAAATCTGGGGTTTAGAAAAGGACAACCAAGAGTTAAGTCCGCTTTTAGGAAAGTTGAAGCTTCTAGCAACATGAAAATTACAGGTATGCACATTTTATAAATGATTTATTTCAGAGCTTTAGCTTTTTTACCATAGAGCCAATCTGGTTTGTCAAAGTATGAAGATTTTCCAGTCTTTAAAATACATGTAGTTGAGTTAATTTGATCCGACTACAGTTTACCTTAACTAAGATTTACCTTAACCCAAATTTTGCACTTTTAATGTATTTTATGGTACTTCGGTATAAAAGTTTCAATTGGAATACAGATGTGTCATGTGCTGATTTTGAATTTTTATTAAAATGATGCATTCGAAATCGGCACATGACAAGGGCTACTTTTGAATGCATTATTTTATAAAAATTCAAAAATCAGCATATGACAGATGTAACTAGAAAAACTGTGAGCCACAAGCTCACAAAAAATACCCCCCGCTCCCCCCACATAAAAAATCCATCGGATCAAATTTTTAAATAGGAGGTGCACATCTACATTATATCACAAAGATTGTGTGAAATTTCATGAAAATCCATTGAAGGGCTTAGGAAGAGTTGCGGATAAGAAATAGGTACCCTAAGGTGTAACGGAAGGACGGACACCCCTATCAATATATACCCCCCCCCCCACTTTTTAAGCGGGGGGTAAAATAACCTTATAAGCTTAAAATGATCTTCAACATGACACCTTTTTATCAATAGCTTTAAGTTAAGGAATATCTTAGTCAAGGAATGATTGTGAAAAAGACCCCAGTTTCACAATCATTTCTAAACTAAATCTCGCAAATTTGAAATATTTGTAATTTTGGTAATTCAGCAATTTAAGGTGTGATTTTTAAGATCAGTTGAAGCTTATAATATATGCTTTTAGTTTTGACAAAAATGTTATATAGTTCCCAAAGAGATTGACAAAAAGCTTAATAAGATAAGGAAAAGTTTGGTTAAGAAAGTAACTTGAAACTAGGCATCATAGAATGGTGCGTTTTTATCGACATTAAACCAACCCAATAAAACACGCATTCTGAGGGGGCCTCGGTTACAGAGTGATCTAAAGTGTTGGTTTACGAATAGCAGTGCTTTTTATCGCAAGGTTCGAATCTCACTAAGTCATTCACAGTGTCAGAAAGTTTGTCACTTCGCTTGCCGAAGGTACTCCGGTTTCCTCCACTATCTATCGCCTTTTAGATTTAAGTAAACGAATCTTGACTGGGATGTAAAACATCAGTAACCCACTCCACTCCATACAGCCATGTAAAGGAGAACATCAAAATTAATTGTTTTAGACTAATGATTCCCGAGTTGCTATACTTTTTCACTCGTAGAGTTTTCTAAATTTCACCATAATTTACCATTTGTTATCGTATTTCTGTAGGATGCATTCACCCATTACAGATTTATTTATGAATTCAGCATTTGTACATTACAACCACCAATACTTCTATCTTTAATTTTAGGAATTTCGAAAGATATTAATTTCCTGCCAACACCACCGGGAGCGCCACCTATTGCAGCACCAGATGACAAGCAACTTATGGCTCAAACAGACACAGCTACTGCACATATGCCCAAAGGTTTGGCCACGACACAAGATCCCGCGTGTACGCGCTCGAGAAGTACCACTCCTCGTAAACCGCTTGATTATACCACAGTGCAGATAAGTACACCATGGAAGGCGCCATTACAGAATACTACTGGAAATATAACTACGCCTGCGCAAAATGAGCAAGCACTAGCAGCCGGAGTCATGGAACATGAATTTGTGAGAAAACTCGCCGAAAATGAACCCACAAACAGACCTATTGTGCCCGAATATGTACAGGCAAATATGGAGAACGAACAATTATTTAGACCAATTCATTATGAATATGTCAAGAAAATCACAGAAGATGATTTTTATAGCCAATTTCAACATGAAAATGTACGGAAAAATACGGAAAACGCCAAACAGCACGCGCCAAAATACAAAACTAGAGGACGTGCTGCAAATGAATTTGTGACTATATTTATACCGACGGAGCATTCTTATATACAGAGCAGTACCACTGACGTCACAGATAGCCAATCGAGTCAAGAAAGTGTTGAAAACAGGTAATTATTATGTCTATTTAGGTATTTTTAAAAAATATTTCATTAGGAAAGTTCAAAAATGTATATCACACCGTCAAGTAAAGATTTATTCACATATAAGGACGGCTAGTTCTGCATGGGATGGTGGCTTGGAGAGGAGTGGAGTAATGGCTTTTACGCCCTAGACAAGATTCTTACAATTATATCAAGAGGGTTAGCTCTCAAAGTTCTTGGATGTTGGGTGAAACCTGTCAACCCGGAGATAACCACCTTCGATTGGTAAGCGAACAGACAAACTGTTTCGCATTAGGATTTGCCTAATTAGTTTCGAGTGGGATTCGACCCTTGGCAGTGAGAGACTGATTTTTCATCTCGCGCTTTACACATTGCCTAACCAGGAGCACGGAAACAATAAACAAGTCATAGGTTAAGCATATATGGAAAATGTTTAAAAATTGGCTTTGAGTTTGGACGGATGCTTACTGGATATAATTTAAAAAGGGTAGTCAATTCGGTATTGTAACTATATGTATATGTATGTCCATAATCACCAATTACTAGTGTAATTTCAGCAATTGGCTTGTCGAAATTTCGAAAGAAAAATATAACTTAGTATTGGATCACTAGTTGCCCAATTGACCCTCCAATACAACCTGGCGTTTACGTACAGAATTGTATATTAGAAATCAGATTGGCTTTTCTTATTTAGTTTTAATAATTTACTTGTTTCGTTTTGGTTATTGGTTCCGTTGGCTGTTGGTTTAAGTCTGTTTTTTATTTTATTGTACATTTTAACCGATGCATCAGTCGGTACCCCTGTATGGTATTGTTTACTGAATTGTCAGATTTGGTTTGTTTTTGTTTCAGTTTCACAATTTCTGTTGACATTCAGTTAAAGCCATTAAAAGCTTCAAATGTCCAAAAGCAAGATGACATCGATTGCAAAGGATGCGTATTTCCGGTGACACACAAGATGAAAAAGTTACCGGAACCTGACCCTACTGCCGTCTGCTTCACCATAAATGACGACATGTCGCATCAAGATGTAACAGCTTTGGTTAAATTACAGACCGGATATGACGTCAAATCTATCCAATACGACCCAGTTTTCATTCGCGCAAAATGTGGAAAGAAAAGCCGATGGATTGTGAAACTGGAATCAAGTGACGTGTGCAAAACAGTGATTAAATCTGGATTGGAATGGAAAGGGTATAAAATTTGTGTGAAGTCACTTGATGACGTGTATTTGTCGGAGTATACCAGATATCACAAGAAACACGGAGCAAAGGATGGACATGCTCTGAAACAAAAAACTTCACGGAAAAATATGAAAACGAAAAGGAGTAAAACAAAATGCATACAAAATTAGGGGACTACAATTTTTCGAGTACTAATTATGTTGAGTAAAAAGAGTTATAGATCCTTTAAAGAACATCATGAAAAAGGAAAAGTGAATTTATGAGAGGATAAAATCGGGCCATATACTTCATGAAGCAGTGTTGATATAAAGTAAACCGGAAAAGTATGTTCTAAGACAGATACTTAGTAATAAAATTATAAAATGAAGGTCTGATGATAATAATGACCGACGAATATTTGAACACTGATACTTAATGTCGTGTGGATAGAAATGACCGATAACACGGTCGTTAATAGAAAGCAATTCTAGACACCATGTTCGAGCAGATAAAACTCGGTGCACTTTGTTTCGTTATTAGTGCATTATGCCTATCCGAATATCGAGCGTATTGTATACTCGGAACTTGTAGAGTAATTTGAAATAGCAGCAAACATTTTGTCAGTGACCGATACATGTGGATTAGACATATACAATTGTTCGCGCATTCGTCACCACATCAGGCAATTTCGTAGTAGGCGCGCTCGTCAATATTCAGGCGATTTCGTTCTGAGTGCACTCGTCACCACTTCGGACGATGCTATAGTGAACACTCACGTCACCACCATAGATACCACACTTCCGACGATTCGGCAGTTAGTGTACGCGCCAACACCTTAAGCGATTCCTAAGTTAGCGCACCCATCACCAGTCCATGCGTTTCCGTATTTAGCCAACGCGCAACCAGCTTGGGCGAGTCCGTGGTTATCGCACTTGTTACCAAGTTGTGCGATTACGTCTGTAGAGCACTTGTTACCAAGTTGTGCGATTACGTCTGTAGAGCACTCGTCACCAGCTTGGTCGATTCCGTGCCGTAGTTAGCGCACTCAAAGTAACTACCACAGGTGAATCTGTTGTTAGCGCACTTGTCACCATCTTAGACGATTCCGTTGTAAGCGCACTCGTCACCAGTTTAGGCGATTCCGTAGTCTGCAGACGTGCAACCACATCAGACGATTATGAACCTTCGCCTAGAAAAATGGTTTTAAGAACATTGGTTTTCAGGCTGATTGGAATGTTGACAAAGAAAAGCTTAGTGCTGAATGCAACAGTAACTACTAGAGCATCTCTATGTCCGTTCGCTTTCCGGTTTTACGTTTAGTGAACGCCAAAGCGTCGATGGTATATTGTCTTTAGAAGGCGTTGATGCCAGTAAATTGAAAAAAGAAGCATCTCTTACTTATTTTGTTGTATTTTGGATCAAAAGCAAGGTATCGCTACAAATCATCCTTGTTAAGTATTTGAAACGGTCGCAGCGTGGCTGTAATGACTTCCTGTTCAAATCAAGGTCAAGGTCGTTTGTAGGAACAACACTGGATAAGCAATATAAATTTGTTAATTGTAACACCCTTCTGCATATAATTTTTCTTTATTCTTAATAATTCGTAAAAATTTCGGTACAAAAAAAGAAAGAAAAAATAGCTGAAAAGCGTGTACTTTAATACAAAGATTGATTTAATCGAGTTTTAAGTCCAAGTCAAGAATATTACACTTATATCGAGACGTTTTCAGTGTGTCCATGGCAATGTGTAGGAAGGGTTCTTTAACGCACCACGCCTTTAGTTACACGGGGGTGGGGGGATCGGTGTATAGGTCTCTTCCGAAGGACCCCGTGACTTTTATTTCTAAATGCTGAGTGCTTGGCGAAAGAACAGTCGCTTCCTTTTTCAAGTCTTTTTCAGACCCCAGACAAGGTTCGAACCCACGACCTAACACAAATGGAGCGAGCGATTTACCGTTGTGGTACCAATATCACAGATTTGGCAAAGCTATTTCAGGTCCTTGGTTACAGCCAATGCAACAGAACACGAAACATTAAACTTTAAGAAATATTAAACAGCTAAACCAGAAAAATAACCTCATACTGCGACAACTGATTATAAAATTTCCGACTTTAGACGGACACTGCAGTTAATGCCCAATGATGTATGTACCCGCCAATTTACTACACCAGCTTATTTATGTTTCAAACCTTTTATTTAAAATTGTGATGAAATGTTAATAGTAGGGGATTGCTAGTCTGATGAATGCAGTATTTGAAACCTGTACTCGGGACATTGACCTACATAAAGATCGGGGGTTTTCTCACGATATCAATGTTACTGTGTCAGTGTGTCATTGACACAGTTTCTGATGTAATGAAATGAAGTAAATTTTAGTTTGTGACGATGCACTTGACGCATACCTGATGGTGTACAGTTAAAAAAATTGGACTATTTCCTCGACCTTATAGCGATAGAATCTGTTTAATACATCGTATCTCTGACTCCTTCCATTGGCATCCCGTCATGAACTCTCGACAAACTTTTCTCCTACAAATAGCAAGCGAAAATAACTTCAAAACTTCGCAAACGTGTTTACTCTCTTTTGTAACCTTCGGTGAATTTGTAGGATGCTAAAATTGAAAAAGCGAAAGAGGATATAGAAGCGAAATGAGAAGGCAGAGAGAGAGAGAGAGAGAGAATCGTTTTCTTGTCTTAATCTTGACACGTTTTTGAACTTTTTCCTCAATATTAATATAGTCAGCATGTCATTAGGTTAGAGATGAAGTGGAGAGAGAGAGAGAGAGAGAGAGAGAGAGAGAGAGAGAGAACTATTCCATCGTTTTTCCTCTATATTACTAGTAATTTTGTCAGTATGTCACTGGGTTATTGGTATAGTAGAGAGAGAGAGAGAGAGAGAGAGAGAGATTTCATCGTTTTCTGGTGTAAATACCGACACTTTTTTGAACTTTTTTCCTCTATACACATGTATTAATTTTGTCAGTATGTCACTGGGTTATAGGTATAGTACTATAGAGAAAGAGATTTCGACTTATTTTTCCTGCCCTAATCTTGACACGTTTTTGAACTTTTTCCTCAATATTAATATTGTCAGCATGTCATTAGGTTAGAGATGAAGTGGAGAGAGAGAGAGAGAGCTATTCCATCGTTTTCTGGTCTAAATATTGACACTTTTTAACTTTTTGCTTCTATATTAATTGTGTCAGTATGTCACTGGGTTATATGTATAGGAGAGAGAGAGAGAGAGAGAGAGATTTCTGACTTAATCTTGACACGTTTTGAACCTTTTTTTCCTCTATATTAATTTATGTCAGTGTGTCACTGGGTTATATGTATAGTAGAGAGAGAGAGAGAGAGAGAGAGAATATTTCATCGTTTTCTGGTGTAAATACCGACACTTTTTTGAACTTTTTTCCTCTATATTACTATTAATTTTGTCAGTATGTCACTGGGTTATTGGTATAGTAGAGAGAGAGAGAGAGATTTCGACTTTTTTCTGCCTTAATCTTGTCACGTTTTTCAACTTTTTTCCTCACTATCAATATTGTCAGTGTGTCACTGGGTTAGTGTAACAGTGTAACATAATACCTAGATTTGTTATAACTCCTATCTGATTTCAGGGTATATGTTACAAATCTAGCCTCATCTTACCACCGTGTAGTGGTAGAGACCTCGAATTTTCTATCTTAGTTAGATATAAAATCATTTCCATGTACTCGAGATGCCTACCTACTCTTAAGGACACTCGGTACATTTTAAATTTCTTAATTTTATACTAAGCCTTATATTCTAACAATCTCCGATCACTTATAGGCTCTTATGTATATAATATTCATAACATTTTACCAAAATAAATAGATTCCAGAGCCGAAATTAGCAAATATTTTAAAGGTTCTATCATTGTTTGTTCGAAGAGAGAGAGAGAGAGAGAGAGAGGAGAGAGAGAGAGGCAAAAACTTTATATTTAGACAAATCTATTTTTAAAAATCACATTGGTCAAAAAGGGTTGAAAGTGTTTCGAGGGACCTTAAACCTTCGATCCCATTACGTCTTATATTTACTACTTAATTCATTTAAATCCAAGGACACAGTTTTAATCAGTATATTTCTCCCCTTGTCCAAACTAAAGCTTTTTTGAAGGTTTACATTTAGAAATATTTATTTAAATAAATAAATAAATAAAATAAATAAATAAATAAATAAATAAAAAGACAAAAATACAGAAAATAATGATAACAATTTACAGTGTTTTAAAAGTATCAAAACAATAAATAAAATTCTAAAAAAGTAGATAAAATATTGAAACAATTTTCATCATTTTTTCATATCTCTCTCTCTCTCTCTCTCTCTCTCTCTCTCTCTCTCTCTGAAATGACCTATACACACTCATGAATATAGGACAGGTGTTCATTTACTTTATTTTTGACTAAACAATCATAAAAAATAAGTCTCAAAGGGAAAGGGATAAATTTATGTGACGAGAGAGAGAGAGAGAGAGAGAGCGAGAGAAGTGTTTTTCTTCCAGGTCACAGGATAATGTAAAGGTGTTATTTTTCAGCGTCTTTTGTTATTAAGAGTGTGTCCACTTTTTGACACAAAGCATCAACATCCATCCTTGGACATTGTCCAGCTGATATGATAATGGACAGGTCAGTAGTCTGGTGTCATTAAAGAATTTTACACTGAATAAGTGTCACGTCTAAAATTGTTTCACAGTGGGCGTTCTTTCTTTCTTTAAAGAGATTTAAGGCAATATAAAATCCGTTGATGTATTGACTTCAAGTTTGAGCACTACTCTTCATCTCTCAAAATTTCAAATGACAAAAATTAATATTTCAACAAAAGTCCCTGAATAACGATTTTTTCAGTCGGCACATGCATTTATTAGAAAGTCGAACCAAAATTTTAAATGATGCAAATTAATATTTCAACAAAAGTCCTTCAGTAGCGATTTTTCAGTCGGAACATGTATTTATTAGAAAAAAGATAAGCAAAATATATCAACTCGCCTTTTTTAAACGATATAGTTATGACAGATTAATATTAACCGTGACGTGGTAAATTTAAAATTGATAAATTCACAAACTTGACATTCAAAATTTATGCAAAAATAAAACTATTTAATATGAAGCTATTTTGTGTCAGTTACAACCTCTAGATCTGTGGATTAATACTTCACCTTCTCCAGCCCACTGATACAGTTTTTCACGTCACGGTTAAACTATAACGGGTCTAAATAGATGACGTTGTACTGGCAACCGATACATGCAACTGGTCATCGTGCAGAACAGCTGTTCATTGGCTGGCATCTAAAATAAATTACACCTGTACAAACCCGGCTACCGGTAAATGTTATAAAAGATTTCTACGTTTTATGTAAAAATCTCACATTACTTGTAAGATCACGTTGCCTACACTGCTGCGCACATTACATCCTGAACTTTCAACAGTAAAGGCATAGCAAATTTGAAAGAAAGAAAAATTTTGAAATTTAAAAATTCTGTTTTTTCTTGAAGTTTTTTTAGCATCTGAACTAAATTGTGGATGAATTAACATGTAAAACAAATAACGGGTCAGGGATTTACAAATAACGAGTTTTATTTTTCTGGAAGTTGGAATATTTGAAAAAAAAATTCTGGTGTACATTTTATCACGATGTTGAAAAACGTGACTTTGTTGTACGGGTTCCATGTGTCACCGGTGTTGATTCTGGTGTGTGCAATAGTATTAGGAGTTTGGGTAATTATGCGCAGGAAATACCAGGCACCGAAATCTTCAGATGCACCGGGACCATTTGCTTGGCCAATTTTAGGAAATCTACCAAATTTGGGTAAGAAACCTCACGTTTATCTGACAAAGTTACAATCAGTTTATGGCGATGTTTATCAAATTATGATGGGAAGTTGTCCAACTATTGTCCTAAATGGCGTACAAACGGTCAAGCAAGCACTGATCAAACAAGCGGAAGACTTCGCAGGACGACCGGATTTTTATTCCTTCAAATTCATAGCAAATGGGAACAGTATGGGGTTTGGAGATTATGGACCACGTTGGAAAATGCATCGCCGTATTGCTCAGAACGCACTTGCTATCTTCACCAATAAAAGGGACAGTCCGATCGAGCAAGCGATAACGTCGGAAGCCGAGTTACTCACAAACAACCTTCTTAAGACCGGTGGTAAACCTACCAACCCCCACAACGAGATTTATCTATCCGTAGGAAACATTATTTGTGCGTTATGTTTCGGGAAGCGTTACCGTCGCGACGACGAGGATTTTATGACGCTTGTTAAAAATAACGACGAATTTATGGCTTTTGCGGGAGCAGGCAATCCGGTAGACATTATGCCGTGGATGAGACATTTAACCAAGAGATCTTTTAACAGATTTATCGGAATTTTAGAAACTATGAATGAGTTTAGTCTAAAAAAACGACAGGAGCATTTAGACACTTATGATCCCGCTAATATCCGTGACGTCACTGACGCATTGATTCGCGCGACAGAGGAAATAAGTGAAGCGGAAAAGGCGTCAGTTGGACTTACCGACGAACATATACTAACAACAGTACAGGAACTCATTGGGGCTGGATTTGATACAATTTCTAGCACGCTTCAATGGGCCGTTCTTTTTATGGTCACGCATCAAGAAATTCAAGAAAAAGTTCATTTAGAAATTAAGGAAAAGGTTGGACTTGATAGGTTTGTAAACATGGACGACATGGCCGATCTGCCGTATACGGAGGCGTGTCTTCTGGAAACAATGCGTCACTCATGTATATTTCCGTTCGCATTGCCGCATAGCACAACGAAAGACACCTATATCAACGGTCATTTTATCAAAGCTAAGACTCTGGTCTTTGTGAATCTCTGGTCAGTTAGTCATGATCCAGTAACATTTCCCGAACCTCATTTATTCGACCCGAACAGATTTCTAAATAAAGATGGGTCTGAAATTAACAAGTCTGCGGTGGACTTGTTTCTTCCGTTTGGTGCCGGAAGGCGTAAGTGTCCAGGGGAGCAACTTGCCCGAGTGGAACTATTTATATTCTTTGCTACTATGCTACAGCGGTGTAAGTTTGATATTGTACAAGGAAATAAACCGGAAATTGACAGTAAATACGGGTTAACGCTAAAACCAAAAGATTTTAACGTAATTGTTTCCGACAGAAGGATATGATTGGATTGTTTTTGTTTTTCAATCACAGAACAAATTTCAACATTCTGCGTCTAAGCAACTTTGAAACATTAAAGACAGACAACGCTCAGTTAAAAATTTCACTTAAATAAGATTCGCAGTAGGTCCGTCAAATTTTTTATTGGAATACCGGTAGTATCTTTCTCAATTGACTTAAAATTCTTGGAAAGTTTACAAATGTGTAAACGGATTCGTAGGAGTTTCGTCAACATAGTCACTCAAAAAAGTTAAGTGGTACACAAAAATGAATAAATTGGTATTGCTAGGTTTCATATTGATTCAGTATCAGTTGAACCAAAATCTAATTCTGGACAAAACGTTTATGGAACTTGCATTTTAATTACGGTTTGTTCTATATGGAAGCATACTGGCCATAGAGCTAAAACATTCATTTTTTTATGTCCATACCAGAGCCAAGTTTTTTTCTGGTTGTTTTGTCTAATTGGTTATAAAATAAAATTGATTTTCTGATTTTTAGTTTGTATGTTTTAAGGCTTATAAATTTATTTTGCAAATATGAGTACATGTATTTTTTTAAATATGTGCGATTGTTGGGCCTATATAATAGCTTTATAACCACATCACTGGAATTTTACTGCAGTGTCCGTTCAAAGTCGGGAGTTTTATAATCAGTAACTCATATTTATGTAAACGTCTGCCTTTTCTTGTTGGTTTTTTTTTAATGATAAATTAACCTTTGCCCATCTTTTACTTGTTATTTAGTCCTGCATGGTGGGTAAATGACCCCGTGAATATTGCCCCAGCTTTGTCCGTCTGGTAACTACTATGGCCATGATACGGACCAAGGGAATCCGTCTGTCTAGTAAAACAAACTGAGGCACCGTGGTGACCGTAACCAGTCCCCAGTTTCACAATCATTCATTAATTAAGATTTTCCTTATCTTAAATTTGGCAATACGTCAAATCTTTATTATTTTGTTATTATTTTTTGAAATTATTTTCAGAAATTTAAGGTGTCACTCTGAAAACTATTTCAAACGAAAACATTTGCATTTTGTTTTGTAAAAAATGTTAATTTGTACTTTCGAAAAAGATTGCCAAACATTGCTAAATTTAAGTTAAGGAAAATATAAGTTAAGAAAGAATTGTGAAACTAGGGTAAAGGGATCTTCAAAAGTACTAAGACCCAGTACTGGTGCCATACACGATTTTAATGTTATTGTCATATACCATTTTTTTAATGTATTTTATGATTAAATTCAAAAAATGGTATATGACATTATGTTAAATACGTATACATGTACTCGACAATTTCCAGCATGTCCAATACTCGTTCAAGGTCGGTAGTTTTATAATCAATAGGTTAATATGATACAGTTATTTTATAATTTTACTTCTGGTCCCGATGATATTCATAAAACGAGTGCTGTTAAAAATTTAAGAAACATTGGTGGAAAACGGGTTGTAAAAAGTGCCATGATATGGTCGGGATCTAAACACAAGTGTCGCCCGACTACACTACGTGTATATTGGTTTTTGTTCCAAATCTGATTTACAGTCATGTTTATTGATCAATTTACATGAATACAATCGTTTCCTCTTGCTGTCGTGTGATCTATTTACCCCAGTGCCCGTTCAAACTCGAGAGTTTTTATCATGACTGACCCTATTTTATGTAAAATCAGTGGAATGATACCGTTGATTTAGTCTCCACTGTGGGTTCGACCCAAGTCAAAGGAATGTGAGGATGTTATTACTAAAACTGATTCAATTTTGCAGCACTAGATGGTCCGTTTCGGAAAAAATCCTTATTACTAATTGAAAGTGGTATTAATGAAAATACTGAGAGAGAGAGAGAGAGAGAGAGAGAGAGAGAGAGAGTAGTCAATTGAAATCTGGCAAATTTGAAATCTGAGTAATTTCGTTAGTATTCAAGATATTCATGTCTTTGAAGATCACTCTAAATTTAGTACGCCTATATTCTATTTTTTTAACTTTTATAGTATTTGTAGTAAAAAATATTTGCAAGATTTAAATAAAGGAAAGTCTTAGTTAGGCTAAGGAATCATTGTATAACTGTAACCAGATTATAATTAATTAAACTTAATTCACCGGTTAAATTTTAGCACATTTCATTCGGTAGATTTTAAGGAAACACTGGTTGTAAATTTTAATATTATTATGTAAAAAAAAACAGTTCAAGTCATAGACACTTGTCAAAAGCTGGCGCACCACATGAAACCTACAACCAGTAGCACGCACCAATGTTTAGATTAATCCTTCGTAATAAAATATTGATATATCTTTCTGAAAACGTAACACTGATCTTAACATTTTGTTGTGCGATAATTGCAATTATCTCTTCCATATAAAATGAACAATCTTCATTTAAAATTAGCACGTGTTAGCCCGGTCTCTTTTTATCAATGACCTCATAGCGGGCCAAGTATAACACTAGTCCGAGTTTATATGTTATACCAGAATCCCATCACAGTATTATATAGTACGCTAAATCGACTTCTGAAACTGCTAGACCCAAGTTTAACAATCACAAAGATTTTCCTATTTGGCAACCGTCTAGATGATTTTTTTATCGTATGACAAAAAGTTTCAGGCAATTAACATGTATTTGAAACAACTATCTAAAATTAAACAGATTTCAAATTTTCCAGATAAAAGTTTAGATCACTCTTAGTTAAGAATTGTGATGAAAGTTGGGACCAGAAGCAAGGGTTAGGTCTCTTGTGAAACGGCTTTTTCGAAAAGCTATTACCTTGCGAGATTGATTGTGATGATGACTCAGATCAAAGGGCGATAATCGACTTAGGAATTCCCACACGGAAGTGAAGGACAGAGCGAGTTGGAAGTTTGTTTGTAAACAAATCGTGTGACCAACGTTTTATATGGGGTGACGATTGACACTGAAGTAAATATAAGGTTTGTAACATTTGAACTAGTAACTTATGTCATCTGTTCCTCAAGTTTAAATAATAAAACCATAGTGTTCGACCCATAGATCTTGGGGACTACCAGTTCTGTACCACACAAGTATTTATGGGATATCCGTCATGGGACACCATACGTCAGTTGTCGTGGGTGAATATTTCTTGAAATTTACTTTTGGGATAAATTTTAATTCAGCATTTTATTACGTAACGTTGATTTGGCGCAGAGATAATTTTTAAACGAAGATTTAGATACCAACTTCACAACTATCAAATGTAGGTCAAGACCTACTTACTGTGAACCCATGACCCGTGTGTATATGTTATTGTTGTGGACATGATAGTTCATATTCATTATTATTTGCAAACTATACATTGGTAAACTTGTATATCTTTTAAACACAGGGCCCAGTTTCACAACTTAACATTAAAAAAAACATGGCCCATCTTGTCTGTGTGCTTTTAAATAAAGTTCCCTTAGGTTTCCTAAGCATTACACCTCTACTCTATATATTTAAATCGATCTGTATCCATTCATCAGCTGTCCTTGAGTTCCTTCTCAATTCTTCCACTTTTTTCACCTACTGAAAGTTAATACTTTAAATAAACATAGGAAACAATTGGGTTCACACTAGACCTGGCCTCGGCTTCACAATTATTTTTTAGCTAAGATTTTCATGAACTTAAAAAATCTTGCAAAAAATCAAATTTTTATATATTTTTTTAATTTTCAAGATATCAAGGAATTTAATTAATGTGTCATTTTTAAGATCACTTCTAGATTAAAAATATTTGCATTGAGTTTTGACAAAAATATTCGTCATTAGTTAAATAAGAGATTACTAAAATTTGGGGGTGGTGTTATTGTTTATGTGAAATGTTCTGTTACTGCAAAACGCAGAGAGGACTTAGAAATTAACGGAGTTGAATGTGTATGGTTGGAAATAAAAATTACTGGTAAATCTATTTTATTAGGTACTTTTTATAGACCCCCGGACTCTAGCTCACAAGTCTGGGATAAAATTAATTATTCTATCGATTCAGCCTATAATTGTAACTCTGACAGGTGATTTCAATGATAGCCAACTTACTGGTCGCAATACTAAGTCTGGTGAATTATGTTCTATTTTTAATTTATCTCAAATTGTTAGAGAACCTACTTACTATACAGAGTATTCAACATCATTGTTAGATTTATTTATTGTTAATGATGAAAGCATTGTATACAAGTGTGAAGTTGGCGAATGTTTTTTTAATACAAATACTCGGTACCATTGTCCAGTATATGCCTTTTTTAACTTCCCAAAATTATCGTGTGATACTTTTAAAAGAAAAATTTGGTTGTATGATAATGGTAATTATGATTTATTTAGAGAAAATTTAGGTAACACAAATTGGGCTAATATTATAAATAATGAAAATGTTGACGAAGCCACCTCTCTTACTTCAACTATAATTGACACTGCATCTATCAGCATTCCAAATAAAAATGTTACTATTAGACCATCCGATGCACCTTGGATGAATAATCAAATAAGAAAATTAATACGGAAACGTAAACGTTTACATCGACGAGCTAAAAGAACTAACAGTCCCGATCACTGGTCTCAATTTAGAAAAATGAGAAACAAATGTGTTAACTTGATAAATAAAACTAAAGACTATTATTATACAAAATTAATTGAAAAATTAAATAACGACTCTTTAAATATTAAACAATGGTGGAAGATTAGTAAAAATTTTATGGGCTGTTCTAGCAAATCTACTCCTCATTCCCTGTTATTCAACAATCAAATTTATAATGACCCTGATGATGTAACAAATATCTTTAATGAATATTTTTCCTCTCAGTCTTACATTGACGATGATTCTGTATCTCTTCCAATGTCTACAGAACCTAATTATCCTCTCCTGGATAACATTACTCTCTTAGAAAGTGATGTCAGAGATATTCTTCTCTCATTGGATACTTCTAAAGCAGTTGGACCTGATGGTATTCATCCTAGATTACTGAAAGAAGGTGTGAACAAACTCAGTTCACCTCTCTGTTTATTTTTTAATAAACTTTTAAATAACTCATCTTTTCCGTCATTATGGAAATTAGCAAATGTTGTTCCAGTACACAAGAAAGGAAAAACAGACGATGTTAGTAATTATCGCCCTATTTCATTGATTAGCATACTTGGGAAAGTCTTTGAAAGATGTGTCCTTAAATATCTTAACAACTATTTACTACATAATCACATATTGACCCCTTTTCAATCTGGTTTTGTCAATGGCGATTCTACTATTAACCAACTTTCATACCTAACCAATCAAATATTTCAAGCCTTAGATGATGGCAAAGAAGTCCGTGCAGTATTTTTAGATATTAGTAAGGCTTTTGATAGAGTCTGGCACAAGGGCTTATTGCTTAAACTTAAAAGTATTGGTATATCCGGTTCTGTACTTTCTTGGTTCTGCAGTTACTTATCAAATAGAAATCAAAGAGTTGTTATCAAAAATTCTTCTTCTAATTGGAAATCTATTTCTGCTGGTGTTCCCCAAAGTTCTATACTTGGTCCTTATCTATTTCTCATATACATAAATGACATTGTTAATAGTATCACGTGTAATATTAGACTTTTTGCCGATGATACTTCCCTATATGTTATTGTTGAAGATCCCAGATCTGCCAGTATTTCTCTTACCCATAGTATTGATGCTATTTATTCATGGTCTCAAAGATGGTTAGTTGACTTTAATCCTAAAAAACAGAATGTATGACCTTTTCAAAAAGAAGAAATATCCAACATCCACCATTATATATGAATATTATTCTGCTCAAAGAAGTTTTCACTCACAAACATCTAGGGATAACCTTTTCATCTGATGGCTCTTGGTCTTCCCACATAGACTCTATATTAGGTAAAGCTCGATCTCGACTTTCTTTACTGCGCCTTTTAAAATTCAAGTTAGATAGAAATACTTTACAGAAACTCTATTTTACATTGATCAGACCCATTTTGGAATACGGAGATGTTCTTTGGGATAATACTACATTGTTTTATAGTAATTCGCTTGAAAAAATCAATTTGGAAGCAGCCCGCATTGTTACCGGTGCCACACAACTAACTAGTACTTCACTTCTCTTAAAAGAATCAGGCTGGGAAACACTAAGTGACAGACGTAAAAAAACACAAACTTATTCTATTTTATAAGATGTATCACAATATGACCCCTGACTATCTTTCTAATTTAGTGCCCTCTCACAATTTTGAAACCCATTCGTACAATACACGACAACAGAATAATCTCGTACACATCTCTTCTAAAACCAAACATTATTTCGACTCATTTCTACCCTCTGTTGTTAGAGATTGGAATGAAATTCCAGAGGAAATAAGAAACTCTTCTTTATATAGGTTCAAATCATATCTAAATAGAAATAAGTTAAATATTCCAAAGTTTTTTGCCAAAGGCAGTCGATTGGGACAAATTCTTCACGCACGCCTAAGAATGAATTGCAGTTCGCTAAATAGTCATCTGTCCCAGAAAATGATAATTGATTCCCCCAACTGTCTCTGTGGTAAAACTGAAACCACCAAACACTATATATTTGATTGCCCAAATTTTAATCGACAAAGAACTGAACTATATAATTCCTTAAACCACCAAAATTTTAATTTAAATACTCTTTTGTACGGTAATCCAAACTTATCTGATGTTGAAAACACAGAAATCTTTTTAAAATTTCAAAAATTTATCATTGATACTAGAAGATTTAAATAAATTGATGTTATTTTTCAGAATTTATTTTTACAAGCAATTAGTAACAATTTTAATTAATATTTATCATCTTTACAACAATTTAAAGATCTTTTTTCCAATCCGTTTATATGTTCTTTCATTACATAAGTGCATATCATTGCATTATTATCTGTATTGATTATTATCATCTACATTATTATTTATATTGATTATTATCTATTGTCGGTCTTACTATTTGTAATTTATTATTCTTGGAGACGGATTAATATAATGGTATTTAACCATTGTTTCCGAATCCATATATATTTATAATTATGTATGTTATTGTATAACAATTTAGTGAATAAAATATTGTTTACACTAAAATTTGCTAAATTTAAGTGAAAGAAAATCGTTGCTAAGGCACCATTGTGAAACCAAACCGTGGCCTATGCTGTTAATAATTATTTTATTATATCTTGAGTGACACATTCATACAAAGTTTATACATACATACATAACATAAAACAACCGTTTCACAATAAAATGTATTAATGAATTTTATGTCCAGACAAAATTTGATTATGAGACACAAAAGACACTGTCGCTAAAAATAATTAAAATTATCAATAATGAAAGGTAAAATACATATGTACTGCCATGTGCTGATTTTGAATGCATTATTTTAATAAAAATTCAAAATCAGCACATGGCAGTACCTTTCAGTAAAATAATATGAAAATAGGCATTGCCTATCCCGGGAAATGTCCAAATTTATTATCGGGTTATTGTGTACACAAACACACGCACCCAAAAATTTAAAGGGATGGCACACATTGTTTTGTCTTACCAAATACTAGTGGGACTGACTATAGTTAACTACCGCCGAGTTCTTGCGTCATCTTTCAATCATGTTCTGTCACACAGAACTGAATCAAGTTCTGGTATGATCTTTCCAGGGACACAAAAGGCTATTTAATTACCCAATATATAGTGAATATACTAATCCATACCACAACATTCTCACGTTGTAATGTCTTCTCATCTTGAGTCACCTTTTACCATACCATGTGAATAATTTAATCTACTGATTTATGGATTGCATAAATAACTACTCCTGTTTCTTAAAACAAGATGTGTATCATATCAGAAATCAAGATTGCCCCATTCAATTAATGAAGCAGTTATACCAATGAAAAACAAACATACTAATCCATGTCCAAATCACAATCCAGGTGTAAAGTAAAAAAAAACTTTGAAACTGACAAGTTAGGTTAAACACGCGAACTTCCACCAAGGAAGTGAGACAGAGTTTTCTGGAAGGGTAAGCACTTTCTGTTAGCTAGCTACACCGGCCATGTGTGTAATCAATATTAAGTGAAGGGAACAAGAAACTAAAACACGTGTGTAATCAATATTAAGTGAAGGGAACAAGGAACTAACATCCACAGGTCAATATTGGACACAGAGACATCAAACTTGTCAACAATACAGTGATGATGGTCATAAAACTTTTTGCCGAAGGCCCCGATAAGCCTAGGCTTGCAATATTTATTGGTCAAGAATCTATTCTGTTTGTGACCGCCTTAGTTGCTCAATGGTAAAGCATCCTCCTGGAGAGTGGAAGGTTTTTGGTTCCAACCTGACTTGTGTTATACATGACAATACTTTAAAATTTAAGTTACTGCTTCCTCATTTTGCAAGCCACATTTGGCTTAGAGGATAGATTATCGACTGGTTATAGAATATTAATTGGGAGTGGAATGCTTGTTCGTGGCGTGCTGACTCTGTGAGGATTTTTGATGAGTGCAGTCATTGTAGTTGAAGTCAGTTCTAGTCAGCACCTTTAAGTCAAACTGGTCCAGCTCGATCAGCTGATCATGATATCCACGTCACATGTAAACAAACAGAGGATTTGTCAATATTTACATTAAATTCGGAATAAATGTCAATAAATTTTATCTGTATTTTCATAAAAATGATTATTGATCGTTTGTGAAAACGTCTTTCCCGTCCTGACGAACGCCATTTTTGTTTACACTGCATTCAGCGAGGGTCACAGATGCACTCAAAATTTTGATTCAATTAAGTAATAATATGTGAAAAAGGGTTACCGTAGAAGTCGTATACTGTGGTTTTGCTAACCTCGTAATAGTTTTGTGTCAGGTAACTATGGTTATCAATTTATCTAATTTGAAATCGGCAAATTTTGTATCTTCCCGCATTGTATACTGTGTAATCATGGTTGATGCACGTGGGAAAGTCGGTCGCTGATTGGCTTACAGTGGTTATCGATCTGAATTGAACTTTGACCCAATCAAAAGAAATCACGTCATCGCGAATCTTGAAACGCTACACTTGGAGATCAACCAGAATGGCGAAAGAAACGTAAATATTTGGTATTCAATCAACCTATTTAAATTATTACTTGTTTCAATGAATTATTTTCACGATGATCGTTTTTTGGTTTCATTTCTGATGTACGAGACGGGCGAGATTTCCCCCCATATGGAGCTCACTTCCTGTCGATTTGACCCCTTCAATGGCCTTGAGAAATGTGGTGCACGCGCGGCGTCAAATGATTTGGACGTACGGTCTATGGAATTTTTCCACAATTTTCTATGACGTCATAATACATACGTGTTACTTTTAGACGGGAAATTCCCGGCGCTTCGCGCCGGGACATTTCCCGTATAATACCGGTAATGTAGTTTAGAAGAAGGAAAAATATTATAAGTTGTCATGGCAATAATAAATGGTACCATAAATATAAAGTTTCGTCGAAATTTAAAGATAAATGTAATATGAAAATAGGCATTGCCTATCCCGGGAAATGTCCAAATTTATTATCGGGTCATTGTGCACACACACACACACACCCAAAAAAGGATGGCACACATTGTTTTGTCTCACCAAATACTACTTAAAATTAAAGTCTGTCTCGAGCCATTAGGACCATCAGGCCGGAGCTTATCCCGGTTTCGGTGGCGTTAAGCGACTGAGAGTACAAGACTCTCCCCTGAAGGAGACGCCGGTCCATCACAGGGTTAACCCCCAGCATGTTGGTGGTACTCATTTATTTTTCAGCTGAGTGAACTGGAACAACGTGAAATTAAGTGTCTTGCTCAAGGACACAACACATCGCCCGGTCCAGGGATCGAACCCATGACCTTCGAATCATGAGTCCAACGCCTTAACCACTAGGCCACGCGCTTCCACACCAAATACTAGTGGGACTGACCATAGTTAACTACTGCCGAGTTCTTTCAATCATGTTCTGTCACACAGAACTGAGTTTTGGTATGATCTTTCCAGGGACACAAAAGGCTATTCAATTACCCAATATAGTGAATATACTAATCCATACCACAACAATATTCTTACGTTGTAATGTCTTCTCATCTTAAATCACATTTTACCATACCATGTGAATAATTTAATCTACTGATTTATGATTGCATAAATAACTACTCCTGTTTCTTAAAACAAGATGTGTATCATATCACAGTTCAAGATTGTCCCATTTAATTCAATTAATGAAGCAGTTATACCAATGAAAAACAAACATACTTATCCATGTCCAAATCACAATCCGGGAGTAAAGTAAAAAAAACTTTGAAACTGACAAGTTAGGTTAAACACGCGAACTTCCACCAGGGAAGTGAGACCGAGTTTTCTGGAAGGGTTAGCACCTTCTGTTAGCTAGCTACACCGGTATAGCATCCTCTTGGAGAGTGGAAGGTTTTTGGTTCCAACCTGACTTGTGTTATACATGACAATACTTCAAAATTTGAGTTACTGCTTCCTCATTTTGCAAGCCACATTTGGCTGAAAGGATAGATTATCGACTGGTTATAGAATTATATGAATTGGGAGTGGAATGCTTGTCTGTGACTCTGTTAGGCAGCACCTTTAACCCACAACCCGATATTAATACAGTGGTATGAGGGTAAGCTCCTCTTGCACCTTCAACATTCACAGGCATATAGTACCATGATGAGAATTTTCTAAAGCACAGACCATTGCAATTGACAAATGATATGATTAAAACTAGACAGGCTTGTACCGAAATAATGTTAATTTTAGCCCAGCCCCTTTTAAGTTTCACTGCATGAAGAGCCCCAGCCCCGGAGAGTTGAAAATGCTTTTTCACTTATATCGAGACGGTTAATTCTAGGATGGTGGGTTGGAGTTTTTTTTACCCCAGTCAAGATTATTCATTATTCACCTAAATTGAAATGAAACATTCTGGGATGATATACTACAAAGATGGTGCTTTAAGATTTATATTGAAATGGTCGCTTATGTGGATGAGTGGAAATTGGCATTTATTCACTTATACCAACTTTTTTTCGAGAACCAAGTCTGGGATATTGAAGAAGGAAATGTTGATTTTACCCTAGTTAAAATTTTTATATTCATTCCGAGAACTAAATTATTGGAATCCCCTGCCAGCATCGGTAGTCCAGTCGCCATCCCTGGAGGTTTTCAAGGATTCAATTCAGACCTTATCCAAGTGGATCACAACTACAGTCAGCTGCTTAACTCAACATGAATGTTTTATTATTGTTATTTTCATCACAACTTTTTGGGACAGCGGTCCATCTCATTGCGCAACATGTACAGTTTCCTCATCAGTTATGTTTGGATGAGTGCATTCATTGTAGTTGAAGTCAGTTCTAGTCAGCATCTGGTCCAGCCCGATCAGCTGATCATGATATCCACGTCACATGTAAACAAACAGGATTTGTCAATATTTACATTAAATTCGGAATAAATTTAATAAATTTTATCTGTATTTCCATAAAAATGATTATTGGGACGCACTGTTAATTAATTCTTTTGAAAAACGCATTTTATTATTTTTCTTAAAAATCGATCGTTTGTGAAAACGTCTTTCCCGTTCTGACGAACGCCATTTTTGTTTACACTGCATTCAACGAGGGTCACAGATGCACTCAAAATTTTGATTCAATTAGGTAATTATATGTGAAAAAGAGTTACCGTAGAAGTCGTATGCTGTGGTTATGCTAACCTCGTAATAGTTTTGTGTCAGGTAACTTTGGTTATCGATTTATCTAACTTAAAATCAGCAAATTTTGTATCTTCCCGCATTGTATACTGTGTGATCATGGTTGATGCACGTGGGAAAGTCGGTCGCTGATTGGCTTACAGTGGTTATCGATCTGAATTGAACTTTGACCCGATCAAAAGAAATCACGTCATCGCCAATCTTGAAAACGCTACACTTGGAGATCAGCCAGAATGGCGAAAGAAACGTAAATATTTGGTATTCGATCAACCTATTTAAATTATTACTTGTATCAATGAATTATTTTCACGATAATCGTTTCTTGGTTTCATTTCTGATGTACGAGACGGGCGAGATTTTCCTCCATATGGAGCTCACTTCCTGTCGATTTGACCCCTTCAATGGCCTTGAGAAAAGTTTAGAAAAGTGGTGCACGCGCGGCGTCAAATGATTTGGACGTACGGTCTATAGAATTTTTCCACAATTTTCTATGACGTCATAATACATACGTGTTACCTATAGACGGGAAATTCCCGGCGCTTCGCGCCGGGACATTTCCCGTAATAAGACTAATAAGCTTAGAGCGACCTTTAACATTATAAATATAACATTTTAAAATTCATGAATATCTTAAAAACGAACAAAATTGTTTAAATTTCAAATTTGCCAGATCTACATTAAGAAAAATCTTAGTTAAGGAATAATTGGGGAAAGAAATTAAAAAAAATATATAGACAAACTAAAAATTAATTTGTTGTGGCCTAAGCCCATGTGGACAAACGCTCTTTTCAAATAAAAAAAAAATCCCACGAATTAAAAATTACGTCTCAGGTATGCCCTTCCTTATTCAGTAATAAGAATAAAGATGTAATGAGATACTGGGAAAACCAAAATTCTAAACAGGTAAATTAAGAACAAGTTTTACTATGTACATGTATATGACATGTTTTTAATAAGGGTTTTTTGTTCTATAGTTTTTATAATTTTAAAGTTTCTTATAACTCTTTTAAGAGTTGCATATTTATATATTTTATGTGTGCTTATAATGTTTTATATGTTGTATATATTATGATGAGACTATAATAAAATTTATTATTATTATTTATTATTACTACATCCGCGCCAATGATGCAATCAATCAGGTTATGTATACAGGGGTTTAGTGCGTTAAGTTTGACCCGGCCGTTTGAACTTTAATTATTATAATATGAATATCCATTGTGTAATTAAGGGACTACATGTATATATATTAGGTCGATATATCAGGATAGAAGATAGTAATACCGGGTATAATCTGGTGTTTATGGTCTTACCTGAACCACACAGTCTGTTACATACAGTCTAATATGAAAATAGGCATTGCCTATCCCGGGAAATGTCCAAATTTATTATCGGGTTATTGTGCACACACACACACACACCCAAAAAAGGGATGTCACACATTGTTTTGTCTCACCAAATACTAGTGGGACTGACTATAGTTAACTACCGCCGAGTTCTTGCGTCATCTTTCAATCATGTTCTGTCACACAGAACTGAGTTTTGGTATGATCTTTCCAGGGACACAAAAAGCTATTCAATTACCCAATATAGTGAATATACTAATCCATACCACGACAACATTCTCACGTTGTAATGTCTTCTCATCTTAAATCACCTTTTACCATACCACGTGAATAATTTAATCTACTGATTTATGGATTGCATAAATAACTACTCCTGTTTCTTAAAACAAGATGTGTATCATATCACAGTTCAAGATTGCCCCATTCAATTAATGAAGCAGTTATACCAATGAAAAACAAACATACTAATTCATGTCCAAATCCCAATCCGGGAGTAAAGTAAAAAAAACTTTGAAACTGACAAGTTAGGTTGAACACGCGAACTTCCACCAGGGAAGTGAAACCGAGTTTTCTGGAAGCGTAAGCACCTTTTTCTGGAAGAGTAAGCACCTTCTGTTAGCTAGCTACACCGGCCACGTGTGTAATCAATATTAGTGAAGGGAACATGGAACTAAAACATCCAGGTCAATATTGGACACAGAGACATCAAACTTGTCAACAATACAGTGATGATGGTCATAAAACTTTTTGCCGAAGGCCCTGATAAGCCTAGGCTTGCAATATCCCTTGGTCAACAATCTATTCTGTTTGTGACCGCCTTGGTTGCTCAATGGTATAGCATCCTCTTGGAGAGTGGAAGGTTTTTGGTTCCAACCTGACTTGTGTTATACATGACAATACTTCAAAATTTGAGTTACTGCTTCCTCATTTTGCAAGCCACATTTGGCTTAAAGGATAGATTATCGACTGGTTATAGAATTATATTAATTGGAAGTGGAATGCTTGTCTGTGACTCTGTTAGGCAGCACCTTTAACCCACAACCCGATATTAATACAGTGGTATGAAGGTAAGCTCCTCTTACACCTTCAACATTTACAGGCATATAGTACCATAATGAGAATTTTCTAAAGCACATACCATTGCAAGTAACAAATGATATGATTAAAACTTGACAGCTTACACCGAAATAATGTTAATTTTTGCCCAGCCCCTTTAAGTTTCACTACATGAAGAGCCCCAGCCCCGGAGAGTTGAAAATGCTTTTTCACTTATATCGAGACGTTTAATTCTAGGATGGTGGGTTGGAGTTTTTTTTTACCCCAGTCAAGATTATTCATTATTCACCTAAATTGAAATGAAATATTCTGGGATGATATACTAGAAAGATGGTGCGTTAAGATTTATATTGAAATGGTCGCTTATGTGGATAGTGGAGTGGAAATTGGCATTTATTCACTTATACCAACTTTTTTTTCGAGAACCAAGTCTGGGATATTGAAGAAGGTAATGTTGATTTTATCCTAGTTAAACTTTTTACTGAAATTCATTCCAAGAACTAAATTATTGAAATCCCCTGCCAGCATCAGTAGTCCAGTCGCCATCCCTGGAGGTTTTCAAGGAGTCAATTCAGACCTTAACTAGGTGGATCTCAACTACAGTCAGCTGCTAAACTCAACATGAATGTTTTATTATTGTTATTTTCATCACAACTTTTTGGGACAGCGGTCCATCTCATTGCACAACATGTACAGTTTCCTCATCAGTTATGTCCAAGTTAGATTTTTGATGAGTGCAGCCATTGTAGTTGAAGTCAGTTCTAGTCAGCACCTTAAAGTCAAACTGGTCCAGCTCGATCAGCTGATCATGATATCCACGTCACATGTAAACAAACAAGAGGATTTGTCAATATTTACATTAAATTCGGAATAAATTCAATAAATTTTATCTGTATTTTCATAAAAATGATTATTGGGACGAACTGTTAATTAATTCTTTTGAAAAACGCATTTTATTATTTTTCTTAAAAATCGATCGTTTGTAAGAACGTCTTTCCCGTCCTGACGAACGCCATTTTTGTTTAAACTGCATTCAGCGAGGGTCACAGATGCACTCAAAATTTGGATTCAATTAAGTAATAATATGTGAAAAAGAGTTACCGTAGAAGTCGTATACTGTGGTTATGCTAACCTCGTGAATAGTTTTGTGTCAGGTAACTATGGTTATCGATTTATCTAACTTGAAATCGGCAAATTTTGTATCTTCCCGCATTGTATACTGTGTGATCATGGTTGATGCACGTGGGAAAGTCGGTCGCTGATTGGCTTGCAGTGGTTATCGATCTGAATTGAACTTTGACCCGATCAAAAGAAATCACGTCATCGCGAATCTTGAAACGCTACACTTGGAGATCAGCCAGAATGGCGAAAGAAACGTAAATATTTGGTACTCGATCAACCTATTTAAATTATTACTTGTTTTAATGAATAATTTTCACGATAATCGTTTCTTGGTTTCATTTCTGATGTACGAGACGGGCGAGATTTCCCCCATATGGAGCTCACTTCCTGTCGATTTGACCCCTTCAATGGCCTTGAGAAAAAAAGTAAAAAGTGGTGCACGCGCGGCGTCAAATGATTTGGACGTACGGTCTATAGAATTTTTACACAATTTTCTATGACGTCATAATACATACGTGTTACCTATAGACGGGAAATTCCCGTATTAGCCCAATCTAATTTTCAGATTTAAAGGTCAAACGGCCAGATCAAGCTTCATGCACTTTACGTCGGGGGTTGGGGGCGGGGTCTGTAGCCAAGTGGTCTAAAACATAGCTTTATGAATTAGAGGACCATTCCCACAGTCTTTTGTGGAATCCCACTCGGCTAGAACTCAAGATGATAAAGTTTGTTAGATGGATTGCGAGTATATTGTTGGTTTTTCTCCGGGTGCTCTGGTTTCCTCTGTAATCCTAAAAATCCAATCAAGGATTGTCTGAATAAAAACGGCCAAAAAAAAAAAAAATAACCCCACCCAAAACTTAATCCTTGTTCTGCTAATGGAAAAATATTGGTTTAGAACACAGAAAAAACTCACCACATTGCTCTAAATTTTTAAAAATTTTCAGGTGGATGGGCTGGGGTGGTGGGGGCATGCTCCCAGACACCAGACCCCATAGCGTGGGCATCAGGCTTGCACATTCAGTCTTTCTGACTACGCCACTGTCTGTGTGGACCGCAGTGTCCGAATGATTAAGGCTAGACCAAATTATTTTTTGCCGTCATCGGCCTTTTTATTGAAGATATGGACTCCCCATATCATCAATTAAAAGGTAGTCGAGGACAGAAATAATTTGGTCTAGAATATCGAATAGAGTATGTGGACCTTTGTGGGCTCGACCCAAGTCGCAACATGGTTCACACTAAACTTAACAAAAAGACGAAGACCCGTATTTTGAAGTAGATTATTTATTGTAAAAATTTAAAAAAAATTATTTACGAATGATGTTTTATCTTGTTTTAGAAAGCAAATGTTCCAAGAAGCAAGACTTTAGCTGCATAGAGTTTGCTGCTCAAAGGGAAATAACTGCATCTGTTTTAAGGTAAAGCATATGCAATGTGTAGCGAATTTGACTTTGATGGCAAGAGACATGCGTATTATCTCTGCATAAAAACCCGCCGTATAATCCCGACTCTTGTTCACTTTACCGTCACTATTAAGTTTGTCAGAAAAACAGCATGTATTGTATCAACTTTGAATGTGTTTTACGTACTAATCAGGACTCTAAACTTATGCCGAGGCCCCCAGTTTAGAAATGGTTGAAGAAACCAGTGTTCACAGAAAAAAACGACTTTTGTCAAGCGTAATGGCAAACTTTCTTAGGATCTGCCCTGAGTGGGATTCGAATCTATTGGTGGTGAGTTTAATAATGGTGTTTTACGTCCCAGTCAAGAATGTTTCACTTATATCGAGACGTCGTAAGCTATAAGCGAAGGTGCAGAAATTTTGTCTGTGCGTTGCGCTGATGGCATTCATTAGCATGCCAAAGAAGTTTGAAACACATTACAGGGTTAGCTCTAGATCTCAAAAAGTTGGAGAAAAAATAGCCAATTTTGAAATTTAGGAGTCGATTTATATGTTGAAGAGCTAAAAACAACCCCAAATTACGAAACTAAAAACAACATAAAATGCCTAAAATGTACATGTAGTTCTGATCTACTGTATAGACTGTTCTTGATTAACAGTTCATAACTCTTGTTTTACTTTTTCATAACTTGTTAGTAAAACAAGATAAAAATTCCGTGATTTCCGCCTGCCTCAATGAAAATGATTGACAATTTTGGAGCAAAAATATTAGCCAAACGCTATTTTTAGTCAGAAAATATAAAAAATTAGTAATTGGCTAAATTGGCGAATGGAAGAACTAACCCTGCATTATAAATAAATGATGATAAAGACTGACACAGGATATAGAAATTCAGCAAATTCAGCAATAAAACAAAACAACAAATAATTATGATCAAAACATGAAACATTTACACGGTCTATATACGTTTAGTATCGTCTAAATATGCCTCTATTTATATTTCAGTTGTTTAAACAAAACCCAATGTTTAAATCATCAAAATTAGTCAAATGTAAACATGGAATGTGGAGAAAACCTGAAAATTGAGGAATGTTCTAAACAACTTAGAACGCTGATATATAAGGAAGATTTTGACGCAGTCAAGACCTTGTTAGATGGATTTGACATGCGGAAGCGGAAGGAATGTGTGGATCATTTAAATTTGGGTTCCACGGCCTTATACAGAGCATGCGAGTTAGACAGGTACCCTTTCATTAAATACTTCGTAGAAGAATGCCACGCAGACGTCAATATCCCTTCCAGCACGGGATTCCCGCCATTATATGTCGCCTGTTCCCATGGAGATATTACTATGTGCGAGTTTTTAATTAATTATGGCGCGGATGTTAATTGGACAGATCCTGAAAATAAATCATATCTGATGATTTTCATTGAAAATGGAGCACTCTGTAGATTTTTAATCTCAAAAGGAGTTGATATAACCCACACCGACATCTCTAACAAATCAGCCTTCTGTCATGCTATGTTTAAATCTGCTCTATGCAGCTTAGACATATTGATAAAATGTGGCATCAACCCAGGTAGGGAGATAATCGGCTACGGATTACCGGTCGAAATGGCGTGTAACAATTCAAATCCTGAACTATTAGACTTTTTGATTTGTCATGGCGCTGACATTCATGCCAATAATGACATGTGTTTGTGGTCTTATCTTATGCTAAACATCACAGATCATAAGATTTGTGAGGTATTGATTCAACATGGACAAGATCTTGACCAATCCGGAACCGGTGATCAAACTGCCCTACATTTAGCAGTCACAGAAAACGCAATTGATACCCTCCCTATGTTGTTAACAAATGGCGCAGACGTTCTGGTCCAAGATGAAGATAAGTTAACTCCTTTACATCTTGCTGTAAGAGATAAAGACTTGGAGTTTGTTTTGCCTCTTTTGTCATGTGGTTCCGACCCAAACTCTAGGGACAACGAAGGAAGATCTATTCTCCAGTCAGCATTTAAAAATAAAAATATCGCGTGCCTGAAACATCTTTTGCATTATGGCGCGGATGTAAATTCAAAGGATGAGTCGGGAATGACAAATTTTCATTACGCAATCAAAGAAAATATTGACATAGCTTATTATTCGGTTCTTTTGAAATTTGGAGCCGAAGTTAATTACAGACAATGAAAGGTCTAACGCCTTTACATCTTACTGTGCAGAATAACAATGTCGCTTGTTGTAAGTTTTTGTTGACTCATGGAGCAGATGCCAATATGGCGGATGAAGATGGGAAAACACCGCTCCATTATGCTGTCAAACATAGCTCATCGGAAATGATCAGTCTTTTGTGTAAATATGGCGCCGACGCCAATGCTGTGGACAAAGATGGCATGGGACCAATACAAGATGCAGCTATTTTAAAGCGCAATAAGATAGTGGAATTTTTATTACAAGATTTAAAAATTCTTAACATTTCAAAGATCGAATGTTATGAATTGATGGCAGCCGACAGTTTCAATCATGAAGAGTTTGATGATGGGTTTGACAATTTACGGACGGCAATAACATGGCGTCAAGCAAATGATTTAATTTCAAAACCTATCACCGTCGTAAATTCCATTTTAGACAATGTCCGTGAGCCGGAAACGTACCAAGATCTTATGAGTTTAAACGAAGACAGTGAAACCATGTTAAAGCAAGCCGCGGCAATTAAAGCTAGGATTTTAGGGCCTTGGAGCTCACCTGTTCTTGAAATTTTACAAGCAGTTGGGATGGGGTTAGATGATGAATCGGGTATAATATCATTGAAAATTAAACATCACGCACTTCAATGTGAAATTAAAAATAATTTTAGTGACGAATTCAAAATCACAGACAGAATCGAGGATATGTTGAAAGGCTTCTATGAGTTGGATCCAACGGCAGGGAACTATTTTGATACCAGGGATTGTTTAGCGTCCATTATGCATGGGTACGAACGTGTCATCGAGCTGAGTCTAAATGCCGGGCCAGAGGACATCACCCCAGCGAGAATGGCGTCGAGATCTGTCGCTTTATCATTGTACCAATGTTATTGTATGTTTGTTGATTTAATTTGTGACAGGGGAACTCAAACGGTTCAGAAATATTTTCGCCGATTTTTCGAAATTTGTCCTGAAGTAGAAATTGTAAACATGCTCTTGGAAGAATTGGAAAATGGTGAAAATCAGTTGTGCGGTGAAGCCATTTATCATTTTGTTGAAGCAGCCGTTCGACTAGGATTCTCCACCAATCTGGTTCGTGAAGAAGAAGGCTCAACGCCACTTCATATGTTATTGTCTGCATTGGAAAATGATGGATTTAAAATTGACGGTGAATACACCGGTGTGGTAGAGCTTTTTCTAAAAACTGGAACTCATATGTGTAAGACAAATTCTACTGGTTTTTCCATTCTGGAACGTCTTGCTGATCTTAATTATCCGGTATGCAAAGTCAGGAACAGGACGCTACAATGTCTGGCAGCAGAAGTTATTGTGGAATCCAAAATTTCTTATGAAAGTGAAGTGCCTGTTCATTTAATTCCGTTCATAAAGGACCACAAAGAATATAGAAAGTACATGTATCACGGAAGGAGTCCTCTACATCCTGGTTACTTAAACTAGATGTCGTCCGCTAAAATTATCAATTCTTAAAACTTTCTAAAACCTATTAACTATAACTAACTAAGTTATCACTTGCTAATATTATCAAATCGAAAAGTATAGGCAAACAACTTTGACCTGTCCGTTTGACCTTTAATTTAAATATTTATTATGGACGACTGCATTTATATATAGATATCACAAGAGTGTATTTTGTATACATAATGAGAACACTAATCACTTATCTTGTGTACACATTTTTAACTGCGAATCTATCTACTACCTATGTATAGGGTGGACTCGTCTATATGAATATTCCTAATGAAAGGTCGAAATGACAGGTCAAAGTTGTTTGTCTATACACGTACTGTACAACAGCTGTAACTAATGTGTCGTGTGTCGAAACTATTAATTCGAAGAATGCATCTAACTAGATGTCGTCTGCTTGAAGGCGTCATTTACATCCTGTTTACAACAACTAAGATGTCGTCTGCCAAATTATAAATATGAAGGAGTTTTCTACATTCAATTGACTAAAACAAGACATCGGGTAACAGGAATTAAACTATCAAATACATTATATAATTTCAAACAATGGAAGCTCTTTCAAAACCTTCAAAATTTTTCAAAAATGGAATGACTTGTTTGTAAATTGGCTAGTTGCCGCAAGTAGTACCACCGTGATAAATGTTTTATTCCGTGACGAATGTTATGGCTATTTGTCGAAAGTGGTATCCCCGTGGCTAGCGTCATTTCCCGGTGGTGAGTTTAAGCGTTATCGTCTGCTCGTTCATATTTTTTTTACGTTTTGAGTTATAGTTTTATTATAGGTGTCCGATGTGATCTTCTGGCACCATTGTTACGTTAAGTATGTTTTATGTACAATTTATAACTTTGTTATAGTTCAATTTGTTTACTATTCACTTGAGATTAATTTTTCTCAATGAAAAATCACAATTTAATATTTTGACTTGTATTTATGAATGATTATAATTGTACTCGCTCCAGTTTTGCATATTTCACGAACAGGTGCGAGAATTGATTAGATTAAGCGGGGTTTTACGTCAGAGTCAAGAATATTTCTCTTATATGGAGGCATCACTGGTTATATTTGAAGTGACGGGAGTTGTGACCTATGCAGTGTGCTCAGGACAATATCCAAGAAAGAATGTCCAGGAAAGTTTTTTAGTATGTCACACCTGCCATGACATGGTACACTGGTTTGTTAGGTTTATATTCCGAATGACGTCGTGGCTTACATAGTTTGGAGCTACAAATTTTCAAGTCTTGGTCTTACCCGACCGGGATTCGAACCCGTAGTTCCTTTCATTCTCAATTTTGATTACAGATTTGGCGGGTGCAGCTAGCTAAACAGGAGGTGCTTACTCTTCCGTTGACTCCAGTCTCACTTTCCTGTGGAAGTTCACGTGTTTAACCTAACTTGCCAGATTCAAAGTTTTTACTTTGCATGGTAAATGTAATTTTAACATGAATTAGTATGTTTGTTTTTGATTCCTGTAGGAAAACAAAACATCACAATTGGTTAGCGATATAGGTAAACAACATTGACCTGTCCATTTGACCTTTCATTAGGAATATTCATATAGGAGGGTTCACCCAATAAATGGGTAGTGTTAAGATCCAAATTAATACCTATACAGTACACAGGTATACTCTATGAGGTGAGTATATCTCATGACTGATGTATACAGAATAAACACCTGTGTTACCTATACACTAATGTACTTGGTCTCTGATAAATATTTAAATGAAAGGTCAAGCGGACAGGTCAAAGTTGTTTGCCCATATCTGGCAAGGTGTTTATGTATAATATAAAGCTGATTGACAAATGAACGTATAAAAGCGTGAATATACGTATACGATAACACGGTATTAATACCTACCTGTATAATAGACTTGTCCGTGTTTAAAAACGCTCTGCCACAATATCGACGACGTACTATATATTGAAATATCTTCAAAATTGGCCAAAATTAGAAGAATAAGCAGAAAGAAATAGCCTTAAAATTTCAAGACAGCTTGAGAACAATGACATAAACATAATATGATTATTACTAAGATGCTTAATTTGTTGATGAGGTGATGCCCTGATCTTTGACCTTGGTTTCATGAAGAAAAACAGTAGTTCAAAACAAAACAGCTTTGAAATATCTTCAAATATAGTTAAGCAGTAGTAAAACCTCAAAAGTGAAAAAAATAGGTCATGACCTTGACCGTGAAACCAACGACATAATGTTAAACGCTATTTTAAGAAGTTTTTGCAATTCAACGCGAAAAGGCGTATCCTATTTCTATCCAAATGTCGCAATATGAACAAACTATAGGTTTAAGACTGCAGAATCCAAATGTCACGAGTCATTGGTTTCAGATTTTGACCTAGTGACTTACATTATGTCACTATAGCAACTACGTGGACAAACTTGATAAATTGCATTCAAGTTTCATTGAAAGCTGTACTATAGTTGTAGTCCCGAGTCCTGATTGTGGCTTAATTCACCACCCGTGATTTAGTGACACGCAATTCTAATACCCTTTTTATGTCAATTGTGTGATAAAAACAATAAATAATTGTCGATTTCGGTCCAACTCAAAATTCATTAACATGTTAATATTTTAAGGCCCCTATTTACTTTAATGAAACAACAATTTTAATAACATGACGTCTATTTTGGGATCGAATATGGCCTATTCATCGTACTATCCTTTTTCGGAAGTTCAGGTTTGTCCAAATTCCTTTATTTTTCGAGGAAAAACTGGTTTACGAAAACAAAATCGATATGCAACTCGTTTGGTGGTTACCTGAATTTCTATTATAGATCCATTTTAAAATACACCTTTATGTCATACACCGTAATTAAAAAAAAAAAAGTATTGAATTTATTGCATGTTACCTTTAAATATATAATCATATAATCTATACCCTAATAGGCAAACAACATTGACCTGTCTGCATAACCTTTTATTAAGAATATCCATATACGTTGATCCACCCAACATAAAGGTAGTGTTAGGAATCTCAGTTAATACAATTGACATGATGTAGACAAAATACACACCTGTGTTCCCTATTCATAAATGTACTGGTCCATAATGAATATTTGAATAAGAGGTCAAGCAGACAGGTCAATGTTGTTTGCCTATAAATTATGTCGCCTTGCGTCATGTGCGTCGTCAAGGTTTTTATTTACATAGACTAAATCTATACCCATAAATAAGCATGCACTTACTAGTATTGATTTTATTGATGATAAACTTTACAGATATATTGTGCAAACAATATCATCAAGGTAGTATGTCACTTTACAGGCCTGTCGAAAGTTTAACAATAAGGTAACCAATAAGTCGCAAATCGAGAGCTCATTTCGGACCCATTGTAACCTCTATCTTGGCATCTCTCCGATAGCTGTCATATATCTCTCTTGACAGTTTTTCGGTCACTAGCGTTATCCATATCTTCGCCTCTGGGTGCCTGAAATGCTACTTTTTACGTTAAAACTTTCGACAGGTTTGTACTGCGCTTTTATGTAAAGAATGTTTGTATGTTTATACATGTATTGTTCATGAGAAAATTAGGAAGTTTTTTCCTTTGATCATATCATGTACATATATATTCAGTGACACTTTTTAAAGCGACATATTTTGGACCATAACCAGTACATGCTCACTTCATTTTAAGTAAAGGTAAGAAAACCATTACGGGCACAAACTTTTATTTCATCTTTTACATTTCAGATAGTTAAAGAGAGTTAATGTTCCTTTCATTTCCAATTTTGATTACACACTTTTCGGGTGTAGCTAGCTAAACACGAGGTATTCACCCTTCCGGAACAACCGGCCTCACATCACTGGTAGCAATTAACATGTTTAACATAATTCGAAAAGTGTTGGCTTTGAGTTTTCGGTTTGGTAATGATTATAAACGTCTTTTGCACTTATAATGTAATTTGAAATACAGAGATGTGCAGAAAGTATTTAATCACTTTGTAAAATCCTTCTTTATTTCATTTAAAACCATATACTATTACTAGTACTTGTAAAAATATTCCTTGAGCAATTTTGATGAATTTTTCACTGATCAATCCAAAATTAGTTGTAGTTTCTTTCAATAATTTTCAAGATATTGTCTATCTTATAACATTTTAGAAAACATAAGGTGAACAGCATGGTGAATTTTTAACTGCTATGTGAAACATGATTATATTTTAGATTTCATTTTTTTTTAAATCTGTTTAAAATGTTCATCTAATAAATAACAACGATATTCCCTTTTCTTATTATTTTTAATAAAAACTTCCACTAATTTTACGTCCAACGGTGAAAAAGTCATGGAAATTGACCAGAAATATTTTTTTGAGATTTTTGAAAAATATATATATATATAGTTGTATATGAAATTTTAAATAAAGAAAAAATTAACAAAGTGACCAAATGCTTTTTGCACGTCTCTGTACGTCTATAAAATATGTTTTGTTTGGAGTAGTTTAGAGTTTTGCACGCACAAAACTCCATGCGAATAATAACAAATGGGTTGGAAACATTAGTCAATATATCAATGAAAATAATGGTTTGTTATTAGCAATATTTCCTGTTTTGGACAACCCAAGTAGGAAACAAAATATAAAATGACTTTTATTAAAAAAAAGAAAAAAACAAAACACCACATGAGACACCTGCCGAACGTTTAACACTAAACTAATCCAAAGGAGTCGAAATTCGGTTGCCGAGAGATTAAGATATGGATTTGGAAACGCTAACAAAGATAAATGCTTCCGGGGAACCTAACGAGAAACGCTAACGAAAGCGAGAAACGCTAACGAAGGCAGGGTTTTTACACCAATTCGTCACAGTAGTATAAACATTCGACATGTTTTTACTGTGCCCCTCCCCTGGATCGGTATGTTTGCATTTGATTATGTAATTCAGTCTTCAAACTTTTATCTAAAATGATCTCATGTATTTATAAATGTCCTGCATGAATGTTAAAATACAATATCGCTTACAATATATGTTAGACTATCGCCAACATGCTTTTTGTTCTCGGTAAATTCACGCTTTATATAAAATATAATGATGAAACATTGGTATAAATGATCGATATTTAGAACTCGCATTTAAGTGCGTTTTATTAAATTGTGTTTGGATTCGTTATAGACCAACGTGTAACATTCAATCGAGTTCTCAGGTTTAATTTGATAATAATTATCAATAAATTGTTTTATTTAGAAGGATATTGAAAGTCTAGACTTATAAAGGCCCTAAAAGTTTATGGCCACACATTTGGATTTGTCAGAATGTAAATTGAAAATCTGAAGAACTTGAAAGGTTTTTTAGTAGTCTTCAGGAATAAATTTCATAACACTTATTCAACGAATTAAAAAACGTCTATTTAAATAATTATGTTTAGTTCAGCTGGCTCGATAGGGGGTGCTTACCCTTCTGGAGCTCCCGGTCTCACTTCCCGGTGCTTTTGATTCAGTTAGAGGGATATGTAAATTAAAAAATCTCAAGAAATAGGTTTTCAGTAGTCTTCAGAATATATTTCATAACACTTATTCGGCGAATTAAAATACTACTAGTATATTTAAATATGTTTAGTTCAGCTGGCTCGACAGGAGGTGCTTACCCTTCTGGAACACCCGGCCTCACTTCCCGGTGTTTACTTAATTCGCCAGTTTTCAAAGTTTTTACTTTGGCTTTTGAGATTTTGATTTGAACAGAGATCGGCATGTTTGTTTTTGATTTCGTTAGAGGCATATTGCAAGACCAGGATTATCAAGACCCTCATAAACTTTTATGAGTTCAAATTAAAAAAATTCAAGAGAAAAGTTACATTTATCAGTAGTCTAAAGTATATTAAAAAAACTATAACATTTATTCGGTAAATTAAAACCTGTCTATTTAAATAATTAGTTTTGATGTGAATAGGGATCGGTATGTTTGGGTTTTTTTGTGATTACAACCAGACATGTGCGACTGATTTGATTTGTGGTTGACTTGGACTTTGATGATCCTAAATTTTGCTCTAAAGATATTATCAATTTATCTCGCCATATGATCATGATCTAAATAGTTATCGATAAAAACAATGTTATATTATGAGTTAACGTAAATGTTTTCCTGTTTCGGTCTCCAATTTTCAATTAAATTCAATTCCTACATTCTCTAATTGTAAACAATACAACGTTGAGAACATATACATACAATATATATATATACATGACATAACAGTGAGCAGTAAATATAATATAAACTATTATTCTCGACATATGATATAGTTAGTTCCGTATTTAAATGTTTTTCTGTTATACCTCTATACAAAATCGTTCATTTGTAGAGGAAAAAGTCATGCATTGGCGCTTAAATATAATACTATTTTGATTTGAGTTCTGCGTAATTCTTTCAAAATTATTCTGACTATTATATTATTTAAAAGTTTGTTTAAAACACGAATACCTACATTATTAAAGAAGTAGTTCGTTAACTTGATATTTTACACCAGTTTCTCACCATGATCACTAAAACATAAAATATGAAATATAGGAAATCATAAGGTAAGATTAAGTTATCCATATCTGTTTCAGAAATACATATTATATTTGTTACGTAGAACACACAACCCATTAAAATACCCGCTTATATGTTTTTTTGTTGACCAGTTTCAAAGTTTTTACTTTGTTTTGAATTTTTGTTTTGGACATGAATTGGTATGTATGTTTTTGATTGGAATTATTTTAGGTTCTAGTTAGATTTGATCAGATACATTATATAAAGGACTTAAATGGGTGTTCACATAATGTTATATTTACAATAGCATCCATTTTCCGTCTATGTCAGCCGCGAATAGCTGCAATAATGCTGATGCGGCTTTAAACAATAACTCACTCACTCATTTTCCGTCTATGAAAGCTATTTTTCAATATTATCGTAAATTTGGCCCCACAGGGGCCAGTTTCATAATAAAATTTAAAAAATACCCCCAAGTATATAAAAAAGAGTAAAGGGGAACAACGAATCAGATCTTTCACTTGTAGGTGCTTCGACAAAATTCTACATTACTTTTTTAATTTTTGCCCGATCATCGTGATCTTGGTGTCATTTTGTTCACAGATAAATACTCTTTAAATTGACATTAAATTTTTTAACATAACTTAACATTTTAATAAAATGTTCACACGGAAAACACAGAAAAATGTGGTAATTTTGCCCGATGTAGCTAAGCCCGTCCATGTAAAAGGTGCTTAAAATTCGCATTACGATCATGTTTTCACTATCAGCGTTCGTTTCAACTACAAATGCTTATGTAGATCGAAGAACTAAATAAAAAGCAATAAATTTCAAAGGTAACCGTTACTCACTTCTAAATCCACAACCTATTATATCCTATTTTTTTCCAACACGAACCGACTTTCCTCTATCATGCCTCCATCTTGTTATTATATATGTCGTTAATTTAAGCTGCGATTTGATTGGTTAAAAATATTTCACCCCTTCCATTGGCATTTGTGGAATTTTGTAAATGTATCAAACTTTCTATCAAAATGACTTTATAATGATTTATACTTAAAAAAGAAAGATAAAATAAGTAAATGTAAATTCATTTTCTTGAATTTTCATAAACACGGAGTGGATTGGAATATTTTTAACCAATCGAATAACAGCTGTAACACATGCGCGAAACATGCTTTATTTATGAGCTCAAAATGGAGGCATGATAGAGGAAAGTCGGTCCGTGTTGGACAAAATACGATATAATAGCTTGTGGATTTAGAAGTGAGTACCGGTTACCTTTGAAATTTATTGCTTGTTATTTAGTTCTTCGATATACATCAGCATTTGTAGTTGAAACGGACGCTGATAGCGAAAAACATGATCGTAATGCGATTTTTAAGCTACTTTTACATGGACGGGCTTAGCTACATCGAGCAATTACCACATTTTTCTGTGTTTTCCGTGTGAACATTTTATTAAAATGTTAAGTTATGTTCAAAAATTTAATGTCAATTTAAAGAATATTTATCTGTGAACAAAATGACACCAAGATCACGATGATCGGGCAAAAATTAAAAAAGTAATGTAGAATTTTTTTTATATACTTATGGGTATTTTTTAAATTTTATTATGAAACTGGCCCCTGTGTATACGTCTATGAAAACGTATGTTTGACCTTTTTGAACTGGTGATTTTTTTATCATTGGAAGAAGGCGGGTCACCTGTCATCCCACTCATCGATGACGTCATCCTTCAATTAGATTTCGTTCGCTCTTCATGCAATTTGTACCCGGAACACCCGGTATCGTACTATCATGAATTGACCCCAAAACATTGCCATTTCTTAAAAAATAATTAGAAAATTTAAGTTTTAGTTAAATAACTCATAATATGAACACGAAGTTAAGATTTTAAATTGTATATAACTCATGGAAATTGTATTTTTTAGAAGTTAGTTTTTCACTGTAGAAAAACATATCAGTTATTGATTATTTTACCACAAAGTAAAATCACGCAAAAGATGACGTCATTTTATTTGATAACAATAGGATGTCGTCAGTATCTAAAGTGATCTAACATGTTTGTGTATCGTGACTTTTATAACCGGGCTTTATTAATTACATATTTTACAAATGTTAATTGTACAGCTCTAGGCGGCCATTTTGAAATTCAATTCATCATCAGTTGTGCTTCGACCAAATTGTGAAACAAAACTTTTTTCAAGCGTTTGAAAAAAATATCTAAAGGGCTAAAATAAATTGAAACAAATTACGACGAATCCATTTAAATGCATTAAAAAATATTGGTATATAAACTTTACCACCCCTCCCGAAAAGAGTTTTATGGTCGTCATTTAAGAAATGACATTCTAATCATGGTATTTCAAGGGGTAATGAACGATAGTGCGGCGCGTGCCAAAGTCGATGAAGGGCTCGTTCATTACCCCTTGAAATACCATGAGCAGAAATGCCATTTCTTATATTTACAAATTTTTCTTTTAATAAATATTTTGTACCTTGGCGCTATTTTTTCCATATCTGCTCGTGTGATATAGGGTTTTAAGCTATGCGAGATCGGCGTATCTCACATGATCACGTGACCCCCTGTGCGTGACATGACTTAATAATGCGGGAAAATTGATAATTGAAATACAATATTGCTTCTGTATGTTTCATCGAAGAGAGATACAGTCATATTGTAAATATCACAATGTAAAACTGATGCGATTATTGACATGGGTGCTGTTCTCATAGACTTTTTCTAACTAATAGTTTATTTTGTGTGAACCGGTGTTTGTTCCAATATAGAACAGGTACCGCGCCGTAAGCTAACATTCTTTCAAAAAGGAACTCTCTCTCTTTCTCCTCACCTTATCTAATGGCCTCAATCAGTTGGTTTGTATTGATGTTTGTTTTAGGTAAGGCTTAGGGTCCGTGCCAAAGACAAGCCAACTAAATGTAACTGATCCTATGACTAAACTTTTAGTGACAATATAACAAGAAATCGAATTTACAACCCAGTCAAAACTCTTTCTTTGATCTCGAAGTGTCAAATTCTAGGATTGTGGTAGGTGATTGACCATTGACGATCGATCATCGGCCTAGCAAACTGACAAACTTCCTCACTCAAAATATTTTTGAGTGGCATTCCAACTTAGGCGTCCACAAGGGCTGTAATTTTTCAATCGCACATTACAGTGATAGACATTACCACAATAATATTATTTAAGGAAGATTTTAATTAATATAAGTCCTAACGTTATTTTATTTCAGATTTAAATTAACGACAGGTGACATCAACATTATTTTAGAACCTTGGAAACAATTATGGCAAATATATTGCTTGACCAGGGAAATAAAGGACCATATTTACTGAAATGTCCAGTGTGCAAGTCTAGATATGACATGTACACTAACGTTCCGTTAATTCTTCCATGTCTACGTACTGTATGCACTGACTGTGTTATCAAAAGTCTTCGTGGTACTTCATATTTTTGTCCGTATCCCAGTTGTGGTAGAACTCACAATGCCATGGTAGGGGAGGCAGAGCATTTCCCAGAAGATTCATTAGCAATGCTTCTTCTCAATGATTGTAAAGACGGCATGAATGTAGGAAGAACAAAATGGTGGTGTGAAAAATGTGGAGATGAAAGATACATCAAAATATTTTGTAGTACCTGTGTTCAAATTTTTTGTAGCAAGTGTATAAACGATCACAAAAATTCCATACCCAGCGAGGATCATATTAATTTCAACATAGATGAGATTCTTAATGCCGAAAGGAACAAGAAAAGTGTGTACACTTTTTCCACTTGCACAATATCTGGACACGAAGGATTCCGACTGGATATGTATTGCTCAGGAAAAACATGTAATTACCCCATATGTAAACAATGCAAGAAACAACATTCCGATACAAGTTTCCATAGGACACAGCCATTAATTGAAGTGGTGCCAAAATTGAAGCAAGAAATTGTAAAACTTTTTACAGATTTAGAGACAATAGAACAAATCTTGCATAGGAAAAAAGAAAGATGCAAACAGGAATTAGAAAAGAAGCAAAGTATCTTGAAAGACGTAGTAAAAAACATAGATGCATATGCAACTGAAAAGAAAAAAGAATCAATGAAGAAAGTTGCAAATCAAAAAATGATCAGAAAAATTAAAATCGTTGAAAATGATCTTAAAACAGTGAATGCACATTTAAACAATATATGTAGTATACGCAGGTCTGCTAAATACTCAGTCGCGTTTAAGTTCATTGATGCATTTATTGAAGATGCAGATAAGTTAAAAAAGCAAATAAAAACCATAACAGATTCAACAGTGCATGCGTATCCGTCGACATCACTAGAGATGGTATTTTGCCCAGGCCATCTATTAGGCGGTGATCATGCGAAAGAATCAGAAATGGTTTTATCAACAATGGCATTTCCCCCCTTTACTAACATTGAGATACCAAAATCGATTTTTGAGAACGACATCGTTGAGTTTTCGATTTTATTGAGAAATTACAAAAAAGTGCCAATCAAAGAACCGTATTTGGATGTTGAAGTTGTTGTTACCAACAACGGTTATTCCATCAAAGAAAAATGCGTACCCCGTGAAAACTGTTACGTCGGCAGTTTCTCGGTAAATACCACAGGAAAACACAAAATGGAAGTGTGGGCTATTAAACGAAAATTACTACTTGGCTCGATAATATTCGATGTTGCAGATGGTGAGTTTTATTTTATTCATTGTTGATGCAGGGATATGACAAGTCTATGTGTATCAAGATCCTCAAAAAGATTTATTGCCATCAGCACAATATTGTTGATAAGTAGAAAGTTTCTATATTAAAATTACCCTGGGTATATTGTACGCCTCATAGTTCCATGTTTCTTTCACGGGGGTGGGGGTAGCTTACCCTTTCGGAACACCAGATTGCACTTCCCTGTTGGAAATTTACGTGTTGAACTTAATCTGCCAGTTTTCAAATGTTCAATTTTGCGTTCGGATTTTGATTTAACATGAATTGGTAAGTTTTTATCAAAAGCCTGAAATTTTATAAGTGCTAGTTACCATATTTTATAAAAAAAATTGTCCTGTTGTCTTATTTTGTTCAACTTTTTGTTTTTCTTTATTTCACTTTTGTTACTGAAAAATATAAGTAGATAACTAAACATATAATGCAGCCAACAGATGGAATAAGAAAATAAATATAAAAACAGTTAGTTATTTGAAACTTTATAAGAAACGTGATGACTTCAATTTTTCTATTGTCAACTTTCCTTTTTTATGCAGCAACATGCCTGCTTCTCCTGCTTATGGTTTCTTTGTTTCCCAATTAATACGCTATGGTAGAGCTTGTTCCCACTACGGGGACTTTGTACGGCGAAGAAAGCTGCTTGCAAATAAATTGTTGACTCAGGGATATTGCAGGCCTAGGCTTATCAAGGCTCTAAAAGGTTTATGGCCGTCATCACAGTATTGTTGATAGGTTTAATGTCTCTGTGTCCAGGATTGCCCTGGATATATTTGACGTCTCATAGTTCCATGTTCCTTTCACACAATTTTGATTACACACGTAGAGGATGTAGCTAGCTAAACAGGAGGTACTTACCCTTCCGGAGCACCCGGCCTCACTTCCCTGGTGGAAGTTCACGTGTATAACCTAACTTGTCAGTTCCAAAGTTTTTACTTTGCTTCTGGATTGTGATTCGGACATGGATTAGTATGTTTGTTTTTGATGGACATAAATCATGACTAATCCATCCAGATAAAGCCTAAGGTTGTTTTCCCGTCATTGGCTCCCATTTGTGTTATCATTGTGGAAGGAAAACAAAACTACCAAAAATTTCCACTTCGGGTACTTTATACAACGGAGCAAGCTCCTTACAAATAAAATGTTGACCCATTGATATTGCAAGCCTAGGCTTATCAGGGCCCTAAAAATGTTTTATGACTGTCATCACAGTATTGTTGATAAGTTTGATGTATCTGTGTCCAGGATTGCCCTGGATACCTTCTTCAATAGTTTCATGTTCATTTTACTCAATTCTGATTACACAAGTGGCGGGTGTAACTGGCAAAACAGGAGGAACTTACCCTTCCAGAGCACCCGACAATTTATGTGGTTTATGACTGTCATCACAGTATTGTTGATAATTTTGATGTATTTGTGTCCAGGATTGCCCTGGATATACTTGACGTCCTCCCGTTAGTCCATGTTCCTTTCGCTCAATCTTGATTACACACATGGCGGCTGTAGCAAGAAAAACAGGGGATACTTTCCCTTTCGGACCACACGACAGGTCCCTGGTGGAAATTTACGCGTTTAACCTAACATCATTTTCAAAGTTTTTACTTTGCTTCTGGATTGTGATTGGGACATAAATTAGTGATTGTTTTTGATTTATTCGACAAATAGAAGGACCTTTCCTATGACGTTTATATCATGTATTCTTTTGCATCGCCCAAGGGGTATATGGCTTGCTGTGAATAAAGAAATCTTCACATTTGTAATAAATGGAACTATTTATGTTTATATTTATATAGGTGAACCGAATGATGATGAACAACCTATCACATGTGTAAGTACCATTTATTGAAAAATAATGAAATAAATTTTGTCCTAATTACTCCTGTCCGCGGTAGCCTAATGGATAAGATGTCAGTCTACAAATCCAGGGTCTCTCACCTCTGTGAGTTCGAGCCCCGCTCAGACCACATGTGGGAAAGTAAAATTTCCTTGTCGATGGCGTTTAATCGTTCACTTGGTATCAGTATAATGAGACTAGGGGAGTGGTACGCTTGTCTGCAGTGTTCTGGCTCTGTGAGATAGTACGTTAAAATCGCCCTGAGTGCGTACTAGTGCAAGGCAGACCATACAACACACTCGCACTTTACATGAATACACGAAATTGGTCATAGATTAATCCATAGAGATCAATAAAATTGTTGTCGTTGCGAATAGCTGAAAAATTGCTGATTCGACGTTAAGCAAGATTCAACCAACCAACTTAATCCTTACTACTCCTAATGGTTATTTGGAAAAATGTATACAACCAAAACAGGGGAAAATGCCATTATTAGTTTGGATTTGCTTCATTAAACTTTTCAATTACCTCTTCTCTAACTTCTTTCATCGTGTTGGTTCCATGTAGCCAAATCCTTACCTACTTTGTCTTTCTTCAAATGACTGTATTTAGTACGTCTTGTATAAGGTATTTTATGATATCATAAATTCCTTTTATTTTATCATATTATCATCCTTTAATAATATCATAAAAATATTATGAATTTGTTTAATAATATTATAAACTCATTTTATAATATTATAAACTCATTCTATAATATCATAAATTCATTATTCTATTATATTATTTATTCACATTATGATATTAATTTTATGATATCGATAAAAAAAAAAAAAAAAAAAAAAAAAAAAACAAACGGCGCCCCAATATCTATATTCCGTCTGGCCAATAATCGATTGTAAATCTTGCTCACAGCTGTTTTTTTAAATTGGTCTTTGTCTATTACTATCAAATGTTCAATGCAAAAAAGAAAAAATCAACCATCTCATACCAGATAGACACAATTTTAGTAGATTGTATGTCTTTAAGCTTTACTGTCATGAATCGCAGGCACGGGTCAGAAACAGTTCAAGAGGAAACATAACACAAAACCACTGTCGAGTGAGACAGACTTAAGTTGAGTTATTGTGTTTAACGCCCTCGTCAAGAATATTTCACTGATATTAAGACGTCGCTATAGGAGAGGTGTAGAAATTTTGCCTGTGCGTTGAGTTGATGACATTATACAACAGGGTTCTTTCTCGTGCCTAGCCCACCGTGACACGGGACCTCGTTTATTTTAAGTTCCCACCCGAAAGAACCATGTCTTTCATTTCGTCCCGTGTCTTGGTAGGTTTGACACGATAAAGAACCCTGCTGTATAATGCCATCAGCGCAACGTACGGGCAAAATTTCTGCACCTTCGCCTTTAGCTGCCGACGTCTCGATATAAGTGAAATATTCTTGACTGGGACGTTACACACCATTACTCAACTCAACTCTATATAACAATTACTAATAATTTCATAATCAGTACATGTATTTCCGATATATGTCTATTTGTATTGTTTTGCTTGGCTTATTAATCACCGAGTCCTGTTGTGTTGAGTTCACTCGGCAAGTATTTTTTCATTATGGTTTGTTTGATTCAAATCACCTTAAGAAACGATAATACAAAATCATTTCAAACAACAGATATATATATATATATATATATATATATATATTATATATATATATATATATATATATATATAATTCAAATGTGATCACATTTTACATATTTAACAGGTTCGTTTGGAATATGGAGCACAAGCATTTCCAAAATAAGACATCTTCTAGGGGAATACAGAATGCTAGCAAAAAGCCTTCATTCACTTCTTGGTATAGTGGGAATGACTGTTACCAATGACTTCACAAGCGAATTGAAGGAATATCTTCATAATTCGTCCAACCACCAGCAAAAAAGAGGTGTTATCCCGGTGTCCACGGAACAAATATTTGCTTATGAAGATGTGCTTGTGAATCCTGACGTAGATGATGTGTATATCAATGTAATCGGTACAGAAGACAACATGGAGACGTTAAGACAATTAGTTTCTCCAAAATCTGAACCAAAAAGCGTAAAGTATCCGGGTAAGTTTTTTTTAGTAATTTGATAATTGCTTTAGAAGAGGGGAAATTTGCATTCGAAAAAAATAACAATTTAGCGACAACCAACGAAATCTTGAACACAAAAAAAATACGTAATAAAAAATCGATCGAGGACACAATTGTATATATATATACCAGTTTTAATTTCACAGCACTAGACTGTCGTTCCGAAATACAATTCCTCATCAGTAGTGCTTGGACCAAAATTGTAAAATTAAATTTTTTGAAAAGATATTTTACCAAATTTAGCTTAGGAAATACTTTGCACGAGGGAGTATAACCTAGTTTTTGCAAAATATTACAGTCTTCACTATATCTCACAACATTTCAATGTTTGTTGTAATTATATTTCAGGTAACATAGACGCGAAATGTTGTTTTCATGAATGTAATTCTCAAGATTCCTGGTTAAGGTCATCCTTGTACAGTGCGCCAGAGATCTACATCTGCTGGATACCAAAAGATTTCGATCAAGTTGTCCAACACCAGGTGAATATTCTAAATAATGCTAGCAATTATCTAAATTTGACGTCCATAGTTACACGCTCCTTTTATTCTCCATTTAGATTTCTCCCGTGGTGGATGTAGCTACCCATTTGCAAGTTGACAGCCTAGACTTTTCAAAGCTCTCACAAAAGTTTTCTCACAGTCACAATATTGTTGATAAGCATAATGTCTGTAACTAAATTATTATATTTGATGTCTCTGTGTCCAGGATTGCCCTAATATATATTTGACGTCCCTTAGTTCCATGGTCTTTTCACACAATTTTGATTACACACGTGGCGGGAGTAACTAGTTAAACAGGAGGTGCTTACCCTTCCGGAGCACACGGCTTCACTTACCTGGTGGAAGTTTACATGTCTAACCTGACTTGTCCGTTCCAAAGTTTTTACTTTGCTTCTGGATTGTGATTCGGACATGGATTAGTATGTTTGTCTTTGATTTAACGTCCAATAGTTCTATGGTCCTTTCATATTCCATTTTGATTACACGCTTACTCGATGAAGCTAGCTAGACAAAAGAGACTTATTCTTTCTTCCCTAAGGACGTTCACGTGTTTTGATGCACCAGTTTACAGTTTTTATTTGTCTTTTGAATTGCGATTTGGACATGGACCGGTATGTTTGTGTTCAATGATGAAGATCATTTCGAATTATCTCTGCATTCATTGAATTACAGTTTAGTTGAGTGTCATAACATATTAATTGTGATATTTTGCAGCTCTCCGATATTTTGAAAAAGTTTGACAGAAGAACACACGATCGTCTTTTTTTCGTCACCGACAGTGACTGCGAGGCCGACACAATCTTCAATTTGAAACAAGAGTTACGAAGACTATATTTCGACTTTGACGAACATCAAAATAGGGATTTGCCAGTTGTTTGTTCTGCTATCCAGGAAAATGTTCGAAAGGAGGCAACGTTTACGTTAAGTGAATACATATTTGGGCGTCTAACCGTACTAAAAAAAATTCTTCTGAATTGTGAAGAAAATACACGAAACATACAGAGCAACCAAAGAGACATATGTTTACAATGTATCTCAGCAGCTGTCCATGATACTAAGCTACCCGACATGCCTGAGCATGGTGGTCCAGAGATATCTGATATAGATAGAAAGTGTCAACAATTGTGCAAGTTGTTAGAGAAGAAGGTTTTCCACGTCAATTCCTTGTTACAACAAAATCCAAGAAAAGAGAGGAAAGTCATACATAAAGATATACCAAAGAACTCGGTAAAAAAGCTATTGGGGTATGTAGTCTATGATACTGTTTTAAACAGTAATATGTCGGTTTTATTAAGAATTGCGTTGGTTGCAATAGGTATTGCGTCGGTTTCCATTAAAATTGCGATGGTTGCTATAGGAATTGCGTCGGTTGCTATTTGGAATTTCTATGGCTGCTATAAGACTTGTGTTGGTTGCTATGGATATTGGGTCGGTATCTATAAGAATCACGTTGGTTGCTATAGATTACGTCGGTTGCTATAAGAATAATGTTCATAGCTGTAGAAATTACGTTGATTTTGATAAGAACAATGCCTGTTTCTGTACAAATTGCGTTGCTTGCAACAGGTATTTGTCGGTTTCCATAAAAAAATTGCGATGGTCGCTATAGAATTACGTTGGTTACTTTTTGGAATTGCGTCGGCTCTATAAGAATTGCGTTGGTTGCTAAAGGAATGGTGTCGGTTTTAAGATTTGCGTCAGTTTCTATAAGAGTTGCGTTGGTTGTTAAATGAATAACGTTCATAGCTTTAGAAATTACATTGGCTGTTATAGGAATTTCATTAGTTGATATGGGAATTGCAATGCTTGCTATATGAGTTACGTTGGTTGCTATAGGATTTGCGTTTGTTGCTATAGTATTGATACCGATTGCTACAGGAATTGCGTTTAATGCTAAACAATTGTCTTGGTTGTTATATGAATATCATTGGTTGCCAAAGGATTTAGTTCGATATAAGTCAGTGTTGGTTTTCATAGAAATTGGACTGTTTGGCCAAATTATCCAACTCCTCGTACAGGAGATTTGGTATGGATAATGGTAAATGTGGAAAATGTGTGAATGCCATCTACTCGAGTAAGTTTAAAATAAAATTATGACATCCAATAATTAAAGCTGTATGACAAACTTGACAACAATTTTTCTTTTGCCAACTTTCCTTTCCTATGAAGCAATATTTCTGCTTCTTTTATAATACGTGATGGTGGAGCTTGGTCTCACTACGGGAACTCCATACAGCGAAGTAACCTCGGATAGATAAATGGTTGACTTGGCGATATTACAAGTCTAACCCACATCGAGCCTCTTAAAACCTTGTATTGCCGTCATTACAATATTGTTGGTAAATATAATGTCTCTGTATCCAAAAGTGTCCTAGATATATTATATAATCTACTTAATTATCCATGTAATACGGTCATACAATAAAAATCGTATTGAATGAGTGTGACGTCATAAAAGCATAAAAGGTCATTCCAGAGTAACGTCACACAATTGACCTAGTTCACAGTTGTTTGTTTCATTTGACACTGTTTGTTGATTCTAATTTAAGCTTTTCTTCTAAAAAGAAGATACGTTGTATTTAAATTGAAAATGTTTGTTTTGTTTTGTATCCTGCGGACAGACTATTGTTTACTTTTAATATTTCAGCAGGATTACTTTTGGCGCATGTACAGTTACGTGAGCTTGTTGTGTTTCGGTCAATCAGCTGTTTTCTTATAATGAGAAGACAAGTTTTAAATCTACGAAAAACCCGTTTTTATGGGATTATATAATAAACAGAATCTTGCATTCGTGTTTATGCAATATTGAATTTATTAAACTCGTTGAATAATGTCTTATGCAACTCGCCAAAGCTCGTTGCATACAAATTATTCAACTCGTTTAATAAATTCAATATTACATAAACACTCATGCAAGATCCTCTATTTATTGAACTTTTAATGTCCAGTTGCTCCATGTTCCATTCTATTCTTAATTTTGATTACAAACGTTGCGGATGTAGCTCGGTCATTTTTATTCTATATTAAGGAATCAACCCATTTTGATTTATTGTGTCTTCAGTCATTGTTCAATACAGTCCAACCTGCCTTAAAGGCCACCTCTATATAAGAACCACCTGCTTATAAATGCCAGTAGAATTGTATCCCAATTGTACTTTATTCATATTATTTGAACCTGTATATAAAGGTCACCTGTCCATATTTACTGGTTCTCTTGGGTGGCCTTTAAACACAGGTTTGACAATACATTTTATTCTATATTTTATTTTAACACTTTTTATAGTTTAACAGAACGAGGTGTTGAAGCCTTTGGTGTCTGGTCAGATGAATTCCGGGTGTATTTAAACATTGAACTGAAGAAAGAAGATGAAATAAAGCAAATTGAAACAGAAATTCGTGAAATCGTTGATGGTGAATTTACCCGAGTAAATATCATACACTGTAAAGGTCAAATTATAGTGAAATATGTAGAAAAGGGAGATGAGCTGTACCGAGATGGATCCGAAAAGTATGGAACCCTGGGTATATTTGCATACGATTCTTCAGGAAACCTTTTAGCGCTTACTAGTGAACACGTGATCGACAAAGATCAGAAAGCTCACGTGGTTATAGATGGAGAACGCCTAGATCTTGGAATTTGCCACGAAATCATCGCTGAGAACGACACGTGCCGCCATGCCTCGGATATTTCGCTCATAAAAATACATCCGGAAAATCATTCAAAATGTAACACTGAATTCAAAAGTCAAACTGGTGATGTGTTACAACCTCACTTGTTTAGAGGCAAAAATTTAGCTTTACGTGAAAACATCGTATACAAGAAAGGGGCCAAAACTAACTGGACTACTGGCAGCGTAAGAGGGGATATTAACCATAAAGAAGTTCCCTATATTATGGTACAGGGTCTAGATGGGGAGTTTGCTGAACCGGGCGATAGCGGTTCTATCGTATTCACATATGATATACATGATACTGAAAATACCAAAATAAACCTCGTTTCCATGGTAGTCGCGGGTGGTGATATAGAAGGCATTCTGACATACAGGCTTGATCAAACACTTGACAAACTACCACCTAACACTATCGAATTTGACAAAAGGATGACCCAGTTATATCAAATTTGACCATCAAAGTTAAACAGTATCATGCATTATCATAACCTTTGAACAAAATCTTTGATCAAAGCTAAAATGTTCACGCTATCAAGTTGTCTGTAAAAAACGTAGAGAGCTATGATTTGACATAAGGATAATGATCCAATTATATTAAATTTTGATCAAAGTAAGAAAAAAAATTGATTTATATTTGATAACATTCTCCCAAAACGTTGACCCTTCCGGAGCACCCGGTCTCACTTTCTTGGTTGAACTTTACGTCTTTAATTAAATTTGTCATTTTCAATGTTTTTACTTTGTTTTAAACTATGATTCAAACATGGACTGTTATTTGTATTAAGATTATTTTATTTAGATGTGTAAAAATGCACAATTAAATTAGTTTTAAATATTGTGTTTATGATATGTATATATTTTTGTAATTTATTAAGTAGTATCGAATCTATGTATGGTTTTGTAGTTCAAACCGGAGGTTTTGAGTGCAGTGAAGCTGTAGATTTGATGAATGATCAATAAATATATATATTTGTTACCTTTCAAAGAAATGTCTCGAATAGCGATTGGTTAACTTGCCGGGGTGCATAGAACTTTGTCACCCTTCAAAGAAATTCCTCGCTAAGCGATTGATTAACTTGCCGGGGTACATGGAACTTTGTCACCCTTCAAAGAAATTTCTCGTATAGCGATTGGTTAACTTGCCGGGGTACATGGAACGATGTTCGGAAATCTGCCGGAGTACATGAGAGCACGCGACGTTTAGCGGTAAAAGGGGAGTAACTCGTACATCTCTGACGTCTAGTTACGGTAAACAAACATGGCGACAACGCACGCAAGTCACAGAAAATACGAAATGGAAGTTAAAAAGATCCAACTGGTAACGCTTTGAAGGGCGACAAAAACGTTATACAGGTCTTTGGCAGGTTACACGGTCCCATGTACCCCGTCAAAGATGAATGTACCCTTCGCCTGTGGCTCAGGGTACATGAATCTTTGACGGGGTACATGGGACCGTGTAACCTGCCAAAGCCCTGTATAACTTATAATGTTCGGAAATCTGCCGGGTTACATGAACGCACGCGAAGTTAAGCGGTAAAAGGGAAGTAACTCGTACATCGCTGACGTCTAGTTACGGTAAACAAACATGGCGACAGCATACGCAAGTCGCACAAAACAAACACGAAGTGGAAGTTAAAAAGATCCAACTTGTACGCCGCTTTGAAGGGTGACAAAAACGTTATACAGGGCTTTGGTAGGTTACACGGCCCCATGTACCCCATCAAAAATGAATGTACCCTGAGCCGTACAAAAATCTTTGACGGGGTACATAGGGCCTTGTAACCTGCCAAAGCCCTGTATAACTTATAATGTATACAAAACTATCCTGGGTATACGGGTATTTGACGTCCCATAGTTTCACGTTCCTTTTATTATCATTTTTGATTACACGTGTGATGGTTATTGAAACAAGAGGTGCTTATCCTTCCGGAGCACTCAAGCCTGGTGGAAGTTCAGGTGTTTAACCAAGTTATTTTTTCAACGTTTTTACTTTATTTTTTGGAGTGTGGTTTGAACATGGGCTGGTATTCTTTTGTTTTTATAAAGATTATTTTACTTACATGTGCAGATGTGCAAAACTACACAAATAGGTTTTAAATAAAGTTTTTATGGTTTTATGTGTATATAATTTTTGTAATAAGTTTTAAGTGGTATCGAATTTATCTATGGTTTTAGATGTAGCCCAAATTAGTTTATCTTTTAGTGTAGTGAAAGAAGTATGATGGATTTGAATGTAACTTTTTTTAACATTACTCTCCTGTTTACTGGTGGGTGGATTATATGTTAATCTATTATGGACCTCTACCAAGAGAACTGTTCTCCTACAATGTTGTATAGATAGGTATAGTGCCCTGGCTGATAGGAGAATTGTTCCCGAGGGAGAGTTCCATAAAATATTTAGTACGTCACGTGTCTTTAATTAATTTTCAAATCAACCATTACGGTTATTCAACATTATGGACTTTCAATAGAAATAAATATATACAAAACATTCAAATTACAGAGACGTGCAAGAAATATTCAGACACTTTGTAAAATCCTTCTCTACTTCATTTAAAACCATATATTTTAAAGAAAAAATTCTCAAAAATTTATTTCTTAATCAATCTTCACTGTTAAATGTAATATTTGTTGAAGTTTATCTTAAAAATAATTAGGAAAGGGAATTCCGTTGTTTTTATAGATAAATATTTTAAATTCAACGGAAAATTTCTAAATTTGGAATCTACTATATAATCATGCTTCACATGGCTGTTAAAAAAGTACCATGCTGTTTACCCGATGTTTTCTTGGCTGTTATAAGACGGACAATATTAAAAAAAAATTATTGGAAGAAACCACAACAAATTTTACATTTAACGGTGAAAAATACATGGATATTAATAAAGAAATGAATTTTTGAGAATTAAAAAAAAATATATGGTTTTATATGAAATACAGAAGGATTTTACAAAGTGTCTGAATATTTCTTACACGTCTCTGTATACCGGTAGTCCCTCGCGTTGCTAAAGACAGATGATTTTTACATAAAATAGTATTCACGTAGTTATCCAATGATTATTCAACAAATTAACACGTAATGTACTAAATATATGATAGATTTATGGGACAAACAAACAAACAACATTGACCTGTCTGATTGACCTTTAATTTAAATATTTATTATGAACCAGTATATTGATGTAAAGCTGACACAAGTTAGTGTTTGTTGCGTCTATATTGTGGAAGGCCGTGGGTTCGATCCCCGGCTGGTCTGACCCAAGACTTGAAAGTGGGTAGTGACTGTTCTTTCGCTATGCAGATTACATATACAGTCGAACTTGTCTTAAAGGCCACCTCTATATAAGGACAACCTGCTTATAAAGGCCAGTAAAATTGTTTTCCCAATTGTCCTGTATTCATATTATTTGAACATGTATATAAGGACCACCTGCCCATAAAGGCCACTTTTACTGGTTCCGTTGGGTGGCCTTATAGCATACATGTATTTTTATCGTTGTTGGAGAAATCGCTGGTAAATGAATTGTTTGGATTTTTATCAATTGACTGGATTTTAACATTTAAAGAGATGTGTGTGTGTGTGTGTGTGTGTGTGTGTGTGTGTGTGTGTGTGAAAAATTATTTTTTGAATCGATCTCAATAGACGCATGTACTAATTATTTTTGATCAAGTTTCAGTTGATATGTGTGCGTGTGTGTTTAAAATAATTATTTGAAACGATCTCAATAGACTCATGTTACAAATCTAAATATATTGATTTGTTGTTGATTTACATACTTTTAACATTTTTAAGATGTTTATAGACAGTACTGTACTGTTATAATTTTATATAATTATTTTACTCAGATTTTACGATTATTTATAGAATGACATATTTTAATTTATATTTTAATAGCATTAAAGATGAAACTATTACATGTATTATTGTTATAATTCAAATGGTTATCTTGTTTCAATTTATCTAGCTAGCTTATCAGGAGGTGTTTACCCTTCCGAAGCACCCGGCCTCACCTTCCTGATGGGAATTCAGATGTTAAACTAAATTTGCCATTTTGCAAGGGTTTTTGTACAGCGTGAACAAAGTGAACGCGTACATTGTCATCACTTTCTTCCAAGATATCGAGCTTCTTTGCTATGAAATTATAAGATATGAGTACACCTGGAAACAGTGCGCCTGGTAAATGAGCGTGAAAGAAGTATATCTGTTTTATCGTGAGATATGTATTCTGAGACGGGTAATGCATTTGGTTACATATGAAAATTTGGAATAAATTTTCGGAATACATTTCGGAATCTAGTAAAATATTGCGACGGGATGCACCTAATAATTTCTGCAATTTGGCGAACTGATCTCATGTTTACAATAAAAAGTAGTTCGAGAAGTTTGCGTCCTACGATGTAAAATCATAACTTTTTATGAAATGAAAACAGCAACAGCAGGTTGTTTAATAAATTCTTCGCGAAATCTAGGAATTAAATTTATTTTGTATAACGTTTTTGATTTGAGGCAATTGTGTAATATTTAAAATGTTTATCGATTAGATTTTACTTTCGTGAAAGGGAGATAATTCGTACAGTGTTGTGTACAGTCGTTTTACCAGTTCCGAACAGGGTTTCATATAAGCGCTGCTGCAGACGTCATCCACAAGCAGAGGAAATAAAATTTATGTGGTGTAATAATACAAATGTTAACTGATTCCAAAATATCGACACCTGCCCTCAAAAACACGTGGTAGTATGTTTTCTTGAAAAAAGCATTTCCGTGATCACGATTTGTTTACATCGTTAAACTAGGTCACCAACAATCTGTCGACCTTTTAGGAAGCGGTTGAAGTTTAATATTATTTAAACAATTAATGCCCATACATTCAAGTAGAAGCAAATTTAGAAAGTTATTTTGCGATTCCTTTAATTGAATGGGATTGAAATTTTAGATTATTCGGTAGTAAAAATTCGGAACTGGTAAAACAACTGTATCGTCGATACATACTTCACCATTAACATGAAACGGAAATATTGTGAGTGATAATCAGCAGTTAATTAAAACCCAAATTAACAGCAAATGATCCAGTTACATACAACCGCTAGAATGTACCCCCTCATAGCGACGGTAGGATCTGCAAAACTCTACTTTCTCTCTATCCGAAATGACAAAACGATCGGGTACAACTTTTTTAAATTTTAATTACCGGTTGTCTTTTTCATATATTTATGAAATTATTATTTTCTACCATTTAATTCAGCAATACATGGTTTGGTACATTGTTTCTTTTTCCAAAAAAAAAAAAAAAAAAAAAAAAATCCGTCGGACTATGCATTGATCGACCCCCCCCCCCGAATTTTCGGTTATATTCTGTCTGTGAACACAATTTTCCCAACTACTGTACGCTGTACAACAGCACGACAGTGCTATGTTTTATTATTGGAATGTAATTTAAATTTGTATTTGACTTTTGGGATTGTGATTTGAACATGAATCGGTATGTTTGTGTTTGATTTTTGCGATTTTGATTTGAACATGGACAGATATGTTGTTTGTGCTGTATTTTTGGAACTGTGATTCGAACATAGACAGATATGTTTGTGTTTGAGTTTTGGGACTGTGATTTGAACATAGACATGTATGTTTGTGTTTGAGTTTTGGAACTATGATTCGAACATGGACAGGTTTGTTTGTGTTTGAGTTTTGGAACTGTGATTTGAACATAGACAGGTTTGTTTGTGTTTGAGTTTTGGAACTGTGATTTGAACATAGACAGGTTTGTTTGTGTTTGAGTTTTGGAACTGTGATTTGAACATGGACACGTATGTTAGTGTTTGAGTTTTGGAACTGTGATTCGAACATAGACAGGCATGTTTGTGTTTGAGTTTTGGAACTGTGATTTGAACATAGACAGGTATGTTTGTGCTTGAGTTTTGGAACTGTGATTTGAACATAGACAGGCATGTTTGTGTTTGAGTTTTGGAACTGTGATTTGAACATAAACAGGCATGTTTGTGTTTGAGTTTTGGAACTGTGATTTGAACATAGACAGGTATGTTTGTGTTTGAGTTTTGGAACTGTGATTCGAACATAGACTGGTATGTTTGTGTTTGAGTTTTGGAACTGTGATTTGAACATAGACAGGTATGTTTGTGTTTGAGTTTTGCGATTGTGATTTGGATATGGACTGGTATATTTGTGCTTTTCCTTTAGACATTGGCCAGTTTATTTGTGATTTGGCTTTTGGGTTTGTGATATGGACATGAATAGGTATGTTTTGTTTTGCTTTTGGGATTGTGATTTTGTGTTTGACTTTTGCTACTGCGATTTTGACATGGACTGATATGTTTGTGTTTGACTTTGGGTAATGCGATTTGGACATGGACCGATATGTCTGTGTTTGACTTTTGACCTCTTATCTAATAGTGAGAACCCAACCGGAATACCAGGAGTCACAACCACTGCCCTTTAACAAGCGCACTGATAAACTATCTCACACTACTTAATATCTGTCCGAGTGGTATTCAAATATATACAGAGCAGTCATCAAGGCCCCATGAGTGAGTAAATAATTGCTTGATTGATTGATTGGATGAAGTTTAATGTCCCAGTCAAAAATATTTCACTTATATCGAGACGTCAACTTTACAGTGCGTTCAGGGCATTAATCAGGGAGTGTTCTTTAATATGCCACACCTGCCGTGACACGGGGCATCTTTTTATAAGTCTCTCCTGAAGGACCTCATGATTTCATTTCTAAATGCCGAGTGCTTGGCGAAGGAACAATCACTTTCGGCCAGGACCGGGCGGGATCGAACCCACGACCTCCAACATACGAAACGTGCACTCTAACAACTTAGCTACCGTAGTTGTGAATGAGTAACTGGGCGAACGTGGTTGGTGTAGATCAATGTTTGCTTCAAACCAGGTCATTTACGCGCTCAAATGACATAATTACATATTATACCAGTTTTAATTTTACAGCACTAGACGGCCGTTTCGGAATACAATTTCTTATCAGTTGTGCTCGGACCAAACTTATGAAACCACATTTTTCAAGATGTTGAAAAGATATCTAAAGGATCGAATTAATTTTTTGTCAAATTTAGCTAAGGAAATACTTTGCATGAGGGAGTATACCTTAGTTTTTGAGGAATATCAAATTTTAATTAACATCAAATTTAGACAATAGTATATTTCTGACAATTATGTACAATTATTGTCAACAGAGTTTGTGATATCCTCGGGGCAACGGCCATTTCATACCGAGTCATTTACACGACCAAATGACATAACCGACATAACCTGTACATACAGTACAGGCCTGACGAAAATTTAACACAAGTCATGCCAAATTGGCAGCTCTGCTCGGTCCCTCATTAGATACACCTCTACAGCGTCTCGTCACCTGTTATCTACCTCCATAATTTCTGCACTAGCGATCCATACCTCGGTCGCTTAGCTCAGTGTTAAACTTTGGACAGCACCGTAACTGTGACCACGCATGATCAAGAATTTCTGACCTACAGAGTTGATGGTAAGTATTGATTAGAAATAGAAATTGTTTGTCCTTGCTGAAAAAATACATCATTAACAGTTTGTCACCAAAATCGGCGCGGCTTGACTATTTGTCTGCATGTAGCTTTGAAAATGAAACTTTTGATTAAGTCACGTTCTGCTATATATATTTTATCATCCCAAAGACGGAGACCTAAATGTGATGTGTTGTATTTACAATCATTTTGTCGGGGGTAAAAGGTCAAGATCTAGAATGTTTGTACCAAATTAATCAGACTTTGGGCAGTTGTACTGGAAAGTGTAGGGATCCTCTTTAAAGAGTTATTGATAGAATGGGTTTTACTTTTTATGTCTTATTCAAGAATAATTCATATATATCGAGACGTAACCAGCAGTAGATTAGGCGACATATTTTTTTTACCTTTTACCATTTCAGTGTACGCAGGAAGTTTATCAAGTCATATTATTGGAAGAAGCCATCTTCTTTTAAACTGGTGCAGCTTCTGAGCTGTGAAAATGTGAAACAGCTGAGACATTTGGGCGCTTTTCTAACGCAAGCTTGCAAGCGCCGGGACATCACATAAGTTTATTTGAAAATATGTTCATCCTTCACTACTTTTCATATATATTATATTATGTATTACTTGTGCTGTACTGATATCCGCCATACATGTAAATATATATATAATGTAACACCTATATGCTTACAGCTTATGGTAATAAATTTAATTGAATTGAAATGAGCAGGGAGGGTTATTTTATGTGTCACTTTGTTTAAACACTGTGCTTTTGTGACAGGGGTTATCTGTGTCCCTTCTTCCGAAGAATCCTATGAATTTTTAAATGGCCAGTACTTGGCGAAAACAAATATTCGTTACATATTTTCAAGTTTTAGTCAGACCCGATCGAGATTCGAACCACGACTTCCATCATAAGGTCCTCTTTAAAATGAAAACAAAAAAGATTATTGTCGGATGTGTCAGTCAATACGCAGACTGAAGAACAAGTTCGTGTATCCGTGACGTGTGCAAAATGTATTTTATGTTCTTTCTTGTACTAGCGCGCACTCGGGGCGACTTTACTTTTAAGGTGCTAGCTCACAATGTCAGTAGGCCCCAGACAAGCAAACAAATCCCCAGTCACATTATCCTGACACCGAGTGAACCAGTCGTTACATTGTCCTCTTAATTCTGAGCTCAAAGCAAAATAGCAGTATCTATAATTTTAAAGTGTTATGTATGACCCGGCCGGTATTCGAACCCACGACTTCCCGCTAAAGAGGCGGACGCTCTACCACTGAGCCGTTAGAAAGTGAAAGAGTTAAAAAACTTGATAGGTCTATTATGTATTCATAAATATTTCAGATTTGTAACCATGACTTCAACTAGAGGTAAAGCTGTATTAGCCAATCGTGATGTCATTGATGACGTATGGGTACCAAAGCAAATGGCAAATCCTTACGATCCAGAAGTCAACCCACAGGTAATACTGACAATTCACCAATTATCTTTAAACCCTCATGATAAATCAATCAGAATGGTTTTGAAAATTGTTTCATTCACCAGAACCATAGTTAATAATGTCAATCAAATAGCTTACAATCTCTGGTTTGATTGGAGGTGTTCATCTAGGCAGTCATTATAAAATATTGATCAATCAGATCCATAGGTAAAAAATATATACCAAATAGTTTACAATCTCCAGTTTTATTGGATGTGTTCATCTAGACAGTCGTTATAAAATATTGATCAATCAGATCCATAGGTAAAGAATGTAAACCAAATAGCTTACAATCTTGGGTTTTATTGGATGTGTTCATCTAGCCAGTCATTATGAAATATTGATAGATCAGATCCATATGTAAAATGTAAAACAAATACTTACAATCTCCGGTTTAATTGGAGGTGCGTATCTAATCAACTTTAGGTATATGTACGAAAAATAACATAAGAAAGCAATTTAGGGGATGTTTTTTTAAAGAACCTGACCAATACACAGACTAGGAGGTGATTGGCTGTTCTCAGGCTATTTATTCACCCTTCACAGAAAAAAAAATATATGTTGGTTAATATTCTCTCTATATCATCAGAAAATGGAAATGGTAGAAACGTTTATTTATGATAAGGACAACCGTACATCTACACGTCTTCTTTAGGACAACATTTTCACGTGTATAGCCTAAACCGCAGTGAATGTTACCGTCAATTCATAAAAGTGTGTTTTTATTGCAGGGAATCATTAATTTGTGTGTAGCCGAAAACAAACTTTGCGAAGACATAATATGTGCTAAGGTGAGTATGATTTTAGCAAGTTAACCAAACTAACAACAAGTTATAACTGAAATTGGCTGCCATTTTTAAAAGTGTCCCTCAAACGAACAATCCTAAACCATGATCAAAATATATTTAGTTAATGACACATCCACTTAACCCTAAGATTGTTCTGTAGTGTTTCATAAAGATTCTGTGAAATAGTGTTGTTGAAAAGCGGCGGAAAAAAATGTTGGCGAAAGAAATTGAGAAATCTCTATGTAAACCAACTTAGTTTTGGGGACATAACTAATTAGGCACTTAGTGAAGTGGAGTAAAATAATGTTCTTTTACACCAAGTCCGGAGTATATTTTTTTATATCGGTTATACTGTCATATATATTCGACGCTGCTATTCGTAGCATAAATGATATTGAGCATTTATTATTATTTATGTTGCTTTTTAGATTAATGAATGTATGCCAAAGCAGACGAATCCTGATTGGTTGTACTACGCTTCACATCCGTATGGAACTATAAGGTATAACGAAATAACTGCTAAAACATAAAATAGCAACAAAGAACAAGGATACACCACGGCATGATACAACGCAACACAACACAGCACCGCATCACCCCACACCATACCACACAGCACAGCACAACACAACACCACGTCAAATCACACCACGCCATTATAGCACGATTCGATACGAAACGGTCACGATAGGGCAAAAAACAATGAATCGGGAACCGACACAAAAAGCACACCACGGTGCTATAGAACACATCGCAATGCATTACAAACGGAAACGATACGACACAACACATCACGACGCAATACGACACAACACAACACAAACCGACACGGCACAACACAACACAACACATCATGAAGCAACACAATCTGACACAACGCAACACACCATAAACCGACACGGCACAACATAACACATCACTATTCCACACGATACGACACGCACACAATATACCAAGGCAAGATATGACATAACGCAATACACAACACATCACGAAACGATACAACACAAAAGAACGAACACACAACATAAATAATACAAATCCACTGTAAAAGGTCATTCATTCGTGTTACGCTAATTTAAGCCCACGTGAATTTACACAAATTATAATTAGCGCTAAAATACATGCACGCTAAAATGAATACATTTATATTATGTTTGAATTAAAATTCTTTATTATTTTTATTCCAGTTTTCGTGAAGCAGTCTGTGGTGTACTCAATGAACACTTTAACCCAAGGATACCAATCACAACTGACCAGGTAACGAATTTAAGACATTTTGTTATTACATTTTGTTCTGTTTTCCCATATAATGGGCCTCGGTGGCCTAGTGGTATAAATTTTGCACTTTCGGATCACAGCGGTTCTCGCTGTCTAAGTTCGAATCCCATTCGAGCAGGTCCTAGTGACAGAAAGTTTACCAAATAGCTTGTTATGGTTTCCCAAAGGCATTAAGGTTTAATCCATTATTCCAAAATGACCGCCTCTAAGCGTGACTGATGTTAAACACCTTCACTCCATTCCGTTCGGTTGTTCTTAATACTTCTGAATTGCCATTTCGCTGCTGGAGTGTACACTTAGCATCTACAAAGGAACTATTTATGTCGTATGCTTTATCCATGCCAGTAGATGCCATTATGTTTACTGATCATAGCCCTCGCTGTCTTCAAAATGACGATTTTAAAGTTCAATCCTGAATATCTTATAATTGATAGTTTTTTTCGAACCTGTGTCCATTTAAAGTCGTAATCTTTTTTTTTTTTGCAATCCAAATATGTGTTCCCATTTTAGTCATGTTTGTTTCTTTGGTTTTCTATGTCATCTTTCTGGCTGTATTGCAAAGTATATCGTTTTTTCTGGAAGTAATCTTACATTACATTAATTTACATTAATTATAAATAACGGTTTCTGTAAATATTCATTCAAGGTTGTGACTATGGCCGGAGCTATGAGCATCACTAGTACATTATGTATGTCGATAGCTGACCCAGGGGGTAAGTACATGTATATTACATTTTACTTCTACAACAGCAGCTCTAGAAAGCCGTCACAAAACAGAACAAAAACTTTTTACTTGGATTAGTATGATTTTTTATTACATTGTGTGACTTCACGCCTGTCGGATGTAGCTCGATAAACAGGGCGTACTTGCTCTTACAATGATCGACTACATAAACATATGTAATCTGAAAAAGAGATGGTTAGCTATTAGGTTTATTATCAGTCGCGATCCTGGTACATCAATCGTGTTTATAATTACATATTATACCAGTGGCATCAACCCCACAATACCAGACTACCGCCCGTAACACAACTCCCCACAAGCAGTGCCCAGACCAAAACAGCGAAACCAAAATTTCCTCAAGAGCCCAAAAAGCACCCAAAATGACCAAAATACACCATAACCATCTTTTAAAACAATACTAACCGTATCTTAATCTTGAAAATATGTTTGATATTGTTTTATAGATTACATGTTGTGTTTGGTACCATATTACTACCGAATTAGACAAGATATGTTTGATGAAGCTGGTGTCAAGTTTTACGATGTACCAATGATTCAGGTTTGTAGCGATAAGGAATTTAAGAGTAAAGCATATTTCACCATAGTACCATATGATGCCTCCATTCAATATTGAATCATATCAATTTACGTTTTCCCATAAAAACGACGTTATTCTGGGATTTTATGACGTAAACGTTTCGCACGGAATGCGTGGTACAATGGCGCAACCCATCATATTTAGTGTTATATTTAAATTCACATTCCAGTAGACTTGATGCGTTATGGAACGACTAGTTGTTTAATTATTAGGCGATTTTCCGCAGTTTCTATTCTAGGTTTACGCAAATTTGTCAGTTTTCAAAGTTTTACTTTATTTTTGCACCCATACTTTGTGAGTTGAACATGGACCGGTATATTGGTGTTTAATTTTGACAGTATCCATCTAACGATAGGAAGTTTGTAATCAATTGTCCACTATGTGTTTTTGTCCTGTTTGGGTGTTTGGTTTGCTTGTTTGTTGTTTACTGTTCTTCGTTACATTACCTATTTTCAAACAAATATTATTGCCTTCTTCTATTTTAGAAGTCCCATTTCCAGGACTCGGGGTCCAACGGTGCAGCACAGATAGAGAAATATTATCTTAAAGCAGTATCAGAGGTAATGAGTTTTTTTATATACTTTTTTACTCATTGAATATGGTCAATTTTTACATGGCAAAATGTCATTTCCGAACAATGTATGGATTTCTGCAATTTTGCATGAACACTACTTTTGAGGAATTTTATTCCGAAACCGTCTAGTGCTGTAAAATAAAACAGGTTTAGTAAAGATTACGAATATTGCGATAGTTGTCCGGCCGTAACAATGTTGTTGGTAAGTATGGTGTCTCTGTATCAAAAATATCCTGGGTATATTTGACTTCCCAAAGTCCCATGTTTCTTTCATTTTCAATTTTGATTTCACGGGTACGGGTGTAGCTAGCTAAACAAAGGATATCCATTTATCCTTCCATAACACGTTCTCACTTTCCTGGATGAAATGCACGTGTTTGTCGGTTTTAACTTTGATTTTGGGATTATTATTTGAAAATGGACCGGTATGTTTGTGTTTTATTCATTTCAATGCATGGTGATTCGATATCAATGGTAATGTGATTTCTTGTGGTTTTTTTTTTTTTTTTTGTAATTTCCGAAGTTCAGCCAAGGATAACTGGAATAAAATTGTGAGCTTGTTTCCACTACAGGGACTTTGTACAACGAAGCAGACTGCTTGCAAATAAATTGTTGACTCGGGGATATTGCAAACCTAGGACTCTCAAGGCCCCCAAAAAGTTGTATGGCCGTCATCACAGTATTGTTGATAAGTTTGATGTCTATGTGTCCAAGATTGCCCTGGATATATTTGACGTTCTCCTATAGTTCCATGTTCCTTTCACATAATTTTGATTACACACATGGCGGGTGTTGCTAGCTAAAAAGAGGTGCTTACCCTTCCGAGCACCCGGCTTCATTTTCCTGGTGGAAGTTCACGTGTCTAACCTAACTTGTCAGTTCCAAAGTTTTTACTTTGCTTCTGGATTGTGATTCGGAAATGGATTAGTATGTTTGTTTTTGAAATGAAAAACAAGTACACCCGTCCATGTTCCCGGTGATTTATACTTGGATTTCATTTTTCTTTTCAATAATAATTTTATGTTTGAAATTTTGAAATTCATAATAATTTAACCCTAGATCATTACGCTTTTTATTAAACCCTCATTGAAAACTTGATGTTGTTAAAAATTAAAAATCATAAGAATATCACCGTTGAATTGTTGAACTGAACTACAACGTTAACTTAGATGGCGTTTTCGTGTTTAACTAAATGTGTCAGTTTTAAAACATTTAATTTGATTTTCGGATTATAATTTTCCCTTCCGGAGCACCCGGCCTCACTTCCCTTGTGGAAGTTCACGTGTCTAACTTAGCTTGTCAGTTCCAAAGTTTTTACTTTGCTTCTGGATTGTGATTCGGACATGGATTAGTATGTTTGTTTTTTATTGAACATGAAGTGGTTTTTGATTTTTGCTACTTAGTCGGTATCGCTTTTGGAATTCTTCTTATCTTATGTACATGGTCAACTTAATTCGCCAGTTTTCAAAAGTTTTTTCTACGATTTTTTTACGGTTTGGTCATGAACTGGTATACTTGTTTTTGATTTCTATTTTACAGGGCCTAACTGTCAAAGGTTTGTTTATAATTAACCCAGACAATCCGACAGGGAAGATTTACTCCAGTGAAGAAATGACAGAGATACTGAGAGTATGTGAGAAGTTAGTATTTTTAGTATCGCACACAAATGTATTTATATACTGATTCTTTAATCATCAAAAAGGTGCTTACCCTTCCTGAGCACCCGGCCTCACTTCCCTGGTGGAAGTTCACATGTCTAACCTTGTTAGTCCCAAAGTTTTATACTTTTCTTCTGGATTGTGATTCAGACATGGATTAGTATGTTTGTTTTTGATATACTTGACGTTACATAGTTCTGTGTTCCTTTCATTCTCAATTTTGATTTCACCCATGACGGGCGTGAAAGCTCAACAGGAGGTGCTTACCCTTACGGTGCAACCAGTCTCATTTCCCTGGTGAAAGTTCACGTATTTAACCTAATTTGTTAGCTTCAAAGTTTTACTTTACTTCTAGTGATTCGGACATGGATTAGCATGTTTATTTTTGATTTTCACATAAATACCTTAATTAAACTATGGTATACTAAACCAAATTGCAATTGGATAAGTTAAAGAGCACAAAACCGGTGTATGTGTAAAACTGGAAAGTGTTTGCGGGAATCGTACAAAAATACTGTCTAAAATAAATTTAACATCTTTTATAATCAAAATATTATGATTTGACTATACTAACTATTTTCTTAATTAATGCGTCTTTTACATAGGTATGGTTTACACGCGATAGTTGATGAGATTTACGCCCTAACGAGATATGGTGACGAACCTTTCACAAGCATACTATCCATACCAGATTTACCCAATCTTGATAAAACACATTTTATGTGGGGCCTTAGTAAGGTAAGTGATTAAGTTGCCATAAATTTTCTAAAAACTTGCACTGTAAGTCGTTTCAGGATATTGGAAGTATAAAGCAACAGCATTGAAAACCATGTGTTCAATTTTCTGTTTAGTTTTCAAAAACACATCAGTAATACCGGAATGACCACAGGGGTCAGTTTCATGATAAAATATAAAAAATACCCATAAGTATATAAAAAGATTGGTATTATTACTGGCAAAATGCCTGCCATTTAATTGGAATTGAGTTAAATTAATGAAGAAATGTTCAGAGCAGAGGTTTATAGTATTAACCATGGTTCATTACTATGCGTATTTAAAATATATTGAGGGATTTTGTAATTGAAAACATGTTCTTGACAACAAGAAATCTTCAATATTGAGAAATATAACTACATGTATATGATCTAGATGACTCCATATACCAACTGACTGGTTTACATGTAATTTGACCAATGCCTTTTTCAGGATTTTTGTATGAACGGTTACCGATGTGGTGTGATGGTCACGTACAACAAGGATGTACTAAATTGTGTTAAATCTTTATCTAACTTCCATACAGCTCCTATCCAGGCACAATATTTGTTAACTAGTTTATTATCAGACACAAGTAAGATAACATATATTTCTCGTTCGCAAAATAACTCTGGCACAATATTGTTGATAAATATGATGTCTCTGTATCCAAAATTACCCCGGATATACTTCGTTCCATAGTTCCATATTCCTTTCATTCTCAATTTATTCACACTTGGCCGGTGCATATAGCTAATCAGGTGGTGCTTACCATTCAGAAGCATCCAGCATCACTTTCTTGGTGGAAGTTCGCGTGTTTAACTTAAATTGCCAGTTTCAAAGTTTTTAATTTTCTTAGGAATTGTGATTTCATGGAACGGTACGTTTGTTTTTGATAGCTAAGGTTATGCAAAATTGTCATAATGTCGAGTATCCGTCTAAAGTCGACTTATAGATTTATGGATGTGTGTGCACATGCATGTTCAAATCACAATCGAAAAAACATAGTAAATATTTTGATAACTAGCAAATTTCGTTAAATACAGGGATTTCAGTCAGGGAGTTGAGGCTTTGATGTAATTTATGTTAAAGGCCCAGTCACACAGCCAAAACTTACGATTTACGCATGAATTGCGCAGAAATTTTGAGTCGTGCGCGATTCATCGGTGCTGTGCGTAATTCATAAGTTTTTCTGACGTGGAGCATCAGTAGTTGTCAGTGGATATTCGTCGAATCGGGTTTGTGCGCGATTCCAGGTTTTGAGCTGCTCAAAAATCTTGATCACGCACAAGTTTGCGCGATTGTGCGCCGTTTAACGTAATTCATGCGTCCTTTGCGTAGTTCTGACGCGGGCAATGCGCGACATATGCGTGGACCGTTAGTGGTTGTTCGCAAGAAATTTACCGCTACCGCGCACGTCGATGACTTTTCACTGACGAATAACGCACATATCACGCATGTCTCGCTGTAGTAACACGTACATTTCACTGATATCCACTGACAATCACTGACAAAAAAAGTATTAACGCATAAAACACTTACAGAACACTTACAAAAACGCATAAAAAATTTATGAAAACTTATGAATCACTTATGTATCACTAACAACTCACGTATGATTTTTGCCGTATAAAGGCAACCATTTCTTCAACTTTTGCCAGTCTTGTCCTTGCTGCCAAGGGGTACACATCCAGCATGAACCCCCAGAGAAGAGATGTCCTGGTGTTCCTGATCCAGAACCAGAATGATCAGCTGCTGCAACTTCATCAGATGTTGGCCAGGAGAAGAAGAAGAAGGAGGAGAAGACAGATCTGGAACGTCTGGGTGAGAGACTGGATCACTAGAAGACCAGAGCAGGGCTTGTATGATCGCTTGATGGTGGAGCTCCGGAATGAAGACCCAAGATCTTTCCAGAACTTCATGCGTATGCCTCCTGCCATGTTTGACGAGATTGTCCAGAGGCTGACCCCCACGATTACCAAGAAGACAACCAACTGGAGAGCTCCCCTTGATCCTGGTCTGAAGGTTGCCATTACCCTTCGTCACCTGGCATCTGGATCCAAGTACCATGACATGCAGTATGCCTGGAGGGTCCCCCACAACACCATCAGCCTTGTTGTCAGAGAAGTCTGCGAGGCCATCATAGAGAAGTACCTTGAAGAGCAGATGTCACCTCCAACCACTGAAGAAGGCTGGCTGCAACTGGCAAATGACTGGTACGAGAGGTGGAACTTCCCCCACGTCATCGGTGCTATTGATGGCAAACACGTGGCATGCAAGGCTCCCCCTGATTCTGGATCTCTGTACTACAATTACAAAGGCTTCTTCAGTATCATCCTGTTTGCCATGGTGACGTCTGATTACAAGTTCCTGTGGGTGGACGTGTCTGGTAATGGCTCCGCTTCAGATGCTCAGATCTACAACAACAGTGAGCTGAGAGAACGCCTAGAGAACAACAGCATCATGGGGTGGCCACAGCCAGCGCCTTTGCCTAATGACACTCAAAATGTGCCCTACTTCCTGGTGGGAGACGATGCCTTCAGCCTGAGGACCTACCTGATGAAGCCCTACGGCGCTAGGAACCTTGACAGGGAGTACAGAATCTACAACTACAGGCTGTCAAGATCCAGAAGAGTGGTGGAGAACACTTTTGGCATCCTGGCCAACAGATTCCAAGTTCTTCTGAGCACCATGAACCATCACCCTGAGACTGGCAGACTTATTGTCAAGGCCTGTGTGCTCCTACACAACATCATGCGGACTCGGTACCCTGTGCTCCAGAATCGTCTGGTGGATGTGCAAGGCCCCAATGGAAACATGCAGCCTGGTGCCTGGCGAGAGGGGAGAAACTTGGAGGACACCAGAGTTGTGCAGGCCCCCAACAGAGCATCCAAGGAAGGCAAAAAGCAAAGGAACTTGTTGAGGCACTGGTGCAACTCTTCAGCAGGTGCTGTCCCCTGGCAAGACCGCATGGTGGATGTCTGAAATTTTTGTAAAAGTTGTAATAAATGAAATTTAAAGATTATATTTTGGAGTTTGTTGTTTTTTGGAAAATAATGTATTAAATTACAGTTATTTCCATATTGAATATCCATAAATTGGCCCTAAAGTGTTATAAATCTTATAAAAAAATGAAAGAAATAAACAAAGGAAAAAACACAAACAAAAATATAGTTAAAAAAATAGAAAATTAAAAAAAAACAATGAAATAACTATACAAATATAATAAAACAAATAAAAGAAGATATGGCGTAACTGTACACCACGTTATAAATTCTTTGTCATTATATTGATGGCCATTATATTGAGTTATGACTGTAATCTAATAAACATAACATATAGTTATACTTTGAATAATTAGCAATAATTACACATATACTTCAATTGTTGCGTGCTAATAACCTGCACATATTTTATAATATGTTTGTGTTATTACATTTTGGATATTTTTTACTTCATTTCATTTTTTTAATTCATTTCTTTATAAGCATTTTACTGTCTTTTTTATAAGACTATTTATTACTATTTATTCATTTATTATATTTTATATTTCTTTCTTTTTGTATTTTTTTCATTTTTTTTCTTTTTTTTCTTTTCTTTCTTTTTTTTTTTTTTGCTTATTTTTCATTTTATTTTCTTATTTTCACTTTATTTTTTAATTTTTGATTATAGGGGGGCCTATAAACAAGCATTCCAACTTTCATTCAAACTTTCATACCAAGAAATAATAACTAGTATTTAAAGAACAAAATTTCATTTATTTACAATATGTACATTTTTTCCAGCAGCTGCTCTTCTAGTCGGAGTCACTGTCATCACGCTGAGGCTTTGGAGCTGGCGGAGTGTTCAAGGACTGTGACTGTGAGCTGCTTCTTCTGTTGGAGCCTGGTCCTCCCAACAGCTGGCTGTCCACACTGAAGGGCGACAAGTTCAGTGACCCATCCAGAACTTCCTGGCTTGTCTGCAGTTGAGTGAAGCTACCAGCCGACCAGCGCTCCCCAGAAGCAGTGGAGGTACTCTGGCTCTGGCTCTGGCTCTGCTGAGGCTGCTGGAACTGCTGGACAGGTTGTTGCTGCTGGTACTGCTGGACAGGCTGCTGCTGCTGGTACTGCTGAGGCTGCTGCTGGTACTGCTGGAAAGGTTGCTGCTGGTACTGCTGGTATATCTGATGTTGGTGGAGGACAGGCGTTGCAGACGTCGGCTGGGCAGGTCTTGCAGGCTCAGGAGCTGGAGCAGGGTCCTGGGAGTCAATCATGGCACATATCTTGGTCTTCATCTGCTTGTAGTGTTCTGCAGGTGCTGCACGGAGACTGTCTGCCACGTACTTGATGAAGGCTTCACGTTCCGACTGTACAGGTTTCTCTTGTATCAGCTGGGACAACAGCTGCTTATTGGCCTTCATCGTTTCTCTGAGCTCCTTCATCCACTCTTCTTCATGGTCGACCTCCCTCTTCCTCCTCTTCTTCAGCTGCCTGGATGAAGTCTGGCTGGAACTCTGGGCTACCTCGGCTGATGTCCTCTCCACTGCCTCCAGGTCTTCGTCAAGGGGAGTGGGTGCTCGCTCCTGGTCGCTGTCTGGCTCACTGTCACTGACACGGGATGCCTGGGTGGAAGTCAGGGGCAAGCTCATCATGGGTTCAGACTTGGTTGATGGCAGCTGGGTCTTGTAGAACTGCAAGCTGTTGATGATGTACTGCTCCCTGTCAGTGTACTTCTTCGCTGCCTGGCCAGACTTGACCTTGCTGAGTCTGACGTAACAGTCTTTCAAAGACTTCCACCACCCCATGATGTGGTCCACTGTCAGACCCAGCTCATTAGCCTTGGCAGCCCAGATCTCCCTGCGCTTCTTGTAGAGACGATGCCCCCGCCTCCAAACTTCGTCGTGCTCCGCCATCCACTCAAGGAGACCTTCTTCTATCTCAGCTTCAAGGGAATAGTCACGCTTGGCAATGGCTTTTCCCTTGGACTTGCCCTTGCCCTTGCCCACAGGACGTGCATCTTCTTCAGACCCATCAACAGCAGCAGCCTGGTCACCAGCAGCAGCAGTGGGAGCAGACTCATCAGCAGCATGAACCTCCACTTGGATTTCAAGATCAGGAGGTGGAGGTCTTGGAGACCTCCTGGGAGCCTCTTCATCTCCAGCGGCCTCTCTCTGCGGGAGATCTACAGGAACTTCTTCTTCTGGAGCAGCTGGAGCCTTCTTCTTCTGGACCCTGGTCTTGGAGGGCTGATGACCTTTCCTGGGTGGCATCTTTAAGTAGTATTCAAGTAGTATTCTGATGTGGCTGCTTCGGCTACTGGAACGAGACTGGCAAAACCCTGTCAATGCAGGCTATTTATTGTGCGCGGAGCGGATGTGATAGTGACGCCCGCTGTTCGCGAGTCATCAGCGAATCAGAAGTGATCCATGCGTGATCCATGCGCGCTCTATGCGTCGTTCATCAGTGCTCGTGCGCGGTTCATACGTGCTTATACGTGGTTCATACGCAGTTTATGCGTGGTGTGTTCGTCAATAAAAACCAGAAATTGTCCCTGTTTTGGCCCTATGCGCTGATGTGCGTGATTTGTAAGTGATTGTAAGTGATTTGTACGTAGTTCATGCGCAATTCATCGGTGATTTTCGACCACGCACACCCCCAAAAATGGTCAATTTCTCCACTGACAATCACGCACAAGCCAACTTTATGCGTGATTTATACGTCATTTATGCGTGATCGGCTGTGTGACTGGGCCTTAACTACTGATAGATTCTCTTAAAGGAAACCCCCATGGATTTTGGAAGTCATAGGTAAAAGATGAAGGTCATTGTTACTATAATTTTATTTACCGTTTTGGTCCCTTCTACATTTCAAATTGAACAAAAAACATTACTAGTAGTTGTATTTATCCCATTGACTGTGAGTACAAGTATTTTATATCTATTAGAAACGAATACACTTACTAATGTTTCATTTGGATCGTGATTAAACATGGACTGGTATGTTTGTTGTTGATTAATCATGACTGACTAGATGAATAGTTTCAATCAACTCGATTATGATAAAAGTTTTTAATTGTTGTATCTGCTGAGATCATTTTCTAGAACCTTATCTTTTTGCATACCAGAATAAATTTTGTGGTGTTAGTCGTAATGAATAATTTATATTGCAGAATGGATCAGGGACATATTTTTACCAACCAACCGAGAGCGTTTACAAAAATCATACAAGACAGTAACAATGTTTCTAGATGACCTAGGAGTAACATACTACAAAGGGCAAGCAGGTTTTTACGTCTGGGCAGACTTTTCGAAGGTAAGTAGAGTTTTACGTCTAGGAAGATGGAAAGATTTTTGAAAGGTGCCAATGATAAATTCTGAAACATGGAAACTGCCGTGGTGCGTTTTAGGTATTAGACAGTTATGTAATGGTCTTACATTTGGAACATTTTTGGGGTGTTGTGATTTGGACATGGTTTGGGTTTTTTGTGTTTAATTTGTATAACAAGTCCAAGCACTACTGATGAGGAATTGTATTCCGAAACGGTCGTCTAGTGCTGTAAAATTAAAACTGGTATAATATGTAATTATATAGAGTGTTTGTGTTATCTTACTAAATTGAATATTGTAGTTCTTACGAAGCTCGAGCGCTGAAGATGAATTTGAGTTCTTTAAGGAATGTGCAGAAGAAGGAGTCTTGGTGAATCCGGGAGCTAGATTCTTCACTTCAGAACGAGGCTGTTTAAGACTAGTTTTTACACTATCTTATAATCATCTCATAGAAGGTAAGTGTTGCAGTAGCACCAATGCCATATGTGTGTAACATATTGGAAAAGTGACTTTCCAAATCCTCTGAATGTCGTTTTCTTCTGAAAATCTTCAACATATGCGATTTTGTATCCATAGGAATAAATGTTCCGCACAAACAATATGGGGTATCATATGGAAAGCTGGTTACGTATTACCCTTTTAGAATATTTAAACCCCTATAATTACAAAACAAGATAAACACAAAGGCTACCATTTTAAGCACATATTTTCATAATTGACTTGAAAACCATGTATTTCAAATTTACAAAAGACACAAGAAAGATAAAAATTTACACATTTATTTTTTAAATTTATATGTATAATCATGATATATGTTATTTGAACAATATTTTAGAATGAATTAAACATGCTATCTTCAACGGCATAGTATAACTAGTAAAACCTGTTATATTTAGTTTCATTTATTCACATTAAAACATAGTAAGATTAGTAAATTCTATATTATGTTTTATCCACAGGTTTAAAAAGAATAAAAGCCGTTTGTGAAAGACGAAACGCACAAAAGTCCTAAGGTCAATCCAAAAGTACTAGTACATTAACAAATCCTGAAGGAAGACTGGTAAATGTTTTTGAAATGTGTCATGTCGAGATGCTTTGGCTACAAGGTTGTTTTATGCTTTATTGTTGAAATAAAAACAACTGGCTATACTAAAATGACTAATTTATTATTTGTTAACATTTGAGTACACATTAAACACTGGCTGTTTTCGACCGGTAACACTACCTGCCGAATGGGTCAATGTCCATTTTTATTCTGGTCAAATTCTTGAAGAAAACAACCTCGAACAAAAACGAAGAGGCCACATCGGCTCTTTTAACATGCGTTCGTTTATTTCTTTATATAACTGAATTCATTTCTAAGACATAATTCGGCAGCAGTAACACACAGATCTTTGATATCATTGTCTTTGTTCTCCTGCCATACTTCATGTGTAACTTGTATCATTTTAAATACATGTTCGTCCCGAGGGCGTGACAAGGCTTCGTCAATCAAGTTCTTCCAAGCAGTATCATTTGTTGATTCAGACCTCGATGGCGGCTTAAGAAGGCGTGGCGTATCCTGTGTCATATAAACGCTTAACAACATGCAAGTGAATGTTCTTAGAGCGTCTAAGGCATCTGGACGTTTTAACAATGGTATGATTTGCTTCAGTGACCAAGCTCCTGTGACACCGTGAACCAAGAAAAAGTCATTTACTCTCTCCGACATAACATAAACAGCAATTGCTTGTTTCATTATCCAATCAGCGATCTGAATGGCATCCACGTGATCATCAGCCGAGACGCAAGGAATATTTATCTTATTTGCATATTCCATGACGTCAGTTCCTTCCACCATTAGTGCTTTTAAACGATACTGAAAAGTGCTGCTGTCCCAGTCACTTTCAGCAAACTTCTTGGCACCATCAAGCATGACCTGTCTTAATTTGGTATCAGACCGAAGTTGTTCCAGTATCTCTAAAATGGAACAGGGACCCTTACCGAAATTCTCGATACCAATTTCTGGATCCCCGGTGTGGAAAAGAAGGGGACTGTAGGAATGGTGGAGATAAGAGATTCCTTCACAAACAACGGTGGAGTTGCGAGCGTTGTATCCGTAACCAACATGTATGAGGCCATGAAGAGCTGAACAAGACATACCTCGACTTAATGGTGGAAATTCCTTTTGTATGAACGCCTCTAGCGAATCAGATTCTGCAAGTTTCATTTTAAACCTGTTTTTAATTTCATAAAAGTGCTTTCTTTTACCAAGTAGATTATCAAGTTCCTTCTCGTCTATTGGAGGTGCATCTGGGTTCTCTCCTTTGTGGTTGGAAGAATCTGGTACTTCCAAATATTTTCCCAAGGTGTTAATAAAATCCGTTATCCTGTTTTCTGATGCGCCTAATTTATGGAGTGCAATAATTCCGTGCGCCATATGATTGGACTTGAAGATCTCGTACTCTATAAAATGCTTCTTTGTTGATTCCCGCTCCAAAGCTTCCGTCAGCCATGGAGTTGTGGGTATGTCCGCCATTAGTGCCTTTTGAAGTTGGTGTATCTGTTGAAAAAAATATAAAAGTATTAATTTACAAGTAGAATAAAGCCATTTACACGGTTAATAACCATTGCATGCACTTGGCTAGAGCCAATACAACCATTAACACGGAACAATACAAATTAGTGACAGAAACTGTCAATACACCAAAGACCACAAACTTATGACAGAGTTGATCAATTACGACAAGAGAAAGAAAGGACAAATGCGTTATGGGACTTCTGATTATAAAACCTATGACCCCGAACAGGCACTGAGGCGTTGCTATAGTACTATTATTAAAGGGTCGTCAACTAAGTTAATGGAAACAGCCAAACATGACAAGAACGGAAAAACACATAATAGGACTACTGATTATAAAAATACTGACTGAAATGTCGCTACAGTAAATAAACCAGTGGTGTGGAAAAAAATTTGTTGGTACAAGTGCAGAACCTTAAAATAAATACACACCAACAACTGAAGAAAAAGCCCTGAATATTGTTAAGAAAATGAAATGTAGAATTTTTCATGTGGCTGAATACCATACATTTAGTCTCAATGGTAAACATTACCATAAACATGAACCTGTGACGACATGAAAAATGAAACAGAAACAAGAATGAAATATTAATACAACTTGATCAAACTCGAACATAACGGTCCATGTCTAAACCAATATCCCAAAAGAACAGTTAAAATTTTGAAACTGACTGGCAAATTAAGCAAAATACGTGAACTTCTACCAAGGAAGTGAGACCGGGTGTTCCAAAAGGGTAAGCATCTCTCACCGGCTACGTGTGTAACCAAAATTGAGAATGAAAGCAACATGGAACTTTAGTACGTCAAATATAACCAGGGTAATTTTGGATACAGAGCCATCATAAATATCCACAATACAATGTATACAATTTTTGAGTGCCATAATTAGCCTAGTCCTACAATACCCTAAAGTCAACAATTCGTTTGTAAGCGGCTTGCTTCGTCGTATAAAGTTCCCGTAGTGGGAACAAGCTATACCATAAAATAACAATTGTGAAACAAACACCATAAGCAGGAGAAGTAGGTATATCGTTGCTTGGAAAAGGAACGTTGACAATAGAAAAATTGAAGCCATCGCGTTTGTCATACAGCTTCGAATGTAGACTTGCATGGGCGGCATGTGCAAATATGAAGCAGGACTTGATAAATCAGTCGTATAATTTATTTCTAGCTCACTAGGATGGATGGCATTTACATAGTCTCCAAATTTAAGATGATTAGGAGATAGAACGACATCTTTATGATCTCTATGTGGAGTTTACCGCAGTCCTCTCTCTCTTGATTTTACCTCAAAAGCATACAGTTAACAACAGTATAAAAATCATACTTACATGTTTAATATATGAATTATTTTTCAACCTCCTTACTCCTAAGTTACAGGGAATTGTGACTTGACATAAATACCGTTATAACTATGGAATGTACTATAGTGTTATCAGGACTTACTGGGCAAGTTGACACAGATAACGGTCAAGTAAATAAATAAACAAGCTGTGTGGGTATTTGTGTACATAAACAACCAATAAGGTCAAGTTTATGTCCGAATTTTATTTCTGTCTTTCATTGCCATATATAGAAATATAACTAGGTTTCTTGTGTCCATGAAATTAAACCAATGAATTTTGAGATTGCAGCGCCCTTATGGCCGTGCGTCTATGTTCAATCCAAACATATGTAAGAGCATCATAATCAATACGAAAGGAACCATTTCTCTTGGTTTTTTTTTTTCATTTACCACTCGGCAAACAAGTTTGTAGAGTGTTCGTTTTTCATGTTGGAGGTCGTGGGTTCGACACCCGGTCGAAGTCTCACCAAGAGTTGAAAATAAGTACCAACTGGTTTTTTTCGCACGAGCATTGGGCTCTCTGCACATTGCCCTGAGCGCACCGAAAAAGTAAACATTTCTGCAACTTCACCTATAGCTGGTGACGTTTCGATATAATTGAAATATTCTTTACTGTGCCCAAAAACTCCATCCTGATTTAATCAGCCAATGACCCTTGGTCATTAGTGTATCATATTTGGGGTCTTGGTGGCAAGTGGTCATAGCATCACAGTCTCAGTGCCTTAATAGACATGTCCCAACATCAGGCTACTAATTGGACCGATTTCCAACTCGATGTCAGATCCAAGTGCAAGACAGTTTATCAGTCTGCTTGCTATGGGTAAGTAGTTCTGTTACTTTCGCCCTCCTAGAACTAAGCAAGAACGCGGCGTAAACCACCACCCCGGCTTACAGATCAATAGTAGATCACTTGGTAGACTTGAGTAATGGTGTGTACGTAACATCCCAGTCAAGAATATTTCACTTATATCGAGACACCACCAGCTATAAGCAAAGGTGGAAAAAATTTGCCTGTGTGTTGCGCTGATGCGGCAGTATACAGCAGGGTTCCTTATTGAGCCAAGCCTACCGTGACACGGAACCTCGTTTATTTTAAGTTCCCATCCGAAAGAACCGTGACTTTCATTTCGTAATGCCGAGTGCTTGGCGAAAGAACAGTCACTACCAATTTTCAAGTCTTGGGTCAGACCCGGCCGGGGTTCGAACTAACCACCTCCCACTTACAGAGCGAGCGTTATAACAACTGAGCTATCGCACTGGTAGATCGTATGGTAGAGCAACAGCATCGTATAGCACGGGATCCCGGAGGTACGGGGTTCGATCTCCGGTCCCGGACCCTAATTTATTCAGTGTGATCCTCGGAAGTGGTGGGCTGGCATTTGCATGAGGACCATTTATATAGAAATCATCTAAGGGAAGTCCAATCATTTAAACAAAATTCCCCGCAATTGAAACCGTATAATAAGGTAGGAATGTAGCGGTCCAAGTTGCTCAGTTGGAAGAGTACTCTCCTATGTACACCTAAAGTGCGGAAGGTTCCGGGTTCGATCCTGCCGTTTTCAGTTCTCCTTCCTGTTACAGTAGGTCTATATAGTTACCTTTTGTGTGCACCTTCCAAACAGTCTAAGTCTACAAAACATTCGGTATATCTATGTTGTTTATATCATTTATGTACTGCCATTGCTTATATAATTATTAGGTCAACAGGGGGTCAAAGGTTGTCTATATTTAGCATTGAGCAGTTGTTGAGTAAGACTTGCATCTTAAAATTAACGGTCTTAATGTGGAAGGGCTTCCGTTTATTTTGTACCTACACTCAATTTTTAATTTTACTAAAAAGCGTTTGGAGCGTACTTTCGGTGAATTTTTAAAAAAAATATACATGTATAAACGTATTGCAGTCAAACATATCTATAAAGGTCACCCAAAGGAAACAGTTGACGGTTAAAGTGACCTTTATGGGCAAATAGTCCTTTTATATATAGGTTCAAATAACATGCATGTGAGACTGTGTAGACGATCGTATACCATAGTCCGATCACATTTTCAGTGAGGAAAAAAACATGTTTTGAATTGGTTGTGTGATTCAAACTTGGATATCTTACTTGATATAACTTCAATAGACTTGAAAATTCACATGTCTTTTAAGAACATAATTTTCATATTTAAAATATTTTTTGCAAATATTCTCAGCTTTTTTAACTTTTAATTTACACGAATAATTTTTTATGAAATTTTCGATAAAAGTTTGTTGAGAAAGATTTAAAATCTTGTTGAAAGGTAAGCATTTAAAAATACTTTTTTCTAACTACATGGTTAAATTTTGAATATTCACTGTAGTGTTTGAGTTTTGCCGGAGAGTTAAAATTTAGCAATTAATCGAAAGATAGCTGTTGGAACGAGTTGGTAAAAAAGTTGGAACGATTTGGTAATTTAAATTGTGGAACGAGTTGGTAAACAAGTTGGAACGAGGTTATTATCGGGAGTTGTCGTTCTTAGGCGTACCGCGACTTACTGGGCATGCGCTAATTTCCAAAACAACCTTGCATAGGAATGCTGTATTTCTTGACGATTGACAGGTAATGTTTGTATTTTAACGGACTTTGTATACTATAATTACAAACGTATGTGCATATCTCGCGTTTGATTCGGATGTTTGATATGTTGGCGTCGTAGTCTTGCTGAAAACCAGTTAGAAACCACACCGTTTACATTGACGATGAAACCGGAAGTTGACTGTCAGGTTGAAAGTTATCCGAGCACAGCATATTTTTACGATTTATCCACGGTGGTACAAACTTATCTTCAGAAATATTTTTTATTTTGTTATCAACCCTTTTAATTTAACTTCCGTATGCAAGAAAATTATGAGATACAAACTTGTATGGGGATAATTTCAAGTTTTCGTGACAGTTCTGCACGTTTGAACATGCACACATGAATGATGTTTTAGAAGGCTATGTTGCAGAATCCAGGATGTTTACAATATTTTTATGCCCTTCCATTTGTTAAATGCATGGTACTTAATTGGTATAATGTATAGTTTAAATTCAAATTTTGGTTTGAAATGGACATTTTGTTTACGAGAATATTGGGTAACAGGAAAAAGAAAAAATATGCCAAATTATGCAGCGGACAAACTTGGACTGATATTCTACTTTTACTTGGTTAACTAATAAAAGGTCTTTTGACCCATCTCTTCAGTATCCTTGGTGGTGATGTCATTCAGTGTTGCTTGTGCTCATTAAAAACATTTACACGGTGCAGGATAAAAATTGAGACTGTTGTTATTAGCTTGTATATTGAAGGAGGCTGGATTTGAAAGCCTCATACCTGATATTTCTGTTACCTTAACTGAGTGGCACTCAACCTTGTCACATACACTGCGTCATACCTTATTAGACCTTTATTGCATTTCAAATAAATTTCCCCACTTTTGAAGTCACAAGAGTAAGATTGTGGTAAAAACTTGGTTATCAGTATGATATTGTGTCCAGACAAAATTCTGTTTCGTCTTCCACTTCAGATATTGTTATGTATATATCTCATCCTTCTGTTTTACCTTGAATATACACATGTGTTCAGTGATCAGCGTTTGCAGTTATTTATCATAAAAAGATCCTTGTTAACTGGTGCTGGACCACCAGTCTACATAATATATTTGTAAAATACTCAAATTGTTACTTAATGTGCTATGGACCAATTGTCCACATACTTAAGCTGTTACACAATAAGGTTTATCTCTCTGTCACATCACCCAGAAGCCAAGGGACAGTTTGCAAGTGATCATTTGTCTTGGTCCAAAGACATGATACAGACATAAAAGGTAGGAGAAAAATGCAGGGTTGGACTGGGAATCAAACAACAATCTCCCACACTTTAGGTAAATGTTCTACCAACTGAGCTACCCAGACTGCTACATTTGTAACAAGGTTGTTGAATCTAAAAATTGAAGGGAGGAATTGGCAGTCCAGGATCGATATTAAAATCACCTTGTAGCACAGTTGGGAGATGGTCCTGCTGGTATTGGTAACTGAGAAGGTTCTGAGTTAAGTTTGAGTCCCAGTTTTGCTGCTTCCTGTAACACAAACATTACTTGTAATATATCAAAATTACATATTTTTTATTTTATTGTAACAGAATCATGGATTGACAACAGACAAAATCAAGGCCAGATAATCCAGCACCTTGAAGCCATATTGAGATAGCATTTATATATCAAACATGGATCCTGATATGATTCCAGTCCGGGATCCGGGTGGCGGCAAAAACATGAATGAAGGAGGTAAGTTTATATTAGAGGAAATAAAGATTCTTTACAGAATATACACATTGTTAAAGAAATATACTTGGTAATTTACTAGATTTTCACAAATTTAAAATTATTAGTGGCCAGATTTCCAAAATTTGTGATAATATAGTACATGTAGTCATTAAATTTTTTTTTCAGAAGTTTACAAAATTATAGTATTGTTTGGCTACTGATTCCTAAGAAATTAGTAACATTGGTGATTTTGGCTAACAGGAATATAAATATAGATGATTGCAAAACAAATTCCTAATTTCTGGAATTTTTTCTGTAGCTTGAACTATCAGGTGGCTCATACAATGATTTAATCATAGAATAATGTTTTGTTTTTATAACTTTAGCTGCCCAACAAAGAAGGATGGTGAGTAAATGGGACAGGGACACGCTAGAGGATAAATATCTACGACTTCATGAGGAAAATCTTATCTTAAAGAAACATGCCAGAAAACAGGAAGATAAAATTAAAAGGTATATAATTACTGTCAGTTAATTATGATTTCTTTATAGAGGCTTAAATTTTAATATAGTGTGTGAGTTGTGATTTGACACAAGTGGTTATATGACATTGTTTAACACTAAAAAACAAAGAGATACAGTACTTTTATTGAAATTTGGAGAATGATGTCTGTCCAAGGAAACGTTTATAAAATATAAAAAAAATTGTGAAAATTTTGAAATCATTACTAGATGAATGTGACAGTTGCCTGGCTCCATTTATTGTTTGTGTATCAACATCTGTATATGAACAATCCCAACTTACCCCCTTTTTATGCCACCTATTGGGCATATTACTTTTATATAACATGGATATTTTTGTTTTATTTTGTAGAATGGCTACTAAATTGTTAAGACTTGTTAATGATAAGAAGAAAACAGGAGATGTAGATCACATTGGTATGTATTTGTTCTATTATCATATTACCAATAAAAATAAATTTCATTGCATCTCATCTTTATAAGCCAGTTGCTTTGATGAGATTGGTAAATTGAAAGTTTGAAAAAAATAGTTTTGGATTATAATTTTGATAATTTACTTAAATGAAAAAAGTACATGCTGTTCTGTCTCACTGACAAAATCTGCTTATAGATGTAATAACTGCAAATAACTAAACATCTGATTGGTTAATATTGTATTTATTCTGTTTCTGTTATGTGGTATGTTCACATAGTATTATTATATAAAGTTAAAAAATTACAACATTCATTTTATCTTTCTAAGCCAATTGATTTGTTGGGATTTGTAAATATTGAAAAGATCTTGAAATGGAATTGATTTGGGCTTACGATTTTAATAATATACCTAAATGAAAAAAGTACATGTTAAGAAGAAAACAACACAAATAACAATAATCTGTGTATAACCTTTTCTTTAATAACACTGAAGGCTCTTTTTATACCTGCCTTTTGAAGAAAAGGGGATATTACCCCGGTAAATTCAAGTTTCCTTCCATCCAAAGTTCTTGTTTGTGCAAATTCTCCAGAACTATGAAGCACTATTTCATGAAGCTTGGTGCAAACCATCAACATTGATAGGAGATGCCCATATCATTAACCCAAGTTGGTTTGTTCATTTTCCTGGGAGTTATTGCCATTTGAACATAAGTTTAAATCAGAAAAAAAAATCTCCTGGTGAGGGATCCTAATTCATTGATATTACTTGTTTAGTCTGTAATTAAATAATTTGATAAAATAATTTTGGAGAAAGATGTTTAGTATTTGTACTGTTTAATATCAATATAAAATAATCCTGTTACATTTTATTGGATTTTAGGTAAAAAAGGTAGAGATATTGAAACAGAAGAAAAGATTGAAGAGTTACATGATAAACTACGAGACATGGATAAACAAAATTTACAATTAAAAGAAAAGGTACAAAATGCAGACATATACTATAAATGGGATAATTTTCGCGGGGTGAAAATTTCGCAATTTCTGTAATCTAACATTTCGCGTGGGTGTAATTTCTGCGTTACCGATATAAGTTGGTGTATATTCTGTATATTATATATATAAACCTGTATAGTTGTCATTTTCGTGTTGGTAAAAATTTTGCAGTAATTTCTTTTGCGCGAAATAAGCGAAAATTTTACCCATGCGAAAATCCCCCCCCCCTTTACAGTATGTACATATTTTGATATTTGATGAGTCATTGAAGGCCTCTGTAGCCGACTGTTGTCTATGGATCTTGGTGTCTTGTTACCTAGGCACAAATACCACTTTGGAGAGATCTTGGTTTGAAAAAAGCTTGTACATTTTCTTGCATTCTAGATAACTGCTTTTTGATGTTTCTTTAAAGTTATGTGTAGCCATTCAGATTTGCCTACAACAATTATAATTTCTATTTACAGCTGATGTTGGCCAAACAACAGTTAGCAACAAATAACAAAAGACAGACACCTTATAACCATGTAGGATCTAGAATAAACACAGTAAGTATATCTATTTGTCTGTCTGTCACACCTGTCTATATATAATATGTTTAAAGAGGGGGTGATCTTAAAGACAGACATCTTATACTGTAAATGTGTTTAATTTAGAGTGTATTTATTTTCACAGTATAGCAAATTTAGACATATCTGCGTAGATAAATATTTGCGTTTTTTTAAATATGCACTATAACAAAATAAGCATAATATAATTTACGCTTGGTATTAATTTTCGCATAAAACAAACGACTGCAAAACAAGCGAAAATTAGTACAACACGAAAATAAGTATGTTAACAGTAATCATTTAGGATCTAGAATCAACACAGCAAGTTTATCTGTTGCAGGTCATGTTAAAATTTAATTCAGCACCATATTTGTGTTAATAGAAATTATCAATTTTAGATAGTTTGCACTAGTGAAGCTCTTGATTGAGGATACTGATTTGTGTGTATTTTAAATTTTAACTTAAAGTTTGACTTAATTTATCAATTTTCAAAAATTTAACTTTGCTTTTGGCATTGTTATTTGTACATAGACCGGTATGTTTGTGTCTGATTTCAACTTGAGTTTACCTTAGGGTAACATATTGCATTCTTTTACAGGGAATTGCCAAGACAACACCACAACCTGATTCAAGATTAACAAAAAATATACGGGTGATGGGACCACAGGACCATATACATCCAACAAAAAGGTATGTACATTATAATCCATGTCTTATACAGATTGAAAAAAAATTGTACCAAGGGAGCTACTAGACATTTTGCCCTTTATTTATTTGAGTGAAGTATTACTGTTAGTGCTCAAACAGCCTTAATTCATGTTTTATTTAATCCACACTCGAGCAATACTCCATTGCGAGGGGATTGGTGTCACTTGTGATGCCTTGATAATGTTGGAGTTGACTGTACCCTCAATATTGTAGGTAAATTTGCTTGCACTTAATGAAGTATGTTTTCAGTATGTAGTTTGTGTTTTAATGTGTCTTTTGTTTCTCCTATTTTGTCTTGAAGTCAGAGAATGATGTCCCACTCTCCGACGCCTCAGTACGGTCACAGTCTGTTAGAAGATGCACGCCATGAAATCAGAAGAAGGTAAAGTATTCATATCGATTTATATTTTTATTAATCTGCATAATCCTGAATCAAAGTGCAAAACTGGATAAAGTTTAATGTTTAATTAATGCCAATTAATACATGTATATGTATATCATTTATCTTGATGGCAAATTTCATGTACCCTTTGAATAAGCTCAGTGCACTTTTGTCATCACAACAGTTTATTCATATTGCTAGTATTTTTTCTCAAAGTTAACAGTAATAAGAGTCCTCTATTGTCTAAAGCATTAGCCTATGGATCATGTTACCTCTTACCACCTCATCTCCCACTTGGGCAAAATCTAGTTCAAGAAAGTTTTTGATTCGCTTTCCAGAGTTTGGGTTTTTCTCGGAGTATTTCCGATTTCCTTCACCATCCTGGAACTCCACACAACTCTTTATGAGTAATAATATCCCTCCCTCATGTTTTTATGATCTGTATGTATTTTATCTTCTAGAGATGACCAGGTTCAACAGTTACAGGAACAACTCAACATGTATGAAATGGAGATGGAAAATATGAAACAACAGGTAAGTTATATAGTTAAAAACCATAAACTTGCCGAAGTAAGTAATAGTAATAACAGTTTAAATTCAGAAATAGAGTATATTTGCAAACATTCAAAAGGTTCTAGACACATATAATATTTTTGTAAAATCTTTATATATAAAACCAAAAGCTGAATTGAAATGGGAACAAGAACTTAATATGCCCCATGATTTCCACTGGGATAAAGTTTATCTCAACATGCTCCAAAATATTAAAGATACAAAACTAAAGTGGTTAAATTTTAGGATATTACACCGCATTTTCGGCACAAATAAATTTCTCAAGAAAATAAATATAAGTCAAACTCCACATTGCTTCTTCTGCAAAAACATTGAAGAAGATATATGTCATCTCTTTTACGACTGTCAACAAGTGCGAGAACTTTGGGAAAATCTTGAAAATTGGCTAACTGAAAAAACAACAATTACTCATTCGATAACTCTTAAAGATGTGATTTTTGGAATTTCTGGACAAAACCAATATATTTTTAATCATATAATTACATTGAGTAAACAGTTATTAGTTTAAGACGCTTTTATAAAAAAACACTTACATTTTCTGAATTAGAGAAACACATTTTTCAACACTATAGAATTGAAAAAACCCAATACGAACTATCTGGGAAATCGGATGCTTTTACTCTAAAATGGAAAAACTATGCAACACTTTTTGAATACTAAATAAATTAAAATCTTCAAGGATCACCAGATTATTTGTTATTTACTTGACTGTTTTTTTACATGAAATTTTATGCTTCATTGATGCCATTCTATTTATGTTTCTGTACTTAATTTGCAGACATTTGTACAAAGTTTTCATGTATGAAAGGTGAATGTAAGTGTGCATGAATGTTGTCTTTGTCTATCTCATATTTTTGTAAAAATGTTAAAAAATCTAAATAAAAAAAAAAAAAAAGTTATATAGTTAATAGCTGTACAGTATAGTCCTGTCTAAAGTTTAACACAACCACTGCAGTAGCTCAGTTGGTAGAGTGCTCGCTCCGTAAGTAGGAGGTTATGGGTTTGAACCCCAACTGGGTCTGACCCAAGACTTGGAAGTGAGTAGCACTCGGCATTACGAAATGAAAGTCACGGTTCTTTCTGATGGGAACTTAAAATAAACGAGGTCCCATGTCACCGTAGGCTTGGCGTGCTAAAGAACCCTGCTGTATAATGTCATCTGGCGATGTCTCAGTATAAGTGAAATATTCTCGACTGGGACATAAAACACTGTTACTCAACTCAACTCGAAAGTTTAACACTTAGCTAATGAAAAGGAGTCAAAACTTGTCTATGGAGTGACCGAAATATGAATACATAGTGCCCTTAAAAGCTGCCAAGGGATAAATAGTTGTTGTAGAAAAACAGTCGAGATAAAGCCAATGATGGACCAAGATGATGTGTCGATTGGTAAGCTCAGTGTTAAAATTTAGACAGGTCTGTACTGTAGTTAATTATTTCAGTTACTGTAAATAAAAAACTTTTGCATCACTTTTTCACAAAATTGTCATTTCAAGATATTCCTTTTCTTTTAATTTTGGGTCAATGGATAATGGTCAGTGAAAATGCAGATGAACTATATCTAAATTATATATAACCACTGCGGTAGCTCAGTTGGTAGAGTGCTTGCTCCGTAAGTGGGAGGTCGTGGGTTCGAACCCCGGCCGGGTCTGACTCAAGACTTGAAAATGGGTAGTGACTGTTCTTTCGCCAAACACTCGGCATTACGAAATGAAAGTCACGGTTCTTTTGGATGGGAACTTAAAATAAACGAGGTCTTGTGTCACAGTGGGCTTGACACACTAAAGAACCCTGCTGTGTAATGCCATCAGTGCAACGCACAGGCAAAATTTCTGCACCTTTGCCTATAGCTGGCGACGTCTTGATATAAGTGAAATATTCTTGACTGGGATGTTAAACACCATTACTCACTCACTCACTTACTCTAAATATTATATTCGAGGAGGTTTTATTTTCACTTCTTGCTCTTGTGAATTTACACGAAATATAAAGAACATGCAAATTTCCTGATTTAAATTATATCAAGACAATTTTCGCATTACTTAACTTTTGTTATTTGCCAAATAACTCTGGTCACAGTTATTTTCTTTTCAAAAGTTTACTACCCCCAGTGCTTAATCTATATTTATATCAAGATTTCACCAGCTATAAGTGAAATGAAATTCAGTTTCTATATAACAAACTCATGACTGAGTAGTGTTCTGTATGTATGATATAAATGTTAAAATTGAACATGAATCATTTTCAAATTATATGAAATTCACACTGCTAAATTTTGGTTTTATTTTTACTAGTTAAAATTGAGAGAAACAGAATATGAAGATGATCTGGTTAAAATTAAGCAACAAATAACCGCTGAACAAAGGTAAGGAGACTTAATTTACCCTTGATGTTTACATGAAATTTCATAACTATTTTTCATTATAAACTATTTCATCATAAAGTCTGTGTCAAGTACATATCTTTCACTTCTAAGATTTGATTTTCAAATGTATACCAAAATGAGATGATGTGCCACACCCAAATTTAGTTGCATATGTGAAAGGTCAAAAGTTTAAATCTTGGATTTGGACCCCATAGGCAATGTTGGGTACAGAAGGTATTTGTATCTGAAGAGACAGCTCTAGTTAACTTGTGTATGGAAGACTGCATTGGTTAAAGATTGGGTTGGCTAGTGTGAAGATGTCTGTTAGATGTTTAAAGGTTTTTATTTATTATATTCCCTGCAAATTCCATGTCTGTGTGTCCATGTAAAATCGTGTCCGAGCCCATATCTCATCAATGCTTTTGACGACTGTCATAAAACTTCACATTAATAATCTTCATGGTCCAAAAGTATGTTGGTCATGGGACAACATTAAATGTTAGAATGGAGGTATTTAGCTCTCAAGAGACATTCCTAGTTAGATTTGATGTCCCTAGACGAGGGGGTGGGGATGGAAAGGTATTTGTCTCTCTAGAGACTGCTAGTTTACACTGTGTATGATATTGTGCATTGACTAAAGATTGGGGCAACTAAAGCATAGTTGCCTGTTAGATGTTTAAAGTTTGTTATTTTACTTACAGGGTAACAGTACAAGAAAACATAGATATGATAAAGTTACAGAGAGAAGTTAAAGAAAAATCTACAAAAATGATGGTTTTACAGGAGAAATATGTCTTATTAGAGGAGGTCAGTAAAAATTGTCAACTTACTATTGTATATGGTCTGTAAGTCTCATATACCTCGATATGAAAGTGTTCTCTGCAATCTGACATCATTAATGCTTGCTGTATGCGCATCCATGTGACATTATCTTTAATGTATTGAAGGCAGTCACTATCCAGTAAAAGAAGAAGTAGAAATGTCAAATGATCTATGATTTGTTGATTTTATTGGATGCAGTTTCCAGTTACACTGATTGTTCTTGTACTCGGAATGTCTTGTCATGTTGGGCACATGAGGAGACTTTAGACCCTTTTATCAAAGATAAAGTTCATTGTTAACTTGGGAACTTGATTCATTGACATAATGGTGCCCAGTGGTGATGTTATGCAGGTAGTACTGTTCATATTAAAGTTACTAAGTGGTCTAAACCAAGAATCATGGCACCAGTCACTGCCTAGGATCAAATCCTAGATCCTAATGTGAGAAAGTTCTCAGGTCAGAAATTGAGTGATTTTCCCCAGGCACTTTTGTTTCCTCTACCATGCTGGAACTGACCATCTCATTATGAATAAAAGAATTTTGACTGAGGCATAAAACACCATACTCCACTTTGCTCCTATTATATTCTTTATTTAAAGATTTTACGGTGTGTAAATTCGTGTTGTAACTTCTCTCGTGGATTTTGCTATTTAAATGTTTATTGTTGTTTACAGAACTTCAACCGAGTAAAGAGAAGTCATGATGGTATTATAATGGAGATGGAAAATTTGAATATGCAGCTTAAAGAAGAACAGAACAGAGTTCTAACATTACAGAATGAACTTAAGTTTGGTACAGCCAACAATAGAAAACTTATAGAGGTCAGTGATGTATTATTGTTACTGGAATACTGTAGATTACTTTTTGTACAGCGTGAACAAAGTGAACGCGTACATTGCTATCACTTTCTTCCAAGATATCAAGCTTCTTTGCTATGAAATTATAAGATATGAGTACACCTGGAAATAGTGCACCTGGTAAATGAGCGTGAAAGAAGTATATCTGTTTTATCGTGAGATATGTATTCTGAGACGGGTAATGCATTTGGTTACATATGCACATTTGGAATAAATTTTCAGAATACATTTCGGAATCTAGTAAAATATTGCGACGGGATGCACCTAATAATTTCTGCAATTTGGCGAACTGATCTCATGTTTACGATAAAAAGTAGTTCGAGAAGTTTGCGTCCTACGATGTAAAATCATAACTTTTTATGAAATGAACAGCAACGGCAGGTTGTTTAATTAATTCCTCGCGAAATCGACGGAAATTTAAATTTATTTTGAAGGTTATGATAACATATTTTGATGTTGAGGCAATTGCGTCATATTTTAAAATGTTTATCGATTAGATTTTACTTTCGTGAAAGGGAGATAATTCGTACAGTGTTGTGTACAGTCGTTTTACCAGTTCCGAACAGGGTTTCATATAAGCGCTGCTGCAGACGTCATCCACAAGCAGAGGAAATAAAATTTATGTGGTGTAATAATACAAATGTTTACTGATTCCAAAATATCGACACCTGTCCTCAAAAACATGTGGTAGTATGTTTTCTTGAAAAAAAGCATTTCCGTGATCACGATTTGTTTACATCGTTAAACTAGGTCACCAACAATCTGTCGACCTTTTAGGAAGCGGTTGAAGTTTAATATTATTTAAACAATTAATGCCTATACATTCAAGTAGAAGCAAATTTAGAAAGTTATTTTGCGATGCCTTTAATTGAACGGGATTGAAATTTTAGATTATTCGTTAGTAAAAATTCGGAACTGGTAAAACAACTGTACTTCACCATTAACATGAAACGGGAATATTGTGAGTGATAATCAGCAGTTAATTAAAACCCAGATTAACAGCAAATGATCCAGTTACATACAACCGCTAGAATGTACCCCCTCATAGCGACGGTAGGATCTGCAAAACTCTTTCTCTCTATCCGAAATGACAAAACGATCGGTTACAACTTTTTTAAATTTTAATTATTGATTGTCTTTTTCATATATTTATGAAATTATTATTTTCTACCATTTAATTCAGCAGTAAATGGTTTGGTACATTGTTTCTTTTTCAAAAAAAAAAAAAAAAAAAACATCCGTCGGACTATGCATTGATCGAACCCCCCCCCCCCCCGAATTTTCGGTATATATCTGTCTTGCCACAACACAATTTTCCCAACTACGCTGTACAACAGCACGACAGTGCTATGTTTTATCACAAGATATTTATTAATGTGTAATTTCATGAGGACTCTTTCTTAGACGCAAATTCATATATCACGCAAATATTCCCAGAATCGCAAAAATAAAAAAGACAAATTGTAAAACATGCCAGCAATCATTTATGACCATGGAAGTCATATATATATAACACGACATCCTTTAAAAAATGAAGATAATTGCCTTTTGATCGCCAATTTTAATATTTACATGGATTGTGGTTGTGAAATTACATATTAACAAAATGGCGCTTAGGGGTCGGCATGCGAAATGTGACACTTGCGAATTCAAATAATATACAGTACTTCACGGTAAATATTATATCACTCATACCCATTCGGAACACCCAGTCTCATTTTCCTGGTGGAAGTTTACATGTTTAACTTTATTTGTCAGTTTTTAATGTTTTTACTTTGCTTTTGAACTTTACAATCTTATATATACAAATATATAATTAATATTACTCAAATATTATCAAAATGAATGGACAGATACCAGAGCTAAAAACTAATTTATAACCCATGTGGTCTTTGACTGAGTGGTTTTAAGCACATGCCTCTCGTTGTCTAGGTTCAGATCCCACTCTGTTAGATCCTTGTGTGATAGTGTGCAGTTGGCTTGTTGAAGGTCAGTGATTTTCTCTGGGCATCCCAGTTTCCTCAACCATTCTAGAAATGATCTCGATAGAAGTGAAAGAATCTAGACTGGGGTGTTAAACACCACTACTCCACTGCACTCAAATTTTCTCTTACAATTGTACATAGATATGCAATGACAAAATTCTCATAATTCTCATATCATTTTAAATCTACAAAGGTCTGTGTTTTGAATTTAGATATGACAATTTTTATTTCATATTTTTGAGAAGAAAAAACAACAAACTGATTTTTTATATTTCAGCTTCAAGAACAAGTTGTAAGTTTAGAAAAAGAGAGTGAGATACTAAAAGAAGCCAATGAAAAGTTTGTAGCAGGTAATGTTATATCCCCCCCCCCCCCCCAACTAGTTTTAGGGGGTATATAGGAATCACCATGTCTGTCTGTCTGTCCATCTGTGTAAAATCGTGTTGGGCCATATCTCGTAAATGCTTTGGACGACTCTCATGAAACTTCACATGAATAATCTTCATGGTCCAAATGTGTGTCATGACCTTGAACCAAGGTCATATCGGAAAGGTCAAGGTTGCAGGAAAACTTTAGATGTTTGGGGGGGTGGGGGGTGGGGGTATTGGCTCTTAAGAGACAGTTCTAGTTATAACAGGACATAAACCTGAAGTGGTTCATGGAAAATTTCTACATGACATGCCAATAAACTGATTTCAATCACATTCATTGATTGTGTTTACAAGTTTCATCCATTGCCTTTTGAAGAAATTAAATAGGGGATATTAATTCGAAATTCCCTCCTTCTTTTCTTCCAACCTGCCATTTTTCAAGACAAATTTTGTGAAATTTTATCTTCAGGCATTCAAAAAATTATATATTGTTTAAAATGTTTACTGCAGTTTGCTTACAAACATTTATGTGTAAAAAAAAACACAACCAGATCAAAGTATTCACATGCACTTTGTACCTTGTACCTTAAACTGTTTGGACATCAAGGTACAAGAAAAGAAGCAATAAATTTATAAAAAAAAGTATTGATGTTTGATTGTAAATATCTTAAAATCTAGTCACAACATCAATTACTGATCATAATCGAACATTAGCACATCAATTTATTAAAAAATATACTATTTCTTGATTGATTGTAAATATTCTAGGTTAACCCTTACAAATTGCAGGAAGATTCATTAGATATAATTTGTAACTATTTTCAGTGCTTTTGACTTGGAACGAGAGAGAGAATGGAGACAAAGAGAAAACGCATTGAAAGTGCAGATAGCACAGTTAGAAGCCACACTGAAGTCTGATCTTGGTGAAAAAGGTGGAATTATGATAAATATGCCAGAGAAAGAGGTATATTTTTATATATATAAAACATTTTTAATCCTTGGTTTTCAAAGAAAGGGTAGTTATTAAATTCCAAGTTAAATCTGTCCATCTTTTCATCCGTCTGTAAGTCTGTCCATCCAGCACACTTATTGTTTGGAGTTTATTTCCAAAACTATGGATCATTATTTTACAAAACTCAATGAATAGCATCAACATTGATAGGAGATTGGCTTATCGTTAACCTGAGTTGGTTAGCTGATTTTTCTTGAAGTTATGGCCCTTTTACTTAAAAAACCTGAAACAATTGAATTTTCTGAAATGCACGACTGGTGTCAAAATATGATTTGATATTTAGTTTATCTATGGCCTTATACTTATATTTCATTCCTTTCATATAATTAAGGTCATGTCTCATTTGTCTTCATATATTTAAGAAATAACCTGAATGCTTTTTGTCATTTAAGCAATGAAATTGTTCAAAATTCTCAATTTATTAATTGTATTATTGTTTTTATGTTTAGAAATGCATGAAAAACTTCAGCAAGAATACAGAGAATTACAGTTACAACATTACCAGATAAAAGAGGAGTATGATGATATCAAAGATAAAATGAAATTCTTTACCAAGGTATGATATAACAGAGCTAAGTTTTTCCCAAACTTAAATTTACCAATTTTTGCAGTCTTTTTTGATAATACATTTTTTTTTTGGATAAAACTATGTATGTACATGTACAATAATGGTCTGTTTTGTTAAAGATGTTATTAGATTATTTATATCGTGATTATCTATATTGTATTTCAGGAAAGTGCTGTAGATTTTACAGAGATAGAAGAAGCGTTAGTTCTTGTAAAACAGAAAAAACAAAAATCAATACCACAACCAGACTTCTTACAAAAAGTGGACGAAGAATTATCCAAAGGTAAGTGTACTTTATATAGACTGGGAAGTCTGGGGAACCACTGAACTTCTGTAAGGAAACCGAAAAATTGTCTCACACTAGGATTTGCTATCCTTGACGAGAGGTGCTTTGAAATGTAAGTGTGTGATTTAGACCAGTCCAAAGTCAGGAATATTATTTTAAAATGAGCCTCAATGAGTCTGTCTAATTTTAATATCTTGTTGAAATATAGAGGACTATAGGGCTATGGGTGTTCACTCGAGAATAATTTGCATTTACATGTAGTACAATTTTGAAATAATGTAACCTATGGTAATAGTTTGAAGCATCAACGTACATGTTTAATATTAATGTTTTCATGGATTAGTTGTAAAGGCACAGTTTTCTTATGAGAGTCTTTGTAATGCATTAAAATATTGATTTTATAGATGCTAACCGACATCTATTAGAATTACAAGCAGAGTACGCAGAAACGATACATGAACTAGAGAAGACAAGGAACATGTTAGTAGTACAACACAAAATAAATAAAGATTATCAACAAGAGGTAGGTCTGGGTTGATGGTATACATGTGTGTAGTGTAAGTATTACTAAGGGTAGTTATCTCTGGTGATAATGTTCAGCATCAGTAAAAAAAAAATCTTGCTAAAAGCTTAACAATATGGATCATCCCTTCATAGTCAGCCCATTGGATTCAAAGCACAATATACAGTAGCAGTAAAAATTAGCCGTATTATAACTTATAAGTCATATACATGTACAAATATGATTTAAAACAGGGATTTATCAAGGGCCTATTTATGGCCGAAATTCTGCCCCATTCCCAATAGAAAAAACATTGATTTTTCCCCAAAATGGGGTGAGAAAAATCCCAATTAGAAAATCATACCAAATACATAGCTGAAGTCTGGCCATAAATGTGGCTGCTTTTCTCAATCTTCAATCAACTCAATACACTAAAAGCATTACATTTAATCATTAATGACATCAAAAATGATGTCAAAGTTTTCACAAAGTGAGCAAAAAGTTGATAGTTTTTCCCAATTTTTAGTTTAGGGCCTTTTCCCAAAAGACCCTGATAAATCCCTGTAAAAAGAAATGTGCTAAAATCTTAATTTCCAATTCATCATTGATTAATTAATTGCTTAGTTCAGCAACCATCAACAAGAACTTTGGTTATGTCCCAAGAGGGATTTCAACCGAGACGGTAAGAGGCACTGTGATCTCTAAGAACACTCATCTCCTGTGGCCACTGGTGTTGTGATTGTAACTTAAAGGCATAATAATTCAGTTTTGTTGTATTTTATTTATAGGTACAGATATGTTCATCTAAGATGGATGAAGTGAAGAAAGAGTATGAGATGAAATTAGATGAATATGCCAGGTTACTGGATATACGAGCAGCAAGAATCAAGGTTAATATAAAAAATATTAATTAATACAAATATTAATAATCATTACAAGTTTATATGTATCAAGATGCATGTTTGTACTGTAAATTCAGAATTTTTTGTGATTATTTCATTTTCCTGTATATTTGCAAGAATAACAAAATGCCAAAAAAAAAAAAACCAAAAAACAAAAAACAGACAAATAAATTAAATAGTTTAATATACATGTAATAAAAAACAAACATACTTATCCATGTCCGAATCACAATCCAGAAGCAAAGTAAACACTTTGGAACTGACGAGATAGGTTAGACACGTGAACTTTCACCAGTGAAGTGAGGCCGGGTGCTCCGGAAGGGTAGGCACCTCCTGTAATTGATTTGCAGTTCTACTGACCAACAACTGATGATGCAAAAGTATGCACATATCTTCTGATGAAAATTAACTGATGTAAAAAATTTCCTGATTTACAGTTTATCATAGCCCTGTCAGTTTTTGATAATAAATTCTGTTAGTTTCCATCGACAACTTAGATAAAGTTTCCTTGCCACTTTAATTTAGGTCAGATCTTGTAAATATTTAAGCAGTTACTTGACTGGTCTGTTTTGATGCAGAATTGTCTTTCATAAAAGTCTAATTGATTTATGTATTTTCTTCACATTGCAGAAATTAGAGGCACAGTTAAGAGATGTGGCTTATGGTACCAAACAGTACAAGATCATGCCACCAACAGGGGAGGTAGTTATGTTTATACATTAATGTAATTAAACTCACATTGCACCATGTGATAATTTCCAACATTTTTTTCTTGTCATTAAAAGTCATAAGTTAAACATTTCTTGAAGAATGTAATTTTTATGTAAAAAATGTCAAATTATCTGAAATGAACAGAAATGAAGAAATGAGTTATAGATTTTTTTATCTGCTGATTAAGTTGAAATTAAAATTTTGAAATACATGTATAGAGATAGAACCAATTTTGGAAAGGACCAGATCCTTGGTTGATGCAGTTTAAAATTTATGTCAAGCATGACTGTTACAATTCAAAATGGCCAGCATAACTTTTCCCTACTAGTTCTAAATTTTAGATTGCTTCTATTTTGTGTCGTATCCTAGCATTTCATTTTAATTACCAAATTGACTGAATAAATGTTTGAATATAATTAAATCAGTATTTTACATATTAAAGTATTTTATTTATTTATTTATGTATTTATTTATTTATTTATTTATTTATTTAAGGATGACACCATGGTTGAGTTTGATGAAACAGTTCATCTTGAAAGAGGACAGAATCTGTTTGAAATCCATGTGACTAAGGTAGGTAGTTGATTATTAGCTCAACTGGCTATAGCCAGCTGAGCTTATGCCATGGTGAAGCGTGTGTCCGTGCGTCCGTGCGTCCGTGCGTCCGTGCGTGCGTCCGTGCGTAAACTTTAATCTTCTCCTCTGAAACCACTGGGCCAATTGAAACCAAATTTGGTGTGGAAAGTCCCTAGGTGGAGTAGATTAAAGTTTGTACAAATCAACTTCCTGCGGCATCCAAGATGGCCGCCATTGCTATAAATAGCAAAAACCTATAAACGGTCATTACATGTTTATTTTTGGACCGATTTAGTTCAAATTTGAGATTTAGAAAGTAGATGTCTAGCCATTTAATATATGTAACGGGTTTTTCTGTAACTTTTTCTGTTTGCTCGTAATTAGCGTAATATGCAAATTAGATGCTAAATTTAGTCGATTCTTTGAAAATCTTCTTCTCTGAAACCACATACCCAAATGATGCCAAATATGGTGTGGAAAGTCCCTAGGTGGAGTAGATTAAAGTTTGTACAAATCAACTTCGTGCGGCATCCAAGATGGCCGCCATTGCTATAAATAGCAAAAACCTATAAATGGTCATTACATGTTTATTTATGGACCGATTTAGTTCAAATTTGAGATTTAGAAAGTAGATGTCTAGCCATTTAATATATTTAACGGGTTTTTTTGTAACTTTTTCTGTTTGCTCATAATTAGCGGAATATGCAAATTAGATGCTAAATTTAGTCGATTCTTTGAAAATCTTCTTCTCTGAAACCACATACCCAAATGATGCCAAATATGGTGTGGAAAGTCCCTAGGTGGAGTAGATTAAAGTTTGTACAAATCAACTTCGTGCGGCATCCAAGATGGCCGCCATTGCTATAAATAGCAAAAACCTATAAATGGTCATTACATGTTTATTTATGGACCGATTTAGTTCAAATTTGAGATTTAGAAAGTAGATGTCTAGCCATTTGATATATGTAACGGGTTTTTTTGTAACTTTTTCTGTTTGCTCATAATAAGCGGAATATGCAAATTAGATGCTAAATTTAGTCGATTCTTTGAAAATCTTCTTCTCTGAAACCACATACCCAAATGATGCCAAATATGGTGTGGAAAGTCCCTAGGTGGAGTAGATTAAAGTTTATACAAATCAACTTCGTGCGGCATCCAAGATGGCCGCCATTGCTATAAATAGCAAAAACCTATAAATGGTCATTACATGTTTATTTATGGACCGATTTAGTTCAAATTTGAGATTTAAAAAGTAGATGTCTAGACATTTAAAATATGTAACGGGTTTTTTTGTAACTTTTTCTGGTTGCTCGTAATTAGCGGAATATGCAAATTAGATGCTAAATTTAGGCAATTCTTTGAAAATCTTCTTCTCTGAAACCACTTGGCCAATTGGAACCAAATTTGGTTTGGAAAGTCCCTAGGTGGAGTAGATTAAAGTTTATACAAATTATATTCCTGCGGCATCCAAGATGGCCGCCATTGCTATAAATAGCAAAAACCTATAAATGGTCATTACATGTTTATTTATGGACCAATTTAGTTCAAATTTGAGATTTAGAAAGTAGATGTCTAGCCATTTAATATATGTAACGGGTTTTTTTGTAACTTTTTCTGTTTGCTCGTAATTAGCGGAATATGCAAATTAGATGCTAAATTTAGTCGATTCTTTGAAAATCTTCATCTCTGAAACCACATACCCAAATGATGCCAAATATGGTATGGAAAGTCCCTAGGTGGAGCAGATTAAAGTTTGTACAAATCAACTTCGTGCGGCATCTAAGATGGCCGCCATTGCTATAAATAGCAAAAACCTATAAATGGTCATTACATGTTTATTTATAGACCGATTTAGTTCAAATTTGAGATTTAGAAAGTAGATGTCTAGCCATTTAATATATGTAACGGGTTTTTTTTTTAACTTTTTCTGTTTGCTCGTAATTAGCGGAATATGCAAATTAGATGCTAAATTTAGGCAATTCTTTGAAAATCTTCTTCTCTGAAACCACATACCCAAATGATGGCAAATTTGGTGTGGAAAGTACCTAGGTGGAGTAGATTAAAGTTTGTACAAATCAACTTCATGGGGCATCCAAGATGGCCGCCATTGCTATAAATAGCAAAAACCTATAAATGGTCGTTACATATTTTTATTTTTGGACCGATTCAGTTCAAATTTGAGATTTAGAAAGTAGATGTCTAGGCATTTAATATATGCAACGGATTTTTCTGTTACTTTTTCTGTTTGCTCTTAATTAGCGGAATATGCAAATTGGATGCTAAATTTAGGCAATTCTTTGAAAATCTTCTTCTCTGAAACCACATACCCAAATGATGCCAAATCTGGTGTGGAAGTCCCTAGGTGGAGTAGAATAAAGTTTGTACAAATCAACTTCCTGCATCATCCAAGATGGCTGCCATTGCCATAAATAGCAAAAACCTATAAATTGTCGTTACATGTTTATTTTTAGACAGATTTAGTTCAAATTTGAGATTTAGAACAAAGATGTCTAGTTTAAAAATAAAATTAAACTTTTGTGACACATAAATATTGTGAAAATGCTGGCAGAGGAGTAGTTTATAGCTGACCTGGCCAAAGGCATGCGTCAGTACACTTTAATCTTCTTCTCCGAAACTACTGGGCCAATTGAAACCAAATTTGTTGTGGAAGGTCCTTGACAGAGTCTAACAATAGTTTTTTAGCTCACCTGACTGAAAGGTCATGTGAGCTTATGGCATAGCGCAGCGTGTGTGCATGCGTGTGTACCTAATGTTTTACCTTTCCTGAAAAAAAAATTGTTGACCCAACTTTTAGGCAGTGTACAAATAAGATGTTTGTTTCAACTAAATCATTGAATTTTTTTTCCTAAATTGGTCAATTCTAACCCAATACAGCATGAAAAGTCCTTTAATAACAATTAAATCGGCCAAAATCCAAGGTGGCTCCAGTTCCTATAAATAGCAAAAGCATTAAAGACCAATGCAGATTTGTTTTCCAACCATTTTGGTTCCAGTTGCAACTGTAAAAAGGAGGTGGAATGCCATTTCATAGGATTTGCATGTTATTTATCAAAAATGTAAATTACCTGCCAGTTGAGCATTACAGGCCCTATTGGGCCTCTTGTTTTTTTATTCTACTTAAATGACATTGAACTGTCCACTAAATATTTAAATTGAAGGTCAAGCGGACAGGTCAATGTTGTGTGCTTATATCTGTCTTGCCAGCAGTTTATTTTACAGTGGTGTTAAGAAAACATGAAGACCTTTAAACTTTGTTTTATTTTATTAGTAAAAATACCATTTAAACTGCATTACTGGCATCTCTAGTTGCTTTTGTTGAAGGACAATTTGTGACATATTGAAGACTTTACCATTATTGACAGAATGAACATCTCCAATGAACTTAAGACTTTGATCAGTATTCTTTGTGGTACGTTATGCTAATCTCATATTTCAGAATTTTTTTAAGTTAGGAGAACTGAAATATAATTTGATTCACATTTTCCATTTTCAGGTTTCTTTGTCTCCTGAGGCATTGAAGCAGCTCAATGATGAAGAACCATGTATTTTCTGTACGTGGGAGTTCTTTGAATACGAGATTCAAGCTACACCTGTTTTACGAGGACCAAGGTATGTATAAGTTTATGACATCATCATATATGATAAGAACTAAGGTTCAGGTCCAAGTTTCACAATCATTTCTAAACTAATATTTTCTTTAACCTAAATCTGGCAAATTTGAAATCTGAATAATTTTGTTAGTTTTCAAGATATTAAAGAATTTAAGGTGTCATTTTGAAGATCACTCTCAGCTTATTACGTCTATGTTTTAAGTTAAGGAAAGTCTTAGGAATGATTGTGAAACTGGAGCCTGGGACCTTTTTTGTGCTGCCATAGTATTACAGTAAAGCCTCATTCTTATCTCCTCTTAGAGAGGCCGCAGTGACCTAATGGATAAGACATCAGTCTACAAATCCAGGGTATCTCACCACTGTGAGTCCAACTCAGACCTCATGTGGGAAAGTGAATTTTCCTTGCCGTTGGCCTTTACTGGTTCACCTGGTATCAGTATAATGGACTGGGGGAGTGGTATGCTTGTCTGTGGCGTACTGACTCTGTGAGCTAGCACCTTAAAGTCGCCCTGAGTGTGTGCTAGTACAAGGAAGACCATACAAACCACTCCCACTTTACATGCATATATGAAACTGTTCATAGATTAATCCATAGAGATTAATAAAACATAGTTCTCGTCACGAATAGCTGAAAAATTGCTGATGTGATGTTAAGCAACATTCAACCAACCAATTATTCTTATCTCCAAACCTCATTTGATGCCAAAATCTGAATAAACAAATAGTGGCGATTAATCAAGGTTGTCCAGTGTAATCCTGTCTCATCTAATCAGAAACTTTGGTCCTGAATTCCATTGTATAGATTTTAAAAATGTTTATGTACTTTTAATAAATTGTTTCTTTGTATTTACTTTTCAGACCAGAGTATGATTTCACATCACAGTATATCGTTAAAGTGGATGACTTCTTCCTACATTACTTACAAAAGGTAAAATTTATAAACCTGTTTTGAAAACAGGACATATAATGTTGTAGTGTCGTCTCTGTGTGTCTGTCTGCTGGGTGAATAGAGGCAATGTCTAATATAATATTTGGGGTTTAAATCTGATTATTTTGTGGAAAAATAGGTTACATTTTTGTGTTAAATATGTCAAAGGCCATTAGGTAAATTTAAATTGCAATAGTTTTAAGATTTCATGTCTCTGTCAAGACACATTGAGAACCTCTGTGCCTGAGCAGTCTAAATCGTGCAAATGGATCCCATCGCCTTTCATCGGCTAGGATTTGAATCCTACTTGTTCCTAATATTGGAAAGTTTGTGAGTTTGCTTTCCAAAAGGCATGTTTTTTCGAGGCACTCTGGTTTCCTCCACCATCCAAGAACTCACTGAACTTTCGATATAAGTGAAATACTCTTTTTCTGAGGTGTAAAATACCATTATTCCACTCTACTCCACCCAGACAAGCCATAAAATTCAATATAATTTTCTAATCTTCCCTGTATGTTTGTTATTAGGAAACTTGCACATTGGAACTTCATCAATCATTTGGTCAGGACTACAGAACTGTTGCAGCATGTCAGCTTGTGTTTAAAGATATTTTTGATAAACCACAAGGCAGAATTCATGGAGTATCCACATTAACATGTATGTAAAGTTTTTCAAACTTATTGAATCTGGTTGATCCCATATAGAGAAATCTATTATAATTATGAAAATTTTGTAAAATTCTATAATTTACATAAGAAATACAGTTTTATAGATAACTGTAAATATCATTAGAATTGAAATATTGCTTATTATTTTCTCAAAGGATGACATAATATAGAATTAATTGTCTTCAATTTGTGGTATAGTGTTTTTTTATTTGACGTTTTCCCCTTTAATTTTATGTTTATTTTATATATAATCTTAATCAGTAATTGTATAATTAGCTACTTATATTCCAAAAACTATTCAACAACCAACATATGGATTTCACATAACATGTCATATTTATAGTCTTGCATGCATATCTAATTAGATGAACCTATCTTTAACATTCACATAAAATATTTTACTTCATAAACAGGTGTAGACCCTGACGGTACTGGTATAGGTTTTGGTACTGTGGAGTACTGGATCAGACTTAGAGTACCAATGGAACAGGCATTAAGATTATACAAAGTAGGTATAACTCTGGTAAAATGTCAGTTAAATGTGCAGACCATTTTGTTTTGATACTCAAATGAAATGGAACTTAATGGTTTAATTGGTGTCAGTTGTCCAACTGTCAAAAGCACATGCTTACCCATCATAGTGCTTCTCACTGCCCAGGTTAAAATTGTCCGAGTAAGTTTCTGTTTGCATGCCAACAGTCAGTGGTGTTCTTTGGACTGCCTCGATATAAGTTAAAGAATCAAAACTGGGGTGGAAAACTCCATCACTTAACTCCACTTGAGTACATTAAATACAGTTATGCATTTTAAGAAAAAAAACTTCAGCATATGATTACAACAACTTCATCAAGTTATTTGACTTTATGTATAAGAACGAATTGAGAAAGACCCAGTGAGTTGATTTCTTATTTAATTGTAAAAACCAATAACATTAAAGCCAAGAATTAAAAACTTTTATTTTATTAGATATTTGAATACTTACTTGTATATTTGTCAGAATTGGCTGCTTAAATCATACAAATCTGGGATTCATTTAATTCTACTTATTTATTGAATAATGACATTTTATGCCTGGAGCAGCAAAATCTTCTATGAATTTGAAATATCAAACACTGCTTTGTGTTAGATATAAACTCTGTTATTTTATTTTTACAGGAGAGAACAAAAGCCTTGGGATACATTACAATCAACGACCGAGCCACAGAACAGGCGCTGGAGGCACTGGATGAAACAGCAGCTAAACGACCTAAAGATAACATTAATGAACTTCATGTTAAAATTATACGATGCTCGAAACTTAAACCAAGGAGAGAAAGTAAGTCAATCATCTCATAAGATACTATAGATAGTAAAAAAAAGTTTAATCTTTAAAGTTATGCAGGGTTAGAATATACTTTATAATGGAACACTTTTGCTCAAGAAGTTAATGTGCATTTATACATCAAAAATCAAGGCCACAAGGTCAATTTTAGGTGAGGCTGTGTGTATTTGACTCTCATGAGACAGTTTTAGTTTTACAAATATTTAAACCCAGGGATTTTTTGCACTCTGAAAAATGTAGTTATGCTACTTAAGCTTATAATAAAAGACAATTCACAAAGTTTGATCGGTAACGATTGATGTCATAAATAGTACATATTTATTCATACACAAAGTCATGTGATCAATGGCATTTATAGTTATATAAATACCATTCCTCTCAAACTAAAGAAAATAGGAAACACACAAGGAAAATGAAAATATATTTACTGTGCCTATTGTGTTTATTTTCAGATTTTTTTTTCTCAAACGTCTCTGATTTATTTGAATGGTGAGCTTTTCAAACTGGGGAAAATTAATCTTTAATGTCTGTTGGTTTATGCATTGTATTTATTTTCTTTTTTTTCAGATGTACAGCCTTCACCTTACTGTGTATACCAGTTCTTTGACTATAATGATCACGACACAGTCATACTCCCGAGTACAAATGATCCAGAATTTAATGACCATAAAACTTATCCTGTACCTATGACAGGGGAACTAGATACATACCTCAAAACCATGGTTAGTAGAAATTTTATTGCATATGTATTCATTACTTTGTCCTCATGAGTTCCACGTATGAGAAAAAGTTTGTAAGTTTGCTATTAGAAGGCTGGTGGTTTTCTCCCGAACTACAGTTTTCTTCACCATGTTATTTTACATGTATATTTGAATTAACATGTATACCTTATTCTCATGGGGTCCAGACCAAATCCTATTAGGGGAGATCATAGTGTGAGAACTTGTGGAAGGTCTGTGGTTTCTCTGGGAACTCTGGTTTCCTCTGCCTTTCCAGAATTGACTGTCTTGATATAAGAGAAAGAATCTTGACTGAGAGGACAACACCATTACTACCCACTTATGAGGTCCAGTTGAGCCTAAATGTCATTGCTGGCAGTTGTATAAGTCAGCTTTGGCTTCTATTGTAAAACCTTTATGGTTATAGGTCTTGTTTTATTTATTACTTTCTGTCTTACGGTCTATGGGGACTATAGGGTTAATTAAGGCTTTCTTCTATTTTCTTCTCAGAGGGTAGAAATAGCAGTATTCTCTTAAAAATGACTGGAAATTTGGAACAAATTTTTTATTTTAATATATTTATTTTCTGTAACAGCCATTGAAGATCTTTGTGTTTGATGATACCGACCCAGAGCAGACGGCATACATGGGTATAGCTGATATACCCTTGATTCCATTAATTCATAACAAAGGCGTACAGGGCATATTTGAACTGAAGACCGCTGATGGAGGTACTAACGGTACTGTGGAGGTCGAATTAAGATGGCAGTTTACATATGTGCCACCTAAATCTGTCAACATTCATCCAGCTCAGACACTGGAACAGGTACTTGTATATTTATAATCAAACCAACTTTAAAGGCCACCTCTTTATAAGGGCCACCTGTATTTAAAGGCCGATAAAATATCCCTATTGCTCTTTATTTTGGTAATTTAAACCTGCATATAAGGGCCACCTGCCCATAAAAAACCACTTTTACTGTTTCACTTTGGTGGCCTTTATAGACAGGTTTGTCTGTAATTAGCTACATTTGTACTTCTTGCTTGTAACATGAGGTTTGGGTCTTTCAGACGAGACCTAAAAACTAATACCCGTGTGACAATATGGCAGGCACTGAATAGAACTAATTTTGCCTAAATGTATTAATGTTCAGTGTGGTTAGCTTGATTTTACTACCAAATATTGTATATTTCCTTGCTAAAACTATTGAAAAAATTTCTCCAAATAATGCTGAATTCCTAAGAAAGATGTGATGAGTGACAAGAATTTATATATTTAGGTTGCCCATATATTTTTTTTCCAAGCTTAAATCTACACTATATATTGAATTTTTACTAACCCTTTGGTTAAGCTAACAGAACTTTGAACAGAAAACTTTCATAAAAATTCTCATGCATGTACATCCATAAGAAACCTGTTGCAAGATTTTACCAACGGCTGTGTTAATTGTTATCTAAATTGATTACTTTATTTATTATCACTTTCAGATGCCTACAGAAGCTGCACCACAGGTAACTCCTGAGAAATTACAGGAGGAACCCAGACCCCCTCCTGGTGCCCCTGGTACACCTGTTCATCACAGACATAGAATCGCTGCTAAGTTCCCTCAACCCTCGGCTACTTCCACACCTATGCCCAAACAACTTGAGGTTTGTACTTCCTTTTATGTTCACACAGTTCTTTCTACTTGTGTGTATAAATTCTGTAAATACCACGTAAACTGTTGAAAACATTATTCTACTAAAGTAGAGTGTGTTTCAGCTAATCAAGTGGTTTTAATGATAAAAAATAAATATTCTTGCCCAATTTTTATTCTTTTCCCCAAAAATAAAATATACATGTAATTAAAAAAAAAAAATTTTCAAGAAAAAACCTCTTTGTTGCATACATTAAGATCATAAAGTGAAAGTGTCGCTTTCTAATACTGCAAAAATTTGATACTTCAAGCCTATGGATGAACTTTAACTCCTTATCTTCCTGTGTTATTGTAGAAGAAGAATCAAGATGAATCCCAACATCCCTCGGATTCCATGGTAAATGATGCGGTATCTCGAGCGATATCAGACATCATGCCACAAACTGGTCTGTCTGATACAGTATCAGACGAAACAATGCGAGGTAAGAAAAATATCATAATGGATTATATCTTAAGTTTTTAGGTAATTCTACTTTATGTTGAATAGAAGGGCTAATATCTTACCATCAACTGCAGTAGCAATGTCTAAATTCAGTTTTTTAACAGACAGATGTTTAAAGTTTTAATCAAAATGTTTTGATGTTACAGTCGAACCTGTCTATAAAGGCCACCCAAGGGAAGTTTGAAAAATGGCCTTTATAGACAGGTGGCCTTTATAGACAGGTTCTGAAGGACAAACCGAACTGCTTCGACACATTATATTATTCTTGGTACACATTGCATTAATGAATTGTATTGTAAACAAACATACTAATCTATGTCTGAATCACAATCCAGAAGCAAATTAAAAACTTTGAAATTGACAAGTTAGGTAAAACATGTGAAGTTCCACCAGGGAAGTGAGACTGTTTGCTGCAGAGGGGTAAGCACCTCCTGTTTAGCTAGCTACATCCTCCATGTGTTTAATCAAAAATGAGTCAACAATATTGTGATGACATCCATAAAACTTTTTGAGGGTATGCTGTTTTTTCTCTATGCTGTTATCGTTGTTGATATAATGTGAACTTCCACCAGGGAAGTGAGACTGTTTGCTGCAGAGGGGTAAGCACCCCCTGTTTAGCTAGCTACACTTGCCAGGTGTGTAATCAAAATTGGGTCAACAATACTGTGATGACAGCCATAAAACTTTTTGAGGGTATGCTGGTTTTCTCTATGCTGTTTTCTTTGTTGATATAATGAAAGATAAACAATTAAGATTCAATACTCTTTTAAAATTTCGATATTTGTTTATTCAAAATTACCAGGATTTAACATTTACCTTCAATCACCTGGCAGACTGAAGGGTCACTCTCATGCGTACAAACACACAAACTCAGATTTATTATTTCTCTTCAGAATTTGATTAATCTGAGTCCGACCGACACCAAATAAATCAACAAATTTTCTTGCACTTAATCCATCTTTTTCCGATTTACGAATGACTTCTACACGTTGCTCCAATGTCAATGCTGTACAGGAGATTTCCCCGACATTGTAACGAATCAAGAGATATTCAATTGAAATTTCACATAGTCTTTTCAATCACAATCATATCAGCTATAGAAATAAACTAGACGAGTTGACGTTTGCGATGTGTTTAGTAAATAAGCATTACTCAATATGGCCGCTTGGATACAGGTTGTTTACACTACGCTTGCATGATGGGAATTTCCGGTTTCGTTTTGATTTTTTTTCTATTCCGGTTTTAACCGAAAAATACCGAAAAGTTCCGGATTGTATTATTATTCAAAATGGCCGCTACGGACAGGTAAATTGGTGAAAATTGACCGTAATTTGGTGACCGCTGGCCGCGTTGGACAGTGACCGTTATATAGAGGTTAAATAAAGAACAAAGCTAGTCGGGGGGGTTTTTTAATGCCGTTATAGACAGGTGGCCGCTGTATACAAGTGGCCGCTAGCACAAGTTAGACTGTACTTGACTATTTGAGCTTGCAAACTCCATTGTTCTACTGACAGCTGCATGTATTTCCTCAAGACACCTTGACCTTGTATTTAAACTTTTTTTGTTAGAAGGTTTGCCACACACTTGCAACTGTACATTTATCATTAGGGAAAACAAGACTGTATCAATAAAAGGCAATTTCTGGTCTTACAAAGGTAGAGTTACCGGTAAATGGAGTTGGGTTATGGTGTTTTACACCCAAGTCAAATTTCAGTTGTTATTTCTGGGATGGCAGAGAACACTACCAAACAGACATACCCTCACACTAGGATCTGCCCTGAGTGAGTGAGTAATGGTGTTTTACGTCCCAGTCAAGAATATTTCACTTATATCGAGATGTCACCAGCTATAGGCGAAGGTGCAGAAATTTTGCCTGTGCGTTGCGCTGATAGCATTATACAGCAGGGTTCTTTAGCGTGTCAAGCCCACTGTGACACGGGACCTCGTTTATTTTAAGTTCCCATCTGCCCTGAGCAGGATTTGAAAATAAGAGGCATTGTGCTGAAGGGAAATGAAGTGCCCAGAGGAAACCATCGACCTTCAACAAGTGAAACTAACACTAAGATCTTTCTGAGTATGACTTGAACCTACCCTAGGCACTGAGTAACATTTTAGGCCACCTGAGCATCAATACCCCAGATCTTTAGAAGTTTATTTTTTATCATTATTTATTTATATACAAAATCTTCACATTTAAAATATTTACATGTAATTCAGGCATTAACAATATATATGTATTCTGTGTCTATAAAAATATATAAGGATGCTGTTTCAAAAAAATTTCTTATATAAAACAGGTGTAGTGATATATAGCTACATTGTATAGTCAGTGTCTATTCTAGGACGCGCGATTGCGAGATTCCCGCTAAGTTTTTGCAGATCACGCATACTTTTTGGACGAATGCGCGATAGTCTCGCATAACAATTATTAACGTGAAATGTAAATTGCAATAAATCTGTCTATCAACGATCATGGTGTGTTGAATTATATCCCATTTCCAGTCAATCTGCCGGTTGTTTACTTTGTTACGTGCAGAAAAATAGTACTAGTTCCCTCCCTTTGATTGTTCCGATGAATCTAGAAACAGTTAAAGGGAGGTAACTAGTACACAGTACATATGAATAATTCCGAGTGACTTCCGAATAAAACTGTCAAACGAAATGTCGGCTGCAAAATGCAAAAAAGAGAAGGATTTCAGATTATTTTAAATTGTCAGGCTCTGCAAAAAAGAAAGAATTCCGTTCCATCTACATCTACTGATCATGAAAAGCAGTGTGATAACGAGGAAGTTAGCGAGGTGGCAGGTGATGAGACTGGGTGCGATGAAATGGATAAAAAATCGAAATTCTGTAATTTTCAGACTAAATGGTTAAAAGATTGGCGATGGCTCAAACATGAAGACGGAGTTATGAAATGCATATACTGCATAGAGAAAAAGATGTCAAATTCCTTAACTACTTCTTCTACCAATTTTTTGTTATTCCCCCCAAGTATTTAAAATTCCCCCCTATTTTTCAAAGCAAGGGGGGAAATTCCCCCTTGTTTTTCATATTCTGAAATGGACACTGTATAGTATGTACTATGTACAGGTTAAGAGACGTTACTACTGTTTCACATAAGAGGTACCTTATAGACGAAAGAGTAGAGCGTTGGCTTTACAAACAGGCGACCCGGGTTTGATTCCGGTGTCGGGGAAGGGATTTTTATAATTTATTTCATTGTAACTAACATTTACGTTACACAGGCTTTCATCTCAAATTAACACACTGTACAAATCTTATATTGTATTTGTATATATTTGTATATATATTTTTATAGTTGGTCAGCCATTGGACAGTATCATACCAGAAGAGCGGGTAAGAATTGTTTATTTTTTTGTTACAATATTTTGTTATTTTTTGTTATAATTATTTAAATGTTATTTATATATTCAAGTTATTACATGTATTATAGCATGAGGTTATACATTATATAGACCAGTATACAGGAATGTTCATGCTTTTTGTTTGTTTCAAATGCAAAATAAAATTCAAATATTTAAGAATTTAGACTGATATAGATTAGATTTGTTTAATTAGTTTAGACTTAAGAACATTTCTGAAAAGTATATGAGTATTTTAAAAGTTTAGCAGCATTTCAAAAATTTAGGAGCATTTCAGAAGCTTTAGAAATATTTATCAAGCATTAGAACAGTTAGATTTTAATAAAAGTCTTAGTACCTTTATGGCAGGACTGCAGCTTTTATTAGTTAATAAATGGTCATGCCGAAAAAAAATGGGTGTCAAGAAATAAAAAAAATTAGTCAAATTGCTGCCTTATGTAAAACTCAGTATATATTTATGTCACCATTGGCAGTGATTCTACAAACCTAATATAAAATACATTATCAATCTACATACATAAACTATAAAGATTTTTCTTAAACATTTGTTTTATTATAAATCTAAGAATGCAGTTTTCTGTCATTACTGATACGATGCATATTTCTGCCTATGCTTTGTGAAAGAAACAAACAAAATGTATATATGAAATGTATTCAGGATAAAGATATATGATGATGGGGAAAAAAATGAAAGCATGGGTTAACTGTTTATGTTCTATAAAATCATACTATATACCTCCTTTCGTATTATTGCTTTTATTACTTGGTTCATGTAGAAAAGAAAAAATTGATCTCTTGAAAATCCTTTGAATTCCAAATCAAATTTTAAATAAGTTTCAAGATTTGGTAACCAAAAAAACAACTAGATTTTTAAATCCTTTTCTATATGAACCATGCGTACAAATTGCAATAAATCATTGGTAGCTATAGTAACTGTCGTTGGGGAGGCTGTTTATACTCTCTGGGTTTATTTAGCATGCTGCATCTTGAAACCCCCCTCCCTGTGTAACAAGTTCCATTCTGATATACATATATATGTTTTCTGATACCTTTATTGTCTTGGACCTAGGAAAGAGGAAAAAACAAAGTAGGTCATTTAGTATGAAGTTTAAAAAAATAGAAATTGAAAATAGATTGCAAAGCTAGAATGCTTATAGCATGTGTGTGCTTTTAGCGCCATCTGGTGTGAGCCCAAGGGTCGAGGATCAGGGGTCAGAGGTCGAGGAAGAGGGGTCAGTTGAAGAAGAAATTTCTGAGGAGGAGATTGAAGAGGAAGTCATTGAGGACGAGACAATGGCCGTGCCCCTGGAGGAGACGGCCACAGGGGAGGATCACACTGATCAGACGGAGGGTGTGTCAGCTGCAGGTAACTTAAATCCTTGGTGTACAACTTCACAGACTCACTATTTCTCACATGATGATCTGTCAATCCGTTTGATTTTCTTTTCTTTAAAATCACACTAGATGTCACTGAACACACCTGATAGGTTCAAGTTTTGTTTTTATGTATTTTTGCCAGTTTAGTTATTTTATAGTTATATGTATATACCAGTACTAATAGTATATTTATGTATACAGTTGAACCTGTATATAACAACCACCTGTTTGGAAAACCCTCTTTTACAGGTCCCTGTTTGTTTGTCTTTATGGTCAGGGCTGTCAATCTTGTTAATTTGGGCAAAAACATTGGCCCCATTCCCACGGTTCGTAAGCCTAAATATTTTAGTGAACTTAATTAAAATTTCCCCTAATTTGAATAAATAAGGTGCAAATACTTTTTACATTTCTACTGCTGAGTTATTGTTAGATTTCCCCAATCAATATTACATGGAAAGGAAGCTTATTTTCATGATTCTAAGGGCCCTCAAAACTGTTAACAAAAAGGATGTGGCAGCCCTGGTTGTAGACAGGTTCAACTGTATTTAAATAACATTTTTAAAGTTCTGTTACCAAAGCATGCACTAATAGTTTATAATTACTAATACAAGAAAGGACTGGCTAAGTTAGAGTAAAGTTTGATTTTGAATTAAGTACATGCATTTAATATATTGTGCAATATTTGCATAATTGCAAGAATGTAGTTTTATTAACCTTTTTTTATTGGGGGGGGGGGGGGGGGGGGGGGGGGGGGGGGGGGGGGTGAAAGCAGAAATTTAAACAAATATTTTTATTTTTGCTAGAAAGCAAATACATGTAATTGTGAATTCATGGGGGGGGGGATATTAAAGATAGTTTTTTGCTAGAAAGTAAAAATGGGGAATTACTAGAATCTTGGTATGCTAGTCAAACTAGTGTGATATAAGATTATTATCCTTAAATTAAGATAACAATATTGTTAATTTGTAATTAGATTTCATATGTAATGATGTACTTTCAACTTGTTGTATACATACAAATAATTATTCTGTGGGAAAAACTTTTTCATGCGCTAAAAAAGATTTTTAAAAACATACGGTAATTGCAGAATTCTAGCAAAGAACTCAACTTGAACTTTTCTTGAATGTTTGTGTTTAACTCATTCTTAGAATTTGCCTATACACTTTTCTAAATTGGACCACCACTGTCATCAATCATCTTTATACCTTTATGAAGTTTTTGGTTTGAGAAAATTTCAGTCTATACGATCAAAACTTTATAATATGGGTCTACTCGTTGAACCTTTAAACCTATAAGCAGGCTTTTTGGGGATTGATAAATGAAGCAAAAGGACCATAAAACATTCGTCTCTAGACCTGTGGTCCCTATAAATAAATGGTCTTATTCATATACATGTACATGTAAAGGTAAGTATTTATAATTATATTCAGGTTATATTAATTAATCTACACACACACATATATGATATTCTCTGGGTATTATGCAGTGAACATTGCAGATCTAAGCATTAAGATGTTTAGGATGAAAACATGAATTTGATTCTATAATATAAATGTCAACCTTGAATTATTTATTTTTATTGGGGGGAGGGGGGATAATTTTATTCACAATTATATACACTAATGGAACCAACTCATAGAATTTTTTGTACTTTGCATATATTGTAGTGTGTAGAAATAATTGCTGTCATAAATAACCATGAAGTTTCAGGGTCCAAAAACGTGTTACAAGATTTGTAGTGTATATAAAAATAACTCATGACATTAAAGAAATAATGATGAAATTTTCAGGGCGTAAAAAAGACGTGAAACCAAAACCGAGGAGTAGAAAAAAGTTGTTAGGTAAAACAAAATCATGGCATGATGATATGACTGCATGGCTGTAATATATAAATATATATGTTGGGATGACTGATGTGTTGCATGTTGTTAGCTAGGAAAAAAATTTAATGATGATTATATGACAAAATAAGTTAATGTATATAGAATGCATTAATAAGCTTATAAATATATTGAAAATTATAAATATCATGAAGATTGCTAGTATGTTAAATTGGATGGTACATGGTGGGATGCTAGTTGTGTGTTGGGATGTTTTTGACCAGGAAGAAAGTTAAAATAATGATTACATGGCAAAATATGTTAGTATACATAGCATGTGTTATTGTAATAAGCTTACCAGGGATACATTTACAGTATTATCTTACTATCATTAAGATTGCTAGCATGTTATACATTATACAAAGAAGATTGCTCACATCATACTCATGTTGGAGAGGATGGTGCATAATGGAAGGCTAGATGTCTGTTTGAAGTATTTGGCTCATCATAGCATGTGTAATGAAGCTTATTCATGTATTGTAATACAAAAGGATTCAAAAGACATGTGGCTTGTTCTTATCTTGGAGCAACTGAGATTTAAAGAACTGTGCCTGCCTGCACTTATTTATGAGGGGCCTCAGACACACCTATGCATGTACACACACACACACACACACACACACACACACACACACACACACACACACGATGTCTTGTCACATTCACATCAATCACATGCATGTGTTTATTCACCAAACACTAAAATGGAAACGCAACAACATCTGTAACTTACAGTGTACTTTTCAATATATCAACACTTTGTCACCATCAGGGGTTATGTACCAATAACCTACCATCAACATAAGCCTATTATGGTTCTCTCTTTTAGTGATGATATGTGTTAAAACTTAATTGAATGGATCAGACATACTGCTTGTCTGTTTGTTACTGCTATGCTTAAATACTGTTGGACGGATAGGTGCAAGGAAATTTAAATTATTGTAAGTTCAATTCGGTAGTTAGTGAAATTGTTTCTTCCTTTGTGGAGAATAAATAGTGCTAGGAGAATTGGAATGCATGTCTTAGGCTACTTATATCATGTCATGTCCCTTGACTATGATCGTCCACTTTAAAATTTTTTCTTGATTTTTGATGGACAAATATTTGGTTTAAAGTTTCGGTTATAATTTTTTGATGGGCTAGATGGAAAGATGAGTTATGTTGTTCTTATGAAAACTCTTGTTTGATAACGTTTTTTGATAGACTAGATGTCATGTCATGATCCATGGCTGTGATCATCCACTGGAGTTTTTTTTACATGTATTTTTATTTTTTATGGACAAATATTTTAAGTCACTGTTTAAAAGTTTTTCATGGAATAGATGTTTAGGTGATCTATGCTGTTTTTATGACAGCTCTTGTTTGTTAAAATTTTTTTAATAGACTAGATTTGCAGACAAGTTGTATCATTCTTGACAGTTTTTGTATTGTCTTTGCTATCTTGCTAAACCCTATATCCCCTTTCTACTTACGACTCGGGTCAACAAGATTATTTGTTTTGTATAGCATGTAACATTTTGCATTATGATATATAACAGATATCGTGTAACTTATATATATGTATATATATGGATTTGAAATATTTATAGGAAAATTTACCCAGAACATATGTATAATGTTTTTGTATTTTCAATAAATGCATGATATTTATATTACCATAATATACACATTTGTCATACATCAAAGAAATTACTTGCATAGTGGTTTGTTATCTAGCCTGATACATAAAATTATGTTCAATAATCTGCCAGAATACATACTTGGTAAATTCATGCATGTTTAGTGGTGTAAGGGAAGTAACTCTTACATGAGGGAGGTGAAACCCTTTGTGTTTTGACAATAGTTAAAACCCGTTGTTCGGTTATAGTAAATAAACATGGTGACAAGGTTCACAAGTCACAGAATATGAGATCAAAATTAAGAAGGCTGAACTAGTGCCACTTTGATGGGTGACAAATACATTTTACAGGTTTTTTAGACTGCATGGCACCACATACCTTGTCAAAGATTTATCTACCTTTTGCCTGCAACTAGGGATACATAAATCTCTGACAGGGTACATGAGTCCATGTAACTTGTCAAAAACTGTATCATGATCAATCTGTATTTGTATACATTCTTTGTAAGTCAGAAGTAAATAATATTTTTATTTTAAACCATACGAGTAGTTAAAATTAGTTGTGTTTAAAAATATATTTTTCAACAGTAATTATACTTGTATGTTGATCACTAACCCTTAACAGTTGTTTGTAAATATATCCTTATTTTTGTTTTTTTATGGGTAAAATGTTTGCTAATTTCACACTCCATGTCTACATACAAGTGACATTGTCTTGATTGAGACGTTAACCGCAAGCAATTTATTCATAATTTTTTTATTAATACTCTATGATGAAAAATATCACCTATGTAAAAATTTGTAAAAAAAAATTCACCTAAAAATCTTTCTTGTTGTTGGTCATCATTCAAGTTTTGTTGTTCCATTTGTAAAATAAGGCTTATTTTATAATTTATAAATATTCATGCATAACTTAAAAAATAAGAGGGATGGTTGAGGGCACTCCAAAAGTATTATAAGCACACTTCTGGCTATTTACCCCCAGTGTCTGTCCCGAGTCAGAGATGGTATAATCAGTGGCCTCAATATACATTTATCTTCTCTTTGTATGGTCTTGTTTAAATGTTTTCTTATTAACACTTATTGACTGTTGTGACGTACTATTTTTTCTGTCGCAAATTTCCTTCTTGTAAATTAAAAGTTATAAGAGCATAAAAAGTTTTTATCACTAAATCATAGACATTGGAACTTGTAAAATTAATATTATTGACAGTTTTGCTATTAGAGTGATAATAAATGTATTACAGTAACGATACCCCTGATTTAACAAAAAACATCTCATTTTGTTTTTCAGAAACAAAGGAAGAGACACTTAGTCCAAAGGTAAGTCTTCTAGTGTAGTCTTTAAGAAGTTTTGAGATCATCATTCTCATAAAACTTCCATTCCCAAGTGAACTATTACATTAGTACATATTTTATTAAAATCTGTAACTAAACCGTTAACAGTACCGTAACTACCTATGAGGCAACCGAGGCAACTGCCTTGGTAAAAATTTCATCAAGTATTACCCGAACTTCACTATGGTTATTGGGCTTTTAGCGACTTTGTCCGTTGGATCGTGCAGCTGTGAACGACCCTTCTCAGCACTACCCAGACTTAAAACATGGCAGATAAAACACTGTCTCACCTCGGGATGATATATATCCACAGAGATGATGACGCCGCACAGATTAAACCAGGTCTAGTTTTAAGCTTTCTTGTATATTGTGTAAAAGATTGAGCTCTGTTGGTATTTTATATTTATTTATATAGATTTATCTTCAATTCTTGCCTCGGTTTATTTAAGCACCTAGTTACGGTACTAGTTAAAGAGAAAATAAATCAGGAAAACAGACTCTTTGTTTTCTCAACTAACAAGAAGAAGAACAACAACAAAAATATGTATATACTGGCTATAATCTTTCTTTGCGAGAGATGACTTTTGACATTAATTCAAGTACAGTTGAGACTGCTTTAAAGGCTAGTAAAATTTGTTAAATGCGCTACATTCATTGTAGCTGAACCTGTATATAAGGGTCACTTGTCAATAAAGACTACTTTTATTGTTTATGTATCTTAAGTAGCTTCATATGAGTTTGGATGTACTGGCTGTAATCTTTAATATGCTGAGAAATGACTATTTTTGTGAGGAAAGGCAGCTTATGGATATTTAATAAAAATATGAAATAAAAATTTAGATTGAAATGAAAATCAATATACAGACCTCTTCTGTGTTATATTAGATACAAGTAGTGTCATTGTTCTAATGTTGATATTTTAATGTTACAGGCGATGTCGGACACAATGTTTGGTGATAAAACTGATGGTATGTTACTTATAAGTTTTCATTTTTTTATCACTTAGCTAGAAAAGTTTAATTTTTGATTATACCCCTCACCCCACTCAACCCCCCAACCCACAAGGAAGAAGGGGGGGGGGGGGTAATACTGGAATCACGTTGTCCATCTGTAGACATTATATTTTGTTTGGAAAATTATTCAATTATTTGTAATCTAATTATTCTGAAATTATGCACAGACATTACTTGTGATAAGAACTTGTGCATCTTTGATTTTTAGTGTTTAAGATTCTCATGACCCATTGACAAACTGTTGCTGGGTAAGGACTTCTTATTAGGGTTATGGAAGTAACTACTGTTTATCATGTTAAATCTTTTAACTGAGACCAAGTGGTTTTTATCACCAGCTAATGGAACAGAGGACCTCTCAACTAACTTCATATCCCACTAGAGTAGTTTCTAGTAAATTTGTCAGTTCTGATGCTAAAATTTAGTTGTTTTATGAGAAAATTTTGGTCCATGTAGGGAAATACTTTTTGACATGATGTTAATTTTTTTAACAGAAACAGCAACAGTGTCTGAGGAAGCGTTGACCCCATCAGATGCAGGAATTACAAATAAGGAACCACCAAGAGTTGAGACAGAGTCCGAGTCTGATAGACCTGTCATGGAGTCGGATAGTGAAGGATTAGTCATGATGGCACCAACTCCCGCAAAACGCAGACAGAAAGCTGAAAAACGACAGGTACTTGTATATGTAGATTAAAACATAAACAGGGAGCATGAATCAAACACGAACATACCAGTCTATTTCCAAATCACTACCCCGAAAGCAAAGTAAAACTTTGAAAACTGACATATAAAGTTAAACACCTAAACTTCCACCAGGAAAGTGGGTGCTCCAGAAGGGTAAGCACATCCTGTCTACCTGTCACATTAGACATCATACTTATTAACAATATATGGCTATTAATCTATTTTTAGGGTGTTGATCAACATAGGCTTGCAATATTCCTGAATTTACACAAGTTGCATGTATGTTAATCGACCTTCCCAGCTGTTAGTAGGTAGCCTATACAAGGGATTATGTATGATCATATTCAGGGTCATTTCGTGCCATCTGCATAAAACACTTAGAGTTTTTGTTGTACTTATAGTGAAAGTATAATTGTTCAAATATTTAAAAAATACACAAACTATGTTATTATTTATACAATTTATGTCTGGAGACATTTCAGTTTTGGATTACATCTCGTGTATTTTTTATTTTCAGGGTGACACAGTGTCTATAACTATATCACATTTGTCGTTGGACGATAATGCTGGCGTTGATGATGATAGACAACTATTTGCAGCTTATCAATTCTTGGGTATAGATCCTCAGGAGTTGGAGACGCCTATATCCCTACCCAAACCAAAACTAGGACAACAGTGTACATTTAATTTTAGTAAAAGTAAGTGGTTTAAATTTGATTGCAAGGCTATAAGATGTCTACTTACTGTACATATAACTGGGTAATTCATGTGGTGCAAAAGTTTTGTGCATTTTTGCTAAACAACCATATAAGAAATGATTGGATCTAAATGAAAATTAGTTTTTCAAGTGTATACATATACATGAATAAATTTAAATGTCATATTGCCAAAAATTATTTTTTTTTAGATGTTAAAAATTGAGAATGACAAAATAAACAAAATTTAACTAAGGCAAATACAACAAATGCATAATAATAATTTTGCATGTTCTTGTTGGGGTCAGTAGATGATAAGTAAGAAATAAGAATTATATCTTATAGTAAAATCCATAACTTCACAATAAATATTTAATGTTTCAAATTATATTTCAGCATTTAAAGTTGACCTTAAACATAATTATGAAAGGCGCCAGTACTTGGCCAGTATGTTACTACCGGATGACCCAGATAATGGACGGTAAGTTACTGTGGAGTTATTTTGGAATCATGGGCCAAATGATTAAGATTACAGTCTTATCATCCAGATTTACACCAGCAGTAATAACTTGTTATATGGTCTGCCTGATAAAAGTGCTGGCTTATGGATTAAAGCACATCTTGACAAAGTTTGAATTCATTAAAGCAGATCCTAATAATTTTGTCATTCTGAAATTCAGTTTATTTCTCTGGACATATTCTGGTTTCTTCCCAGAACTTCACCACCTAAACAGAAGTTGAGGAACCTTAATTGCTATGCAAAACAGCTTTTCTTGTTACATAGGAACTTGAATGGCAGGGTATTCGTTTTCAATTCACACAGTATTCAGAGTTCAGACTTTTTACTGAGGTGTAAACACCACTACTCCATCCATGTTGTATAGGAACTTGGAGAGTAGTGGTATCATGTTTCCAATTTACACATTATCTACAGCAGTTTACATGTATTTTAACAATAATTATTTGAATTTTCAGGATTCGTTTCAATGTTGTAAGTGAGCCCCCTGAAGATGACCAGGAAGGCGACTGTGAAGATGTGGGCGTGGCATTTGTTAGTGTAAAACGTATACTAGAGAGTAAAAAAGATGTTGTGGACCAAAATATCGATTGTAAGTGAATTTAAAATCAACCCTTAATAAAATACTGTAAATCACTTTAAATTTGCAGGCCCTTTTTTGCAATCCTGTGATGACAACAATTTCGCGATACCCTATGTGAAACCCTAAAGTTTAAGAAGGTGTTTTTTTACAAATATTATAGCAATTTGATTTTAAAAACAGGTGTCAGTAAATATTGATGGTTTTTACCTTATGGCCATAATGAATTAATAGCTAGATTTTCATCCAAAACTTTTTTTTTTTTTTTTTTTTTTGGAGATAGTTAATTGAAACTTGTTTCCGAAAATGAATTCATTTTTACCCAATGTGCATATCGCGAAAGTTAATGGTCGCGAAATGGTTTTGGTAAGAGAATTGCCAAAGTTAATTTCTGAAAATGAAAGTTGAGGTAATAAATCATACAGTAGTCAATTTATTTGGAAAGCTTTGTTTTCATATGTTTCAATTTTCTGTCTTTCAGTGTTCGATGTAACAGATGAGAAGACTGTGATAGGATCTATGAACGTGACGGTTCATTGTCTGGCTGCTTTAGAAGCTGTAGAGAAAGAATTAACCGTAGACGGAACAATTTGACGGGCAATTGCAGAATGAAATATCTGTAGTAGAGACATATTAATGAACATTCTCACAGAGAAAACAAAAATTAAGTGCTTTCTAACATAGGGAATTATAAGGTTTACTTTATAACCAGAATCAGGCTCTAGAAATGCAAACTTAATGGTTGTATTTTTTCATTCAAACCAGACATGTTATGGACATGTCTGATACACATTTGGTTTTTTTTAAAGATTTCTTTAATCAGTCTTTTAAAAATCAAAATCTTTATTATTTCTTTTAAATATAGAACATCAAATTTTTAATAGGGATATTTTTCTCCTCAGTTTGAAAAAAAGAGTCACAATCTCTAAAAATCAGAATCTGTTATTTCTTTTATCTTTTTTTTTTTTTTTTTTTTTTTTTATCATGATTTAATATTAAAATCAAAATTTATATGATTTCTTTACCAAAATGAAGTTTTTATTGGTGAAAAATGTGTTTTTTGTAATCAGTTGCAGAAAAAAGTTTTAATATTTTTGAGATTTTTTATCCGTCCATTCTCTTACATATCTAGATATTTTATGATCTTAATTATATATACATTGTATTTTTATTTATTTTTTTACACTCGTTAATTAGTCAAAGCAGCTATTTATAAGAAAACAAGATTTTGTATGTAGCAGTGTTCATTCTAGAAGGGGGCCATGGGGCCGTTGACCCCTTATTTTGTCAAATGACACCATGGATAGGGCTTAAGTGAGCCATATTTAACATAGCATGACTGCAAATTTGTTGATATTATGGTGTTTTAGACAAATTTGTTTGAAATGGCCCCCTTAGAACAATCCTAGAATTAACACTGATGTAGAGTAGTAGCAGAATTATTTGCACTATTTATTAGGTTCTTTTTAATACTCCTTGGAGAAATAATTACAATGTAAAAATTAGCAAAGTTAGTCTCAACTTAGTTTGTACATAAATGTGTTAAATACAAACGCTACTTGTATTTATTTATACTGTGATATTTGCGATATTAATGAGAATTCACAAAAGAAATCAAGAATGCATTTGTGTAGACATATATTTATATAATTCAGTTCTTTTTTATCTCCCCGACAAGAAATCAACAAGGGAATATATTCCGATATAGTGATACATTCCATTTGTCTATCTGTCACACTATTTGTATACACCAGTCCTCCATTACCATTTATCAAATATTGGTGAAACTTTACAGGAATGATTAATGGGAGTTGCAGTTGTCAATATCATTTTCCTGTTCTGGTTTAATGATTTTTCTAGGAGTTATGGCCCTTTGAATTTCTTTTTTAAACTGGAACCTTCATATAAAGGGATTCATTCTGAAAAATGCATAAACATTGTTTTCCTCACTTGGCTATCTCCAGTTTTATTGGAGATGTTGATTTAGTCAGTCTTGGCAAAGTCTTCAATGAATCGCAAGTATAATACACTTTGCCACAACCCCTGAAGAATACCATTTTTGTCTAATTTTCTCCATAAATTCAGATTCAGACAATGCACTAGTTAGGTTTCTTTAAATTTAAAATTATAAGTAGCCTAGTTTCCAAAATTTGTGAAAATATGGTCCTTTTTAAAGTATTTTTTTCACAGATTTGATAAAATAGGTTTCTTTTTGAAAGAAATTCTCATCTAAGAAATTAGAAGAACAGAATCATGTATCAGCCATGTTTGAGTAGTTTTTGAAATATAAAACTTTACAAATGTATTTATAAAGCTTTAGTCACAAGTGCATTCTTTATTGTGAATTACATGTAGGTTGCATAAAGACTATGGGTAGTTCTATAGATTTATATATTACAACGGCTTAAACTCTGTTGTTGACAAATAAATGTAAATTTTATATATATTTGTTGTTTGTTCTCGTTATTACAATTTAGGAGCAACCATCTTGTTGGCTCAATGGTATAGTGTCTGCCTTGAAAGTGGGAAGTTGTGGGTTATTACAATTTAGGAGCAACCATCTTGTTGGCCCAATGGTATAGTGTCTGCCTTGAAAGTGGGAAGTTGTGGGTTATTACAATTTGGGAGCAACCATCTTGTTGGCTCAATGGTATAGTGTCTGCCTTGAAAGTGGGAAGTTGTGGGTTATTACAATTTAGGAGCAACCATCTTGTTGGCTCAATGGTATAGTGTCTGCCTTGAAAGTGGGAAGTTGTGGGTTATTACAATTTAGGAGCAACCATCTTGTTGGCTCAATGGTATAGTGTCTGCCTTGAAAGTGGGAAGTTGTGAGTTATTACAATTTAGGAGCAACCATCTTGTTGGCTCAATGGTATAGTGTCTGCCTTGAAAGTGGCAGGTTGTGGGTTATTACAATTTTGGAGCAACCATCTTGTGGGCTCAATGGTATAGTGTCTGCCTTGTAAGTGGCAAGTTTTTCGTTTGAAACCAAGCTTGGTCATTACAAAATACTACATTTTAGATACAATGTACTATTTACTCGCTTGCCACTCAATTTTAAGAGGAAAAGAGTATCAATTGGTTCACCAGGTGTGACTGGGCTTGTCTGAAGCATACTGATCGAGTGAGCTAACACCTTAAAGTCATCCCGAGTGCACTTATACAAGACCGACCTAAAAACTTGCACATCTCATCTTGATTTTGTTCTTTGATTAATTCTTAGAAACTTGATCTCATCGAGAATAGCTACAAGATTGCTATGTGACTTAAAATAACATTATAACATTGAAGGAGTGTGAGTTTAGTATTTCATAAATGTCTCGTGTTGAGTCAAGTTAAGCTTTCTCGCACAAGGGTCTGCCTAGTCAGATTTGAACCTAGCAGAGTGATATATTAGCCACTCGGCCACCAAGTTTTCACCAAACTGATAAGCCTTTGGCAATACCTGGTAGGTAGTTCAGAAACTTGTACATTAGAAACAGAGCAACAAAAAAGACTAAATATAGTGATAATTTATTTAATATTTTATGAGTACGTATGTAACAATAAATGTATTTGAATGTTAAATGACAGATCATTCACAACCAGAAATACATCATAAAATTAGTGTTTTAAATGATATTTTTTATCTAACATTAGACTAATTTTTCTATCTGAATTGACGAAATACAAGTTTTATCAAACACGTATGATACAGAATCTTGTATCACCACACTGTGGTGATACAACATTGGCGGTAAAGCGCACATGCACTTTCTCATTGTTACGTCATCAGGGAGTCTTGGATTTGTCGGTCATAACATAGTTCAGTGGTTTTCTGTGGTAAAATGCAATTTTTTCACATAAAGTATTGTTTTTTCATTTTTTTAAATAACCTAATTGGAAATGTTAGATAAAAATATTATATACACAGTGTGTATGTACAACCCTTCGTATCAGGTCTCGTCCTTTTTTCGTAGCTGAAAAAAGGACTCTACCTGATACTGAGTGTTGTACATACACACTGTGTATATAATATGTATGTATTTTGAAAGGTGCTGTACATATTACAGATCACATTGCTTCTCGCCACTTGAGTATGAATCAATTTTGAGAAGATCCAAGTAGGAGAAACTTTGCCAAAAGATGGTGGTTTTCTCTGGACACTCTAGTTTCCTCCACCATCCCAGAACTGACATCATGTAAGTGAAGATCTTGACTGGCATCTAAAACTCTCCAATCTTAACTCCAGATTTATTGGAGATGTACATCTAATCAGTCACAGGGCATGTATATGTGAACATACTTCATTGTGTAATGAACCTATGGAATACTGTAAATCACTTATTTCATGAGATTTATTTTTGTGTAATTTCATGAATAGATGCATTTGCAAACTCATATTCGGTGCAAAAGGTTTATAATGGAAATATTCATACCAATTACATGTACAAATGAAAATACCAAGGAGCGGGGTTTTAATATGATATAGATTTTGTGTTTCATACAAAACTAAAATTCCTCTAAAACAAAGCAAGCAACACAATTGTGAAAAAGTTGATCTACAGTAAACAAAGCCAGATACAAACAATGCACCAATATCCTGTCAGTCTGAGAGTACCAGTAATTGGCGTGGAAATTTGTATTTTTGCTGTCGATGAAAAAAAGTGTAAAACTGGCAACTAAAATGTAAGTACATGTAAACTTTTGGAAGATGGAATACATTTACTGGCCAAAAGTCTGAATTTACAATAGTTCTCTTTGATTAGAATTTTTGTATTTACAAACAGCAAATAGCACCTGATGGGACATGTCTTCATGTGATTGACTAAATAATGGGACAGACAGAGTGATTCTTATATACGACCTACATGTAACTTCACTTGTGTGTGGGGTATAATTAAATCCAATCTTGCATATTTTCAAAAGGAATAACCAATGAAATTCTATATAACAAATAACATAAAACCAGTGTATTTCCTTTTGAATTGCATCTAAATTTCAAACTTGCATATTTAATATTTTTTCTGAAATAAAGATATTTTTAAAATCAACAATACATTTCAAATATTAAGATCTTGCACCATAGATGATGATATACACATTTTATCAATTAACTATATATAAATAAATAAAATAAATAAATAATTGGTCCCTTATGTTAAACAATAATCATCAAAGATAAAATTTTAACATGATCGCTTTCAAACCTCATGAAAATATTTTAAAATAAGAATATACATGTATCTCTTTCTTTTCAATGCTGTAAACGTATTAAATTTTGCGTGTATTTATTTTCGCTGTAAAGGAAATTAAGACATATTCGCGTAGATAAATTTTCGCTTTCTTGAAATATGTACTGTAACACAAGAAGAATAACATAATTATCGCTATGTATTAATTTTCGTGCAAAACAATCAACTGTGAAATAAGCAAAAATTAGTACCGGGTACATCGCAAAAATAAATACGTTTACAGTCTGTAGTCTTGCATGATTCTAAAAAACCAAATATCATATACATTGCCAACCAAAAATTAATATTATTATTGTATGAAATTATATTTTAATAATGTATGAAATTGTAACATTATAATTATATTTTCACAGCCCTATGTTTTAGTATTCCAAGTACTTCAAGAATATTTAAAAAATATGGTGCCAACAAAAACAAGAGTATTTTATTTATCTTCATGGAAGTTCCTAGTGCAATCTATGTATTATTGTAATGAATAAAATAAAAAAATCTCGATATTAAGGGTTATTGTACTGATATTGTGGAATATTGTCCCGAGTTCACACGACATTTGCACGAGCTTGCGAGTAATAACCCTTTTATTATATAGCAAAATAAATTTTGTTTACTTCCTTCAAGTATTTCATTTTGTCGTACAATACATAAATATCACACTAGTTCTGGTAAATAGATAAAAGAGCTAGTGCAATATGACAACGACACAGATGTCAAGAACAATCGTATGACATCATAAATGACAGCGTCATGTGACAAAGCGTGCAGTATGAAAAAATTTATTTGGAAACCCTGGACTGGAACAAAGTTAGCATGCAAATACATGTATCAATATTTATTGCATGCTAACACCTCAGGATTTATCGTTTATTTTCTTTGCGAAGCATATATTGCTATAAAATATTTTTGCATATTGAAGAATGACTAGAAAAGAACACAAGAAATATAGGAAAAATATTTAAAATCAAATATACAAGGCAGAAAACAAAGTCAACACAGTGAGTCAAAAATAATGTGTCTTAAATAAGAAAATATAACAAAATTTATAATCAACAAGGTGCCCGTGGACCTTATCGCTCACCTGAAAACATGCCTTTAGCTCAGGTGAGCTAAAAATCTATAATCAAAGTTTAAGACTACATGTTACCATGTATATTCTAAGTAAGGGTAAAATTTAAATCAAGATTTTATATAGCACATGCAATGTATCTACTGGCAGAATCAGCACATGCAATGTATCTACTGACAGAATCAGCACATGCAATGTATCTACCGACAGAATCAGCACATGCAATGTATCTACTGGCAGAATCAGCACATGCAATGTATCTACTGACAGAATCAGCACATGCAATGTATCTACTGATAGAATCAACACAGGCAATGTATCTACTGACAGAATCAGCACATGCAATGTATCTACTGATAGAATCAACACAGGCAATGTATCTACTGACAGAATCAACACATGCAATGTATCTACTGGCAGAATCAGCACATGCAATGTATCTACTGACAGAATCAGCACATGCAATGTATCTACTGACAAAATCAGCACATGCAATGTATCTACTGACAGAATCAGCACATGCAATGTATTTACTGACAGAATCAGCACATGCAATGTATCTACTGACAGAATCAGCACATGCAATGTATCTACTGACAGAATCAGCACATGCAATGTATCTACTGACAAAATCAGCGCATGCAATGTATCTACTGACAGAATCAGCACATGCAATGTATCTACTGACAGAATCAGCACATGCAATGTATCTACTGACAGAATCAGCACATGCAATGTATCTACTGACAAAATCAGCACATGCAATGTATCTACTGACAGAATCAGCACATGCAATGTATCTACTGACAGAATCAGCGCATGCAATGTATCTACTGACAGAATCAGCACATGCAATGTATCTACTGACAGAATCAGCACATGCAATGTACCGGTATCTACTGACAGAATCAGCACATGCAATGTATCTACTGACAGAATCAGCACATGCAATGTATCTACTGACAGAATCAGCACATGCAATGTATCTACTGACAGAATCAGCACATGCAATGTATCTACTGACAGAATCAGCACATGCAATGTATCTACTGACAGAATCAGCACATGCAATGTATCTACTGACAGAATCAGCACATGCAATGTATCTACTGACAAAATCAGCACATTCAATGTATCTACTGACAGAATCAGCACATGCAATGTATCTACTGACAGAATCAGCACATGCAATGTATCTACTGACAGAATCAGCACATGCAATGTATCTACTGACAAAATCAGCACATGCAATGTATCTACTGACAGAATCAGCACATGCAATGTATCTACTGACAGCACATGCAATGTATCTACTGACAGAATCAGCACATGCAATGTATCTACTGACAAAATCAGCACATGCAATGTATCTACTGACAGAATCAGCACATGCAATGTATCTACTGACAGCACATGCAATGTATCTACTGACAGAATCAGCACATGCAATGTATCTACTGACAAAATCAGCACATTCAATGTATCTACTGACAGAATCAGCACATGCAATGTATCTACTGACAGAATCAGCACATGCAATGTATCTACTGACAGAATCAGCACATGCAATGTATCTACTGACAAAATCAGCACATGCAATGTATCTACTGACAGAATCAGCACATGCAATGTATCTACTGACAGCACATGCAATGTATCTACTGACAGAATCAGCACATACAATGTATCTACTGACAGAATCAGCACATGCAATGTATCTACTGACAGATTCAGCAAAGGCAATGTATCTACTGACAGAATCATTCTAAAACTACTGGAATGAAAAATAATTTCATGAGCACTATTTTTGCATACTTGTTTATTATGAAACTATAATGTCATAATCATTATAATGACACCTTACATGTTGTGAATAGCGTCTGGAATCCAAATGAATTTCTTTCCAGACTGAATTTTAAATTTCAATGTATTGTAGCCATGAATACCTGTTTCAATAAATATTTGTGACTAACATATACACCAAAATAACTTTCAAAATACATGTATACATGTATCAGAGAATTCACAAAATATTACAGGTCTATCCGTCGGATGTCAGACTGGTAGACTGTAATAAGTTCTGAACTTCTGAACCCTGATGTGGTTTATTAAGATGTTTTAGACATTATTTTAAATTACTTGTCCAACATTTAATCATAATAATTCAATTTTAATTTGTATTTTGTGAAAATTATACAGTAAAACCTGTTATAGCAACCACCTTTACATAAAGACCACCTGTCCAATCAGACCAATGTTTTAAGGTTCTTAGACTTCACATTTCAACCAAAAAGAAACATAAAAAGTCCCTATTTTTTAGGTTCATGAGTCCGCTTTATATACAGTCAAACCTGTCTATAAAGGTCACCTAAGGAAACCATTAAAAGTGGCCTTTATGGACAGGTGACCCTTATAGCCAGGTTCAAATATGAATAAAGACCAATTGGGATACAATTTTAATGGCCTTTATAATCAGGTGGTCATTATATAGAGGTGGCCCTTAAGGCAGGTTGGACTGTACATGATTTACTATATACCATATACCGGGTACACATAAAATGTTTGGAAAATAAACACACATTTAAATATCAAACTTAACATTTTGTGTAAAAGAATGCATCATGAGAGGCCATTAATTGTGACTGAAAATGAAGTAAATTTTTGGTTGTGACATGACATATTTATGAAATCAGGATAAAGTAATTGAAACTAAATGTACTGTCGTTTTAGGAATCCGAAAATGAAATGTATTTTTGGTTGCGAAATATTTCTAAAATAAAGATAAAATAATGGAAACTACATGTACTGTCGTTTTAGGAATCTGAAAATGAAATGTATTTTTGGTTGCAAAATATTTCTAAAATATAGATAAAATAATGAAAACTACATGTTCTGTCCTTTTAGGAATCAAAAAAAAATTTCAATTGAAATAACCAAACTTCAGTTTCACATTCTCAATTTATTTTTCAACAAAAATCTGTCAAACTTCAAATTTTGCTAGTTTTCAAAATATTCATGAATATAAATAAATAATATAGCATGTGTCATTTTGAAGATGACTTACAGTAAATTATGACATGATAATAAAACAATAGACATATGTGCTAACATTCGGAGGTTTATGCTCATATCTTGCGCAAGATATGATATTTTCACATCCAATACGCACTACATTACTTTTATAGACAAATTTAAAATTAACAAAGAAAGAATTTTTACCTCATATCAATAACTTCAAGTATATAGAATATTTAACAATTGCAAATAAGATATCTATATAATATATAGTGGAGGTATATTCTTTAAGAATGTTCAATTCATCAAAAATATAAATCACAATAATTAACACAGACATTAAATCATAGATTCTTTTCAATTATTTCATATGTAATCTCAAACATTTATGCAGAATATTGTAATGTTTGTGCAGAATCACATACCATTACTTCCAATATTTTCCCCTAAAAATGGAAATTAACACTTCCATTTGCACCCTCTGCTAAAAATGGAAAAATTTCCATTTGCACACCCTGATAAACATGGAAATACTTCAATTTGTACTGTCTGCTAATATTTTTAATTTTCAAATAGTCTACAAATTCCGCACTTAAAATTAGTTTTTAACTAAGATCCATCTGAACGTGAGCCAATCATAAAATTATAAACTTATCTCTGGCAACAGTAAAGTTTATTTTAGAAGTTAGAACATGCATGTCCTAGCTAATGGACCAACTTGCCAAAAGCCATATATACATACAATTTATAAAAGAATCTAGAATTTATCTCTGTCATTATTTTAACAAGTTAAACATTAATAACTAATAAACTGTCAGTGCTATCTGTCTCTCTTCACATTAAATATATCTGTTTCTTCTTCTGTATCTTCCTCCTCTTTATCATTAGGTTCACCATCTTGTAACAACATTTCCATACCATCTTCTTTAGCTGTTGTATTAAGTCTTTCTGATCTACCTATAACAAACATAACAAAAATTACCTTAAATAGTGTTTCATGGTAATGTAGCATACATGTAATAAATCAGAATGTGCCACAAAATTATCATCTCTGGTTTGATAAAAACAAGAGGCCCATGGGCCTTAACGCTCACCTGTGACCTTGACCTTTGAACCCATGAGCTTCATTCAAATATCAAAATGATAATTAGGCCAATATTTTAATATACATCCCTATACAAAAAGTTTATAGTTTTTGAGATAATTATCATTTCAGTACTTGTTTACATCTGTGACCTTGACCTTTGAACTCATGACCTTTATTCATATATCAAAATGACCATTGGGCCATTACCTACAATATTCTAATATACATGCCTTTACAAAAAGTCTTTAGTTTTTGAGATAAATAATCATTTCAGTACTTGTTTACATATGTGACCTTGACCTTTGAACTCATGACCTTTATTCATATATCAAAATGACAATTGGGCCATTACCTACAATATTCTAATATACATGCCTATACAAAAAGTTAATAGTTTTGCAGATAATTAACTATTTTGGTAAACTTGTACATCTGTGACCTTGACCTTTGAACCCATGACCTTATTCGATATATCAAAATGATCGCCATGTCAATACCTACAATTAACCAAAAATCCTATGTCATTATCACCAGATATGTTAAAAAAACAGCATTTTTTATCAAAACTCAAAAACTGGGACATGACCTTGACCTTTGGCCTTGACATCAATCGGAAGAAAATTGCAAGACAAGATCAACAGTGAAAACTTCATACAATTATCTTCAGCTATTATGAAGTTATAACAATAAATGTCTCATTTTAAAAATTACATAATTTTACGCAAAAAAACGCGTAACCTATTTTTTGTCCAATTTTCATGAAAAACACAATTTTAATGTATCTAGGTATCTTGAATCCAAAAATCTTATCAAAATTTGCCTGCACCTTTTGGTTTCAGAGAAGAAGATGTTTTTGTCTTTTGGCTATTTATAGTAACGGCAGCCATATTGTTGGGCGTGGTCAAACCCCGAACACAATTTTGAAAGCCTGTTACCCAGGCATAATAATCACCAAGTTTCATCAAATTTGGCTCAGTAGTTTTGGAGGAGAAGATCAAAATGTAAAGTTTACGCACGACCCACGACACACGACGCACGACGGACGGTGATAGATAGCAATAGCTCATCTGAGCCTTTCGGCTCAGGTGAGCTAAAAATGTTGTGTTAAATAAAGCTGCTGTTTGTTTTATTTTTTTATTTTGACATTTACCATGTGTTTTTTCCCCATTATCTCAGTCTGTGAGAAATCCTAATGCCATTATCAGACCATAACAGAAGTGGCAAATATATGACATAAACAATACATTACATCATGACAACTCATAGCAATGACTGTAATGTGATATCTTGCAGTTTGGTAAGCAACATGATGTATAAGGCAGGAAGTTGAAAATTAAATGATCAGTAATGATCTGGTTTAGGAATAAGCTATTCAAGATAACAGAGAAAGAAAAAGTTCTGAAAAAAACGAGTTTAACAGAACTTGCCACAAATATTCGGATTAAAATCTTTATCATCTTTGGTTTGATTGGAGATGTTCATTAAGTCAGTCGTAAATAAGTCTTTAAAAAGTCTTTAATATGGCACAAGTGACTAAATGCCCCTTAACATTGCAGTTTTAAGTGGTATCACAAAGGAAAAATAAAATAAGGTGTTAAATGTTTTCTAGTAATTATAAATCTCTCTAAGTTAATCCAATTTACAAGAAAATTATTGTTTACTCAGTGCATTTCAATAATATGCATCTCTTTAGAGACCTACATCCTTTGGACTCTAAAGAATGATCTTCAGCATGCACAAAGACAGTATATCTAAAATTTTAGGTAAATCTGCTTTTATAATGACATCTGACAATACTTACTATAAACTGCTTTGAGTATTACATGTAAACTTATCCCACACAAACACATAACTAAACCAATACCATTTATAAAATTCATTTGATCACCATTAACTTTAGCTGCCAAGTATAACGTACACACTTCCTACAATATATAAGTAACAGAAACAATAAGACAAATATATATACACCATGCTTAGTTACAGTAGCCATGACAATGGGGTTCACCCCTGTACCACGTGATACCTTCTAACGTGTCTGCGAAACGCTTGTTTCCAATGGACATCGAATCGCACAATATGACGTTTCCCCGTAAAAACAACGTTATTCAGGGAATTTGTGACCTTGATGTTTTCCAAAATGTTCCGCACAAACATTAAGAGGTATTGACCACGTGGTACAGCGGCGAACCCCATTGCATAGATCACTTGTAAAAAAATATTGAAGTTTGTCCATCAAAAAACTTTAACAGAACAAGAAAATAATCAAAATCACTAGAAGCAATGGATGCTCTATGAATAAATGCTAGTTCCAAGAAGGAAATTTTTTATGTTTTTTCTTCTTCAATTTTTTCTGTTTAAATATACACTAAACACATCACAAAGGAAAATATCTGTATGACAAATACTGGTAGAAGCAAGAGGGCAATCTAACAAAATACATATGTTGAAGAAGTACAGAGATATTTGATTCTATTTGATTCATCTTTCCTTTTGGTTTTTCATTCCTTTCATTTGGGTCGCTTATACTGAGGTGGTCAGTTTTGGGATAGTGGAGTAAATTGAAACAACCAGACAAACTCTCTGACCTTTGACAAGACATCTGACAAACTTTCTTATACTGTAAGAGTACTGTGACCTGTGAGCATCTGGTTTAGACCCTCCAGTAATTGATGTCCACTCATTTAAGTCAAAATATAGGTGCAATTATTCTGAAATAGTTCTGTAACTCAATGCCATAAACAACAGCTAATACCATAATTTTAGAGTAGTGAGAAAAAGAGTTCTGGCAATGTGTTTTGTGCCTCAGTCAAGATTCTTTCACTTATATCAAGGCAGTTAGTTCTAAGATGGTGGAGAAAAACAGTATCTGGAAAAAACAACTGTCGGCAAGCAAATTGAAAAATCTGCTTTAGTGGGCTTCAGGCCTACCACAATTTTTGATAATTGATAATTTATACTCACCTTAAATATACCTGCTATAGATAAAGTTAGACTAGATGTATTTGCTAGAAGCAAAAATTCACTAAATTCTAAGAAGAATGCTAACAATGCACCACCAAACACTAATCCCATGTTTCTCATTAAAATTCCATAATCTTCAAATCTAAAAAACTGATTGGTTGTTGATAATGATAAACCTGTAAAAGATAAAGTGATTGGTTGTTGATAATGATAAACCTGTAAAAGATAAAGTGATTGGTTGTTGATTATTAAAAACAGGTTGTTTTACACAGGGACATAAGCGAAAAAAAACTAAAATACCAGTATATCTGCTTTTCTAGAGTAAATGTGGTTTTACATCCTTGTCAAAATTATTTCACTTATATCCAGACATCACTAACTATGATTAAAATTGCAGAAATCCATATCTGCTTATTGACAGGGAGGCTCTTTAAATGCTTATCTACAACCTTATGGCTTGTATCCTAGATGACGGATGCTTAGCAAAAAGCAATTAGTTGTTAACTTTCTCAGATAAGGTTAGATCCTGATTGATCCAACTCCTACTGTCCGTTTACTCTGCTGGAGAGAAAGGAATAACGCTAATATCTCAAAGATTTGAATGACACAGTTTAAAAACAATGTATAATTTACTTACATGAGCCGAGTCGTTGCTAATAATCCTTATTTCGATCTAATCCGTGCATTATAACTCCTTTAATGCACCAAAAAGTGTTTGATTCTTTTACTTATATGAGCCAAGTCGTAACTAAAAACTTTTGTTTCGGTTCCATCCTTGCTTAATTTATCATTTTATGCGACAAAATATAACCTGGATGGGTGTTTACAATGGTAAAAATTTTGACAAAATGGTGGAGTCTTTTGTGTGACGTAATGATGACGGAAGAATTTATTATTTACGTAGGTTCCCGAGGGGTACAATGAAGGGTAGTTCAAAGGTTGGGTTCAGTTTAAAAGTTTGAATTTACGTCAATTTTTTCAAAAGTTTGAAAATGCAGAAAGGTGGTTCACTTTATTACTTTATTAAATCGATTTTGGTCATCCCGGTTACGCAAAAATCAATCTGTTCTTGAGCTGCACTAACCTACGTAAATAGTCGACTCTTTCATCATGACTAAGTAACATAAAGAACCTCGCCATTTCATAAAAATGATTACCATTGTAAACACCCACCCAGGTTATATTTTGTCGCATAAAATGATAAATTAAGCAAGGATGGAACCGAAACAAAAGTTTTTAGTTACGACTTGGCTCATATAAGTAAAAGAATCATTGATTTGTACCCGTCGTATTGAAATTTATAGAGTATTTTGCGATCTTGCTTTCTCCGAAATAGGCTAAATAAACAGTAACCTCCAACCTATCAAGAAAACACACAACCTACAGAGCTACAATAACAGTCACATCAAAGCAGACAACTACACTTCTAAACACTTGATTCAACTTACCCTCAAAACCGGCAGAGATGGGTATAAGACCGACCATCATCCATGGTTGTATGTGATACATCATGTCTAATGGATTATGTAAACCTGAAACATAGCAAAGATAATGTATCATGGATTGAGCCATTGTATTTATTACTCAATCAACTCTTAGGTCACTAAAGAACAAATCCATAGCCCAGGGATTTATCAGGGTCTTTTGGGAAAAGGTCCTAAATTAAAAATTGGGAAAAACTATCAACCTTTTGCTCATTTTGGGAAAACTTTGATGCCATTAATGGTTAAATCTAATGCTTTTAGTGTATTGAGTTGATTGAAGATTGAGAAAAGCAGCCACATTTATGGCCAGACTTCAGCTATGTATCTAGTACGATTTTTTAATTGGGAATTTTTTCAGTCCATTTTGGGAAAAAAATCAATGTTTTTCCATTGGGAATGGGGCCGAATTTCAGCCCTAAATAGGCCCTTGATAAATCCCTGTAGCCCATACTACTAGAGTTGAGTTGAGCAATGACATTTAAGGCTCCAATAAAGAATCTTTCATTCATATTGTGTCTATCAGTCCTGTTCTGAAGTGGAGTAATGCTATTTAGGGCACCATTCAAAATCCTTTCACTTATATTGAGGTGGTCAGTTCTGGAGTAGTGGAGTGGTGTAATGCTATTTAAGGCACCATTCAAAATCCTTTCACTTATATTGAGGTGGCCAGTAGTGGAGTGGAGTAATGCTATTTAAGGCACCAATGAAATCCTTTCACTTATATTGAGGTGGTCAGTCCTGGGATACTGGAGAAAACCTGTGCTATTACAAGCATGTTATGTTTTACAGAACTTCAAGTTTCCCAATTTATGAAAAGTGTTAATATCCCAAATCTAAAAGCAGAGGGTAGTTTTTTTTGTTTTTTTTTTTAAAAAGTAACAAAATCACTGAGTCTAGAACCTGATGCTTTTCCTGGCAGAATGGGATTTGAACCTAGGCAATGAGACAATGTGATCTGTAAGATGATTTAGACACCCCTGTAAGAATATAGGCAACAATGCAAGACATGCAATACTTATACTGGTATCTAGCCTCAGCCTGTTGTAGCAAGACAAGAAAAAATGAGTAAAGGGCAATAACTCACAGGAAAATGAGCAAACCAAATTATACGATCATCTACTATTAATGTAAAATTTGTAAGATTGTATAAAAGTGCTTCATACTATATGTTTGGAGAATTACTCTGGACAAGAAGTATCTGGACGGACAGAAAGACAGATGGATGGAAGTTCGAGTTTAAAATGTCATTCTTTTTGAAAAGTGGGGGATAAAAAACACAAGAAGCAAGTTTTATTTTCTTACCTATTTCATTTTTCTGAGTAACAATTTGAGCTAAAGTCCAGCGGACTCCTGACAATATGGATGCTGAGAATACCATTAAAAATCCTTCTAAATTAAACTGAGTCGAATGATACGTGAACATAAATAAACCACCAGATATAAATATAATTACGAATACCAGGGAACATCTCTGAAATGTAAAATGTACAAAAACATATCATCCAAGCATTTCCATAAATAAATTTGAAATAAACCTTAATTCCTATACAGTCAAACCTGTCTATAAAAGCCACATAAGAGAACCAGTAAAAGTGGCCTTTATAGGCATATGACCTTTATATACAGGTTCAAAAATATGAATAAGGAGCAATTGGGATAAAATTTTACTGGCCTTTATAAGCAGGTGGTCCTTATATACAGGTGACCTTTAACACAGGTTTGACTGTATTTCTATAAATACACTTAAAGTTCACCGGCCACCATCTTTATTGCTTTTATGTTGCTTGGTTGGTTGGCTATACCTGTGTTTAGCAATTGTTAAGCTATTCATGATGAGAGAAAGTTTATAATTCTCTAAGGATTAACCTGAGAATGAGTTTACATATGTGTGGGGTGTGTGAGTGTTTGTAGTCAGCCTTGTACAAACTCACAATAAGGGCCTTAAGGTGCTAGCTCATAGAGTCAGTATGCCAGAAACAAACATACCAGTCTCTGAGTCACATTATACTGACACCCGCTGAACCAGTTGATACTCTGCCCTCTTAATACAAGGCACGGAAATAGTATTTCAAACTTAACTCTTAGGTATGACCCAGCTGTGGTTCAAACACACAATTTCTTGCTCTTAGGGGAGGCACTCTACCACAGAGACTGTGAAGCAGTTATTGTGAAAGGTATCATAAAGGGATTTTATTGTATACCTATATTTCCTGGTAGCCAAAACCGCCATTGACTACTAATTTCTGAGAAATTCTTTAAAAAAGTAACATATTTTATACAATTTGTGAAACAAGACACACTCACCTGAGGACATGTCATATCTAAGGTCTTGCTCAACTATATGTATAAAAAGGAAGTAGGAAGAATAAAGGTAAATAAAAAACAAGGCTATTTCAGTATTCTTATACATCTGTAACCTTGACATTTGAACCCATGAATTTAGTGAATATACCAAAATGATACTTTTAAAAGGACTACATGTTTATTTCCACAAATTTTGGAAATTTAGCAACTATTGATTTTAGATTTGTGTAAACCTAGGTATACTACATATTAAGATATTTAGACAGTTATAAATTACTCACGGCTCTTTCTAATCTAAATATAATGGAGAACATGAGTATAAATATCACAGCTGTCGACTTTGTCATGGTATATCTGAAAATATAAATATACATTTATAAATTAACAAATTAACACATAAATCATGGCTCTGTTGATTAATGAATAAGTTTTTCATATGACATTGACCTTTTTATCCCTCAGTCTTGGTGACCTTGACCTCGACCTTTTTATTCCTCAGTCTTGGCAAGTGAATAACTGTATTAAGTGTCTGGATAAACATAAGTCTTAAAATAGGAATTGTCAAATAATACAAGCAAATAGTTGTTTTTATATGACCTTGACATTTAAATTCCTCAACCTTGGCAAGTGAAGTGTCTGGGTAAACACATTCATCAATTGACCTATCGCCGGCCACGCCCACTTCCGACACTGGCCGCCATCACGGTACCAAAGCAGTTTCACGGCAACTAATGATGTTCTAGTGTCAGTAATGTCATTAAACCGCACAATTCAGGCTGAGTTTTCATTCTTTTTGTGTGTAATTCAAGCATGTCAACCACTTGTCGGAACATAGTGGGCGTGGCTAGCGATCTGTCAATTCTAATGACAATGCAATAACTTTTAATATAAGTTGGTTGGCTGGTTAGAAAGGAGTTTTATGTCATTTTAAACCCCAGTCAGGAATCTTTCACCTATGACTGTGATCCATAAGCATTTGTTTTAGACCATACAGCTACTGACGACCTATTCTTTTGATTCAAGAAAAAGGACACAGATGACTTAATTCATCAGCGTTTACAATTTTATAAACATTTACTACCTTTGATATTTTTTATGTCTCATACTACCATGTTCCTTTCACTCTCAATTTTGATTTTAATTATACACATGGGGGTGTAGCTAGCTAAACAGGAGGTGCCTACCCTTCAGGAGCATCCCACCTCACTTACCTGGGAGAAGTTTGAATTTTAACCTAACTTGTCATTTTCAAAGTTTTTACTTTACTTTGGGATAGTGATTTGGACATGGATTTGTATGTTTGTTTATATTGCACCCAGATAATGTACAATCTTTAACCAAAACCTAATGGATACAATGTTGTGTGTTTGAATAAATAATCAAAAACAAAGATACCAATCCATGTCCTTCAGCTGAGAAATATTATTTGGTAAGCATCCATCCATGTGTTGCTCCTTATGAGGAAGGGAGCTAGATTTAGCTAGTGCATGTTCATGTCATGAATATTTAAATGTAATACTTACAAGGAGACAGTTATAAATTCAAAACTCCAGTTTGATAAAGCTATATCTAAAATACTGGCAAGTCCTACAACATACCAAATAATATTACAAACATTGTATAAATTAAACACAGCATCAGTAGAGCTATGAGAAGGACATTGCAGCTCACCTGAACATTTAGTTCAAAAACAGGAAGCATTTTGTCAGTTATTATTGAGTATTATTACTATTCATGGAAAGTTCTTTAATAATAATTACATATATGCTATTTTGACTTATTTTTTGTGTTGAAATTAATGGGAGCATGTTATATGCCATGGCATATAACATAACATGATAATACATATTTCCTACTGTCATGTGATGAAATGTGGATGGAGTTATAACAAGAAATATGAGACTGCCAGGTCATTTGAAGACTTCAAGTACTATTTGTTCTATGTTTTTAAACTACAAGTTTATTGTCAAACCTCTTTCTAATACCAAAATTTGATGCAACAAATACAACAAGTAGTTACAATGAATCAAGGTTTTACTGTACTATAATTTTACTTACCAGTAGGGAACACTTTTTTAAAATACATCCCCCACTGTAATGTTATTCTTTCTTCTTTGTTTTTACATTCCAATAACGAGCGGAAAATACCGGCTAACATAAATTTTACTACTAAATGAGCCATTGTCAGTGATAATGGAAGCTTAAAAGCCTGAAATAAAATTATATAACCATAAATTTATTTTGTATAAAAGTATGTAAAAATCGCACACAAACAAAACAGTTCATGTTCAAATCACAATCTTAAAAACAAAGTAAAAAAACTTTTGACAACAAGCAAATTATGCTGAACATGTGAACTTCTACCAGCAGAGCGAGCCCAGGTGCTCCAGAAGGATAAGCACCTGGTGTTTAGGTAGCTATATCTGCCACGTGTGTAATCAAAATTGAGAATGAAAGGAACATGAAACTATAGGACGTCAAATATATATAGGGTAAGTTTGGATACAAAGATGTCATACTGCTCAAATATACCAGTCAAATCTAATTATTCTTTTATCTGACTGGGGTTTGAACCCCTAATCTGAACTCTGTGGCTGAGTAGTCTAACACCAGATTACAACTTATACTCTCACCATCTAGGATCAAATCCCACTTAGGCATATCCTAGTGTGAGAAAATTTGACATTTCTTTTGTTGAAGGGCAATGGTTTTCTCTGGGTACTGACTGTCTTTATATAAGTGAAAGAGTCTTGATTGTGGTGTAAAACAGTCCATGATTATAACTTATGCTGGTAGATGCATCTTATCCAAAGGCTAGTTTTGAATTCTCATTTTCATCACACAATCATCACAGACTTGGTGTGCCTGCGGATGTTTATTTGTTTGCTCAATCTCTTTCAATTGCTTTTAGTTCTTGTTGTGAGGGCCCTCTGTAGTGGCCACAGTTAGCCTACTCATGTTAAAACTTTACAGAGGTTTCTTTAGTGTGCACTTAGAAACAGGACTTCGATTTTCAGTCTCAGTAATAAGATTTTTACCATTCCAGTATGATCAGGAATGAAATGAGTCTTGAGTGAGGTTTAAAACTGAAACCCAGTGACAGTACCACTAGTTCATGTTGGCCCATAACTATCTCTGACTAGTTTTGACCAGTTTTATCCCGCTTACTTACATGAATAAATCTTTGGTTGTAAAATGTCAGTGATATCGAGAATGTATAATAGAAGATGATCAGACATAGCGTCTTGACGGCGAGGGTAAAAAACGACACGGAGCACACAGACTGTTTAACAATCTCTGCTTTAGGCTCCAGTACATTCTCCAACTTCTTTAGTTTCAGCTTCTTCTTCTTACTTTTTACATCAGCTTTCTGCATGGCTAAAATGTTACAAGAGATTCAGATAAATAATATATTGTTAAGTAAAGGCTTAGAAACAATTAAAAGTCCAAGCCCTTGACTTTCAGAATCTCAGGAACCAAACCATATAAACAGATCTACTCTTCCCTAGAGTCAGGAATGAAATGCAATTCCCAAAGTGGGGTCATTCAGAAGAGACCTTAAAAACTGATGCCGTGATGGCTGTGTCATGGTTTGTGTGTCTCGTTAAAGAACCCTTCCTCAACTTTGCCCTGAGCACACTGCAAAGGTCAAAATTCCTCCCACTTCAACTATAGCATGTATAGCTGGTAATATCTCAATATAAGTGAAATATTCTTGACTGGGACTAAACCCCAGATATTCAATTCAAAACTTACTGTATATTTTTCCAAATAAGTTTGGAAACTTTACCAAAGTTGAATAAAATCAACTCCAAATTTTCCTTGAAACTAGAAACAACTCCAGACTTTGTATGAGCACTCAGCATGAGCAGTGGAAACAACTCCACTTAGGATAGGTACTCAGGATCACAGATGCACAGTTGAAACAATGCCAGACTTTGGATGGTACTGATAACAAATCCAGGCATTGGATGGGCACTGTGTATGAGCAATGGAAACAGATTGGCACTGGAAATAAATCCAGACTATGGATGACCACTAAGCATGAGCAGTGAAAACAACTTGACTTAAGATAAGCACTGCGAATGAAAATCGAAACAATGCCAGACTTTGGATGGGCATTGAACACAACTCCATACTTTTGATGGGTAGTGGAAAGTTCAAACAATGCCGTACTTTGGATGGACACTGTGTATGTAAAATTTAATCAACGCATATTTTGATGGACACTTTAAGGATAGTGAAAACATCCCCAGACTTTGGATGGGCACTGCAACACGTTATCCTTTCAATTCATTCACTTACTGGATAGCAACTTAAGTTGCTTATTTACCTGTTAAATATGTCACTACAAATGAATTAAATTTAGTTCACATCTTGGACATAAATATCACTCATTGAGTTGATTTTAAACTTGGTTTCGATTTGTAACATCATCCGGTCTGTTTGTTTTTCGCCACACGTCAAATAACATTAAAATCCTAGGCGAAATCCTGCATGAAATGTCTTTTGAAAAATGACCATAATCAGGTGCGACAATTCACAAGGCGCTTATATCGTTGAAAATCTTTTTTTTCTCTTCTTATTATCTCCCTTAGACCAATCTTTTTTTTTTTTTTTAAAAATAATAAAAAAAATAAAACAAAACTTTACAGAGGTATCAATTGTGCCCATGGATTTCGTTGAAATGTAAATACTTTTAGCTATTTTAGCCAAAAATTGCATATGTGTTGCATAAATTTGGTTTCAGTTATTTTTACTGCTTTGGTAAAATAAAACTTTTTAATTTTATGGACCATTAGGGAACCTATAATGACAAAATTATGTCTAGTGGTGTTGTTAGGTTTACAAAACTTCTGAATTCGGGGCCTTGGATATAAATGAAAAATAATGTCAAATGGTATATTTAAAACAGTTTTAAATGTCCTTAAAACATATTAATTAAGCCTTATTTAAATACTAGTAATCAACAACCCGACATGCGGTCACGGTTCATAAATTTACAAAAGTTATAAATATTGACTTTTGATGTTATTTTTACCAAAATTAATATTTTTAATTGCTATCTTGCATGTATTTCAGCCTAGGAAAAGATGCATGTCACAGTATTTTCGCAGATTTACCATGCTTTGAGTAAACTTGGTGGAGACATTTTTTAAAATCAGTTGAAGAGAATACGTAGAGTAGTGTTGTTTTACGCCACTGTTAAGATTCTTTCACTTATATCGTGACGGGCAGTTCTGAGGAAGCCCGGGCGCCTAATAAAACCACTGACCTTCGGTAAACGGAACTGGCAGTAAATCTGCTCGAGTTTCATTCCAGCCGAGGCGATGAAAGGCGCTATATAATCAGTAAGCAGGCTTTTTAAACCACTTAGCCACTGAGAACTCTTGTTTGAAAAAAAAAAAAAAAAAAAAAAAAAAAAAAAAAAAAAAAAAAACATGCGCATTATTTTTCGGCAATATTATCTGCTTCGGTAAATGACCAAACATTTTTTCTGAACAGTCCATTCTATCGGGTGACGATGCTGAAAGAAAACGGCTTTCCTCGTGCAATTACCATAGCAACGGGTACAGGAACAACCTAACGGTAAATGGAATAATCCAAATTTAGAAGAAGCACTTCCTTCCGTCATCAGTACCAAAGAGCGAAACAGGTGACATCCAGCGCAGCATATTCAAGGTAAGTAGAAAGCGGAAATAATTTGGTAAATTATTTATGGTTTCAAAAATGAACAATAAATTGCGCGCTATAACTTCCAACCTCGTTTTAAAATAAGCCAAATTGCGTGTTTACCTACTGTTGTATGGCGCTTCGTTTTGAACATTATTTACACTTTGAAAGTTCAGAAACAGCTTTGATTTAATTGTGATTATAAATAACAGACATTTATCATAACTGTATGATTTTTTAACATAAATTTATCTCTAAAAGTACATGAAGAGGTCAGTGCATTTATGAACTATATTTTAAAGTTCATAAAAGGAAATTGAATGGACGACCACAGACCTTACACGGCGATTGGTTTCTCCCCGATTTAACTACCCCGTGCACGCACTTTTTCTTGTAACATTGTATATTTAAGTCGGGTACTGTGTTGATCACAGCGACTTCACTGCATGGGTTCAAACCCCACTCGGGGCAGATACATGTCTAATAAAGTATGCTTCCGGAAGGTCGGAGGATTTCCCCGGTTTCCTCAACCACTGCTGTAGCTCAGTTGGTAGAGTGCTCGCTCCGTAAGTGAGAGGTCGTGGGTTTCAACCTCGAGCGTGTCTGACCCAAGACTTGAAAGTGGGTAGTGACTGTTCTTTCGCCAAACACTCGGCATTACGAAATGAAAGTCACGGTTCTTTCGGATGGGAACTTAAAATAAACGTTGTCCCGTGTCACGGTAGGCTTGGCACGATAAAGAACCCTTCTGTATAATGCCATCAGCGCAACGCACAGGCACAATTTTCGCACCTTTGCCTCTAGCTGGCGACGTCGCGATATAAGTGATATATTTTTGACTGGGAACGTTAAACATCATTACTCAACTCAACTCTCTAGTTTCCTCCACCATCCCTGAACGGACCCAGATACAACAAAATCTGCAAATAAAGACCAACCACAGGATCAAAGAAATAATTATAGTCTTTATAGACAGTTTGTCTGTATAGAGTTTATTTTGGTTGAAACATGAAGCATGCCAAACGAATCTTAGGACGCTGGTCTTAATGGACAGGTGCTTTTTACAAAGAGTTGTTAGCTTTACCAATTTTAAAGTATGCAATATAGAGGTGGTCGCTATGTACAGTAGGTTTTACTACATGGACGGGGATCTTTACATGGGAGGTCCCCAGTTATAGCAGGTTTTGCTATTTAGACGGATGGTCTTTGTAAAGGTGGTCGCTATAGCGGGATTGTCTGTATAGACAGGTGATCATTTGCTGTATAGACAGGTGGTCTTTTTTATTTATCCGCTTTTGAGTCTTATGCAAGTAGGATTTTCAATAAATATAGGAATGTAACTGAAAAATAGAAATTTGTAAATCCCAATGACAATATCAATCTATGTCCAAATCACAATCTTAAAGCAAAGTAAAAACTTTAAAACTGGCAAATTAAGTTAAACCCTTCCACCAGGTAAGTGTGCCTGGGTGCTCCGGAAGGGTAGGCACCTCCCGTTAAGCTTGCCACACCCACCACGAGTGACACATTTGAGAATGAAACATGAAACTAAGAAGCGTCAAATATATCCAGAATAATTTTGGGTACATTGATAACAATTGTGATGGCGATCATAATGAGGACCCTGATAAGCTTAAGCCTGGAATTGTAATACTCTGTTGTAACCAAGGATACTATAAAACATAGTAAAATTAAAAAAGGTTTGTTTAATTTTCAGCATGGAGAAGAAATTTAATATAGAAAACATCATTGGTGACAGCAGTAGCATGCAAAAGGGTGATGGTCGTAATGTCAAAAGGCCTCATTACAAACGCCACCCCAAGCCTCCTTACTCCTACCTAGGACTAGCAGTGATGGCTATAGAGCTCTCCGAGTCCAAGATGTTAACACTGTCTGGGGTCCAGGAAGAGGTTAAGAAAATGTTCCCATTCTTTGCAGGCGAATATGATGGCTGGAAAGACTCCATTCGTCACAATGTTTCATCTAACCCTTGTTTTGTCAAAATTGATTCCTCAGGAAATATTGCCGTGAAAGGAAAAAGTAAATTTTGGGCAGTGGATTTGACGCTTGTACCTCCAAACGCTTTTAAGAGACAGGAAACCAAGGTGTCTAGAGATGGCGATTGGGCTTTGTATTTACACGATGAATTAGGTGTCCCACCATTGTTGGAAGCCGATTGGTCTGGAACGACTCCAGAATCTAACAGACGACATTACGTGACGTCATTACCGTACTTGTCAGACGAAGCTTTGTGCGAGTCACCAAATTTTGAAGCCAGTTCACTTGAAAATGTCAAATACCTCGACAGAAGCAACTGGAACATAAGTAACAGAGATAAACAAAATCACTCCATGATTTCACCAAATACAAATGCTTTTGTAAGTGGCGACCCAAATCATTCAAAAAGACAAAGCACGGATCCAAAACCAGGACTACCTTCAAACATGGACGCCGTTATAAAACTTATGGCTACACCCGTAACAGGCAAGGAAGAAAGTATGGACGCCAATAAAGCTGTTAACAATCTGAAGTTATTGTGCCAGAACTTTGATGTCAACCAATCACGTGAGACTGGTAATTACTATGCAGCTAATCCGATGGCGTATCTTCAGAAAGGTTCGTGTTATGGTTATGACGGCATATCCAATCAGATTTATCCATATTATATGTCGTCTGCTAATTGGTGGAATCCCTTCGCACCCAATTACCAATCAAATTACTACTGTAATACACTTCAAAACAACGGTAATCAATTCGGTTGCGCGCCATATTATGGTCAAGTCGCTTTACCACTTGGAAATCAAGACCAAGTAGGTCCTGCATTTAGTGTTGTTTCGGCTTCCACACAAGGTGTAACGGAAGCATCAAACATCAACATGCTCCCCAACCCTGACGCTTACACGCCATGTCAGGTAGCAAGTTCAGTGGTTCCCCAAATGTGTGGCAGTTCACCATTAACCAGTGATTGTAAAGCTTTGTTGCAGGCTGACAATAATATTCACGACAGTGTCCGGAACTAATGTTGGAAGCAATAGTACAGACTTGAATATGTTACGACAGATTGTTTAGTCATATATTAGCTAGTCTTCCATTTTTCATCTAACAACAACGATTTAAATGCATGCTTAAATCTATAACAGATATGTAGCAACTCCTGATGTAGTTCAACGACTTCATTAGTCGTCTAAATAACAACGCCTAGTGAAGTCTGGACTTCATGAAGTGTTGACAATTTTAACGCCTAATGTAGTCCTAAGATTGAGACTAAAAGTCAAATACAGACGTTTAATTTGGAGAAAAATTGTTTTGTAATACAAAAAAGACTTCTCGTCTGAAGCCTCAATCTTTGGCTTTTATTAGACGTCGAAATTGTCAACGCCAATTGAAGACTTCATTAGGCGTTGTTACTTTGACGCTTAATCTTACTTAGGCGTTTGACTTCAGTAGGAGCTGTTACACAGCTAGTTTTCTTTAGCAAGGCAAAGATTGTTACATTTTTTCGGTATTAGTAACGTGTACTAATTTTTGGTATACTAAATTTACCATAATAATTGCTATGTAACCAAGGCAATATTTGTTATATACATTATTTTGAAATTTTACGTTAAAACTATCTTTTTTCTATTTTATTTATTTTAAATTTTAATTTGTTGACAAATGTTTGTCCAATATTTGAACACTTTTTCTCATTTATTATGTATTTTGAATGGTCTTTTTATAATTTTAAAAACAAATTCCAATTGTTTTTAAGTTTTTATAGACATTTTCTTACTTTTATATGTTATTTTTGTTTGGTTGTTTTATTTTAGTGGTACATTGTGTTTTTTGTTTCCGGTTTTAAGGTTTTTTTTAATTCTTATTTCAGTTTTTATGGTTTCAGAAAACGTATTTTAACCATTTATTTACGTTTGGTTTTGTTTCGCATGATGCTTTGCATTTTGTGCAGTTTATATTTTTTGCTATTTTATATTTGGTTACATGAAAATGGTAAAAACATGTAGCATTTCTTTTTACATTATTTCATTTGGTTTGATAATAATTAGTCAGTATAATTACATCGCATTTGACAATTAACGCCAATTCTAATAAAATAAGTGGTTGTGAGACTTAATTTTGTTTGCATTTTATGTCATGTTTAGGGTACATTGTACCTCGGTGGCCGAATGGTCTAATGTCTAATGTACAGCCGTTGGTCCGTATGTCCAGCCCACTCCTCCAACACTAGTACTTAAAAATATTTTTCTACTAAACTTTGTATGCATGTACATGATTACCAGGCTATAATGTTTTGTTCATTGTGTCGTATGCATTTTACATGGCAATTTACTTTTAAATGCATTATTCCATTACAATTTAAAATTGTCACCTGGCAATTGTGTGCCTCCAGAAGAGCCAACGTAACTTTGGGTACATGTCTCAAAGTTATGTCCCTTTGAAATTTTTATAATGATTTTCTTATTTGGCCTACTCCTCCTAAACACCTGGCCCCAGTTTCACAATCATTTCTTAGCTAAGATTGTCCTTAACTTAAATCTGGGAAAATTTCAAATCTTTATAATTTTGTTAATTTTCCAGATATTCAGAAATTTAAGCTGTCATTTTAAGACCTAGATTTAAACATTTTCATTTAGTTTTGACAAAAATATTCATCAGTAGTTCCAAAAATAGATAACCAAAATTTGCTAAATTTAAGTTAAGGAAAATCTTAGCTAAGGAATGATGTGAAACTGGGGCCTGAACAGAATAGGGCATATCATGGACTAGAGCCTTAATATTTGTTTCCCTTTCACATTTCAAATATTACTTGCCACCATTGCGACCTTTACCAGCAGTTCAAGGGCAAACATTTAAAGAGTGTATCTTTCTCCGCCTAGCGTCGGTGGCTCAATGCTAGAGCGTCCGTATTTGGAGCGGAAGGTAGTGAGTTCGAACCCCGGCCGGGCCATACATAAAACTTTAAAATTTGAGGTGCTTTTTCAAGTCTGGTGTTCGTTACTAAGAGAACAGAATATTGTCTGTTGTACCGGTGTCAGTATAATGTGACTTGGGGTGTGGTATGCTTGTCTGTGGCGTTCCAACTCCGCCAGCTAGCACTTTAAAGGCGCTCTAGTACAGGTCGCACCATAAAACACATTGCACTTCTCACGCATACCATACTCAAACTTGCACTTAGATTGATCCTTAAAATTAATAAATCTGTTCTCGTCGCGAATAGATGACAAATTGCTGATGCGAAACATGCATATATTCAATACGGGTGTATCTTGCTCCACCAAGCTGCGCTCTTGTTCTATTCAGAAATAGGATACCTGCCGATATTCGATTACCTTTTCTATAACAGTAACTTAAGTAGAGAAAGTGTCTTGTTATACATTATCGCATCGTCAAATAAACTGCTTAGTGGTAGACCGTCCGCCTCGAGAGCGGGAGATCAACGGTTCGAACACCGACCTGGTCATACACAAGACTTTAAAATTTGAGAAAGATTCCTCGTCTGACGCTGGGTATTTAATTAAAGGTTCAATTGGTTCATCTCCTGTCTTGGGAAGTGGTAAACTTCTCTGCGGCTTACTGACTGTAAAGTAGCGAGCCGCCCAGAGTTAAATTAGCCCTGGTACACATGGTACAAGACATGCCATAAAACACTCGCATAATTAGTGCACACATGGACTTGTTCTTATATTAACCCTTAGATTGATAAATCTGATTACTGATGCGACGTAAAAATAAAATCAACGGCCTAGAAAAATACTAAAGTGTACCCACTGTCCTTAAACCAACTTTTCTATTAAGAAACCCTGTAGATATTTGATTACCTTTTCTATAACAGTAACGTAAGTAGAGAAAGTGTCTTGTTATACGTTTAAGTTATTAAAAGATCACATCGTCAAATACTAAATGCTTATCATTCTACTTCAATTGATTTAAATAGCAGAATAAATATTGTTGTCAAACGTGAAATATTTGATCTGCCAAATACACATCGATAACGTTACAGTAAATATAAGGCCACGGATATATGTTTTATGTTTGTTGTTTGCAAGTAAGCGGTGTTTACATCCCAGTCAAGATTTTTCAATTACATCAGTTTAATATCATCGGTTAGTTATAACATAAATGAGTTAACGTGTATGATTTTTGTACAAATTATGTTGCTTTTGCAAAATGTCCATTTCATTTTTTCATAACATAAAGAAAAGTATTTTCATTGTATCATTTCTGATAATTGAATTTATAGAATCTTTAAACAACAAAAACAATTTAAATTAAAAAAATGCAAGTAAAATAAGCATCGAACTAGAAACACAGCCAATAATATAATCCAATTAGCTTGCTATCTTCTAATTGATTGGGGGTGTTGATCTAGTCGGTCATTATACACTTTTCATACACCCAAGAGCATAGTGACTAGATGTCCCTAGGATTGCAATTTGAGCAGAAAATAATTAAACATGTCCTGAAGGTTTTTTTCTAAACACTTCCGTATAATAAACTGCAAACAAGAAAAAACGCTCTAGATAGGAAGTAAAACGCCAACACTTCATTTTCTTCAGCCAAACCACTGGACAGCATTTTATAAACAGTGTCCGTCCAAAGTTTGGAGTTTCATAATGAGTTGTCTCAATATGCTTATTCTGTTTTGTTTGTTTTTGCCTATCCTATCCGTATATTATTGTTCTGAGCTCCGAGTTTTCCATTGATTTAGCTATTACCATATGCACGCATATCAGCTACAAGTCACGAAACAAGATTACAAACAGAGAATTACTCATATGTGGCCTGAGCATATGGATTTAAATTAAATGTATGTACAAGGTGTTTGGGACCATTTAACTTACCTTATTGACTACTAACAAACTCCGGTTATATATTATAAAGGTGAATTTATGTTTTAGCGGTGATGTTGGGTGTGAAAATAACTGAACGGATATGTGATATTATTTATTGAAATTTACAACATTATTGAAAACAACTGGGAAAAATTCTGCACTATCAAAAACAAGCTAAAAATGGAAAAATAATCGGCGATAGTTTCAACAGTTTTATTCTTAGTTTTTGGAAGCGGTGATGGTAGCGTAAAAAAACTGGATTGAAAAAAACCAATATTAACATCAGGCATTAGGATTGGAAAAAATCTACACAGCCAGAAACAGCGAAAAATGGAAAATAATCCGTGATCGTTAAAACAGCTTAGTTTATGAAAAGTAGTGTTTTTTATGTTTTAGTGGCGATGTTGGGCGCAAACAACTGAACTGACATTTGATTAAAATTATTTATTTGAAAAACAATATTAACATATTGGGGGAAATTATACACAAAAAACCCCGGATAAATATAACTCGAGTAAATGGCATTTAATATATTATTTTGTTGTTGCCGTACATCGACTTAATACTTTTCAATATGACTGATGTGGAAAACAGTGTTTCACTCAAAGAACAGACAAAATCGAAAGACAGCGAAAACCGAAATGCAGCAAAGGAAAATCAGGACGCCAACGGTCAAGAAAATGGCGGGGACGAAAAGTTGGACATTGGGGACGAAAAGAAGGACTTGGGGGACGAAAAATCGAAATCCGAGACGGACGAATCAAACCTTATAAGGAGCGAAACATGTACAATATGTGACAACAATAACGTGAGTGATGAAGATGACATCACTATTTGTAAACTGTGTGACAAAAGTTTAACGAAACCAAAATGTCTTCCGTGTGTCCATTCATTTTGTGAAAGTTGCCTCGGTTCGTACATACTGGAACACGCCAACGAGGAAAATAGGACCGATTCCAGTTTCCAATGTCCAGTCTGCCGGACAGTGGTCGTGATGCCAGAATTATCTATAGAGACTTGGATAAATCTGCTGCCAAACAACCGATTGCTAATAAATCTTGTGGAGAAAATATCGCTACAGAAAGCGACCACGTGTGAACCGTGTAAGAGGGGTCAGGAGGAGAAGGACGCTGTCTCCTGGTGCAAAGATTGTGGGGAAGCGCTTTGTGAACAGTGTACAGTTTATCATCAAAGAATGAAACTACTAATGGAACATACTGTACTGAATCTGGAAGAAATTAAACAAGAACCAATCAAATTAGCCGACACAGAAGACATTTGTCCTAATCATGGCGGGAAATTCATTGAAGCCTTTTGCCATGATCATGAAAAGTTGTGTTGTGTCGAATGTGTAACAGAAACGCACAGGAAATGTCACATAGTAACGCCCCTTGATGACGTAGCAAGTGACACCCAGAAAGACAAGCGAGTCACTGATCTGTCAGAGCGACTTGTAAAAGTAGATGACGATGCCATTGCAGTGATAACAAGTAGGAATGTCAACATTGAGAATCTGAGCAGACGACAGGACGACATTCTTGATGAGATTGCCGCTTTGAAACGAGAAATTAACGAACATCTGGATCAAATCGAAGAGAAAATTAAAGAAGAGTTTTCTATCATGCACAGAGCTTTAGTGGAAGAACTGAAGATACAACGACAAGATTTTGAATGCTTGCACAAATCTATAGATAACGGCCAGAAGGTATTGAAGGCGTCCCTGGCACACGGAACCGACCGACAGATCTTTATAACAGCCCATAGGCTGAAGAAACTATGTGAGGAACACGAGTGGTATATAAAGTCAGAAAGCGGCAAAATATATCACCTTGAGTATGACCTTGACCTTGAGAAAACTCTTCAAACTTTGACAAAGAATATTCCTTCCGTAGCCAGAATCAGCGTTAAGAAGTACGCCTCTAATTTAGTTCCCGCCTTTATGAAGGATATGCAGGCGATCGATGTTGGGGAGGTAAACGGAAGGTGCCAATCAGACAAAGAACGTTGCTGGTTTACAGGAGGTGCCTTCTTACCGAATGGTGACGTCATATTTGCTGATTACAAAAACAGCAAACTCAAACGTTTCAACAAGTCCTATGAGTTAGTGACAGACCTGGCCCTGGAAGGAAAGCCATGGGATGTCGTTTTGCTTGATGCTACACACATTGTTGTTTCATTCCCAGATGATGGAAAAATGGCTTTTGTTACATTAAACCCAGAGTTGGACAATGCTACAAGCAATATGGAAAATTTCGAGGTGGACAATAGTTCTACAAATAACATGGAAAATCCAGAGTTGGACACTAAAAACGCCAGTTGCATGGAGTGCATCTATGTTGATGCCAAACCTGGTTGCCATGGCGTTGTGTACTGTCGGGACAACATTGTTGCAGCTTGTTCAAACCAGATAAGATTCATATCAAAAGAGGGCGTATTGGAAAGTTCCATTGACATTGGAGAGCGCGGTAGCCGCCATATTCATTCCACCAATGATTCCCGCCTCGTATATTCAACAAAGGCTTCAATCGTCTGCATGTCAATGGAAGGTGAAGACATCTTTCAGTATTCCAGCAAAGATTTGAGATCCCCGCGAGGTGTCGCCACTGATAAGGAAAGAAATTATTATGTCTGTGGAATGGATTCGAACAACGTTCACCAATTGGATTCGAAAGGAAAGTTGGTGAAAATACTTCTGGGCACAAAAGATGGCATCAACAACCCGTATGCTGTTGGATTTGAAAAGGAAAGTACCAGGATGTTTGTTACTCAGATGGACTGTGATACTGTAAAATTCTTCAAACTTGTTACAAAATGGTGATATAATGAACTTAAAAGCTAGATAGAGCCGGAATACTGTTACCAACATCATAGCTTTTAGTATTCGATATTGTGCTCTTGATGGGCTTACTATTGCGTTTTGTGAATCCATAAACGGTTATTTTTATTATAATGTACTCCGACTATTGCCAATTGAGTACTGTATGTGTGTTGTTCCACTGCAAATGTTTATTCATATATCACAATACTAAAAATTCCGATACCATTCTTGTTATTTCAAAATATATAAACATGGTAAAACCGTGAGCAAAGTGAAGGATAGTGATTGTTATAAAATGGCAGTGTAAATATTGGAACAATTATATATTGAGTTTATATTGTATTTTGTGTCTATAGTTTATTATCATGTAGTGCAGTGGAGTATTATTTAATAGGTGTTTTACGTCCGTGAAGTATTTCATCGATATCAATGGGATGATAAATACATATTATATACACAGTGTGTATGTACAACACTCAGAATCAGGTCGAGTCCTTTTTTCGTAGCCGTATCACTACGAGTCGCGCTTGCGCGACGAGTAGTGATACAGCTACGAAACAAGAGGCCCATGGGCCTTATACGCTCACCTGATAACTAATGGCTAGCTGATAGATTTAAAGAAAACATAAATACTAAACCCCAATGAATTTTTTCTTTACATCAAAGTGATCATTGCATCAATACCTACAACATTCTAATATACATGCCTATACAAAACTTTTATAGTTTTCAAGATAATTAACCATTTCAGTATTGTTTTCGCATCTGTGACCTTGACCTTTGAACCCATGACCTTTTTATATACCTCAAAATGATCATTGTATCAATACCTACAACATTCTAATATACATGCCTATACAAAAAGTTTATAGTTTTCAAGATAATTAACCATTTCAGTATTGTTTTCGCATCTGTGACCTTGACCTTTGAACCCATGACCTTTTTCTATACCTCAAAATGATCATTGTATCAATACCTACAACATTCTAATATACATGCCTATACAAAAAGTTTATAGTTTTCGAGATAATTAACCATTTCGGTATTGATTCGCATCTGTGACCTTGACCTTTAAACCCATGACCTTTTTCTATACATCAAAATGATCATTGTATCAATACCTACAACATTCTAATATACATGCCTATACAAAAAGTTTATAGTTTTCGAGATAATTAACCATTTCGGTATTGACTCGCATCTGTGACCTTGACCTTTGAACCCATGACCTTTTTCTATACATCAAAATGATTGTTGTATCAATACCTACAACATTCTAATATACATGCCTATACAAAAAGTTTATAGTTTTCGAGATAATTAACCATTTCGGTATTGTCTCGCATCTGTGACCTTGACCTTTGAACCCATGACCTTTTTCTATACATCAAAATGATCGTTGTATCAATACCTACAACATTCTAATATACATGCCTATACAAAAAGTTTATAGTTTTCGAGATAATTAAACATTTCCGTATTGTTTCGCATCTGTGACCTTGACCTTTGAACCCATGACCTCTTTCTGTACATCAAAATGATCGTTGTATCAATACCTACAGCATTCTAATATACATGCCTATACAAAAAGTTTATAGTTTTCGAGATAATTAAACATTTCCGTATTGTTTCGCATCTGTGACCTTGACCTTTGAACCCATGACCTTTTTCTATATATCAAAATGATCGTTGTATCAATACCTACAACATTCTAATATAAATGCCTATACAAAAAGTTTATAGTTTTCGAGATAAGTAACCATTTTGGTATTGTTTTACATCTGTGACCTTGACCTTTGAACCCATGACCTTTTTCTATACACCAAAATGATTGTTGTATCAATACCTACAACATTCTAATATACATGCCTATACAAAAAGTTTATAGTTTTCGAGATAATAATTATAATCAGAGGTAAAAAAAATTAGGTCACGACCTTCATAATTGACCTTGACCTCAATTTGAAGATACTAACAAGAAGATGTCAAAACTGAAAACCCCATGTCATTATCTGGCCAAATAGTCAAGTTATAACAATTTGAAGCTATTTTACGATTTTTTCAAAATTAAACGCAAAAACGCGTAACCTATTTTTTATCCGAATTTCACAAAATGAACAAACTATAGGCTAAAGACCCTAGAGAAGCCAAATATCACATCAGATTTTTTCTCTAATCAATACTTTCGGAGAAGAAGATTTTTTAAGATTTTTGCACCCCTAGGTCACCTTGACCTAGTTATGGTAGCCATGGCAACACCACGAACAAATTTGAATTGCACCGACCAAGACATGCATCTGACCAAGTCTCGTTGAAATCTGCCCAGTGGTTCGTGAGAAGAAGATGAAAATGTAAAAGTTTACGACGACAACGACGACGACGACGACGACGACAGACAACGGACAAATTGTGATCAGAAAAGCTCACTTGAGCCTTTGGCTCAGGTGAGCTAAAAAGGACGAGACCTGATACGAAGGGTTGTACATACACACTGTGTATATAATATTTTTATCTAACATTTCCAATTAGGTTATTTAAAATAATGAAAAAACAATACTTTATGTGAAAAAAATACATTTTACCACAGAAAACCACTGAACTATGTTATGACCGACAAATCCAAGACTCCCTGATGACGTAACAATGAGAAAGTGCACGTGCGCTTTACCACCACACTGTGGTGATAGTTGTATCACCACACTGTGGTGATACAAGATTCTGTATCATACGTGTTCGATAAAACTTGTATTTCGTCAAATCAGATAGAAAAACTAGTCTAATGTTAGATAAAGTGGAGTAATGGTGTTTTACGCCAAGCTAACAGCGACATATATTCGTATCTCGTTTATGACCTCGCCACATACGGAGCTAGGAGGCGGACGATGTTTCGGAGCTTTGTTTTACGCCCCAGTCAGGAGTATTTCACTGATATCGTGGCGGTCAGTTCCGGGATGTGGTGTAATATCAAGCGTCAACAATATTAATGCGGTCAATTTTTGAATAATAGAGTGGAAAAATTGCGTTTTACGTCCCAGCCAAGAATATTTTACTGCCTGATATCGAGGGGGTAATGTTTGGGATGGGGAGTGAAAAAGTCCCAAGATTTCGCAAGTATTTCATGGTTAACGATGTAGTAATTCTGGATGGCATGGTGAAGTAATGGTGTTTTAAGCCCAGTAAAGAGTTTTGAGACGCTAAGTTTATGAATGATGGAGGAAACCAGAGTACCAAGAGAAAACTACAGACTTTCGGCAAGCGAACTGAAGACTTTCTAGCACTAGAATATTATTAATTGGTTACGAGTCTAGAATGCTTTTCAGAACGAGTTGGAAATCAACTGTGTCTGTAAATTGTGAAGGTATTCTACAAACGTTTAGGCTTTGGTTCTTGTATTTATTATACAAGGCAGGACAGACAGTTTTGTACATTTGGACTTTTAGACTATACTAAGGTCCATGTGAGAGTTACCGTTTCTTCCATAGTAATAATTAAATTAGGTACAAGAGCCCAGTTTGTTCAAAGATCCATTAGTGTAAAAGGCTTTTTCATTTCTTGTAAAACAATAAAGCAATCAATTGTTAATATCAAATTAAATTGATAAAAGCCATTAGTACAAGTATATATAATCAAATTTTTAATATTTTTGTTATTTTCAAAAAAAAAATTAATTGAAATTTCACTAACCACTTGGTTAAGCTAGTGGAGATTTGAACGGCCGGATTCATGGCTAGATGGTCATCATGGCATGTTTGAAGACCCAAAGTGTTGATTTAATTGTAATTCCACTCATTTAGAATACATAATTTGTACAGGTGTAAACTGTTACAAATTGTATTTAAATTATCATTATTACGTGAATATCTACATTAAGGCCAATGAAAGGAGATCTGATTTTACTGTTTTAAAGATAATATTTTAAAATTTAGTGGTGTACTACTAGTAATTTTAGCGATCATACAGTACCACTATTTTAAATCCACCGATAAATTAAATATGATCATAGTGCACAAGGTGATCCATTGGATATCTAGATGCGTTTAACCAAATTATAACTTGCGCAATAATTGACACACGCTAAATCAATACATTTACAGTAATTGAAGTTTGCCCAAGTGGGATTCGAACCTAGGTGGTGAGAGATTTTTTTATCTTATTCAAGATTGATTAATTGAATGAAGTTTTACGCCCAAGTAAGGAATATTTCACTTATATCGAGACGTCACCAGGTGTAGATGAATTGGAAGAAAATTTGACTCCTGTCCCTATCTATTTTAAAGTCTTATTCAGACCCGACCGGGGTTCGAACCCACGACCCCTCACATACGAAGCGAGCACTCTACCGATTGAGCTACCGTAGTGGTATCTTTAAGATATCTAATAGTACAATGTAAATACAGACGTGAAAACTACAGGAATAAAGTGACAGTAAAATTGAAGACTAATATACAAGAGATCAATGGATTGGAGTAGTTGAGCCATACGCAGCAGAAGTTAAAGGTCTATAAGTGGTGTATATGATGACTCCGAAATTATTTCAAAAGTATGGACTCAAAACCCACATTTTATTCTTGCCAGCATGTTATACCTAGTTTACCTGACTCTGTACAGCCACTGTTAGTATACTACTGAAAGTCACAGTCAATGGTGACCAACTAGATGAACAATTCCAATCAAATTGGAGACAGTAAGCTATTTGACTGTGGTTATGGTCCATTAATCCTTTTCAAAACATTTTTAAACTATTACAAATATGTGTTTAATTACATATACATGTATGTTGTTTACATATGTTAATTTACATGTTCCTGTGTGTACTCTAAACACATGTTTTTTGTATCAGATCTACAGTAAAACATTGTTCTAATGCTCATGATCGGCTGATTGAATGGTGTTTTATGTCGCAGACAAAAATATTTCACTTATATTGATGCATCACCAGCTATAGGTAAACTGGCACAAATTGTGGCCTTTGCAGTGTGCTTAGGGCATTATGTTGCGAGGTCTTTTTACGTGCCACAGACATCGGTTTTAAGGTCTGCTGAAGAGTGCTTGGCGAAAGAACAGTCAATACCTATTATCATGTCTTGGTCAAACCTGTCCTGGATTTGAATACATGACCCACCACAAATGGAGCCAGCACTCTACCAACTGAGCTACCACAGTGGTTGGTGGCAATGAATATAGGTTTTACTTGTTATTACATGTTTGGAAAACCTTATGCGATTTTTTCTTGTGTATACAAAAACATCAACTACCACAAGGTATAATGTATAATTTTATGGATGTATAATTAAATTTCACAATGATGGTAGCTGTAACAATTAAATATAGTCATATTTAGATAATATAAATGCAAGAAGCACATATACTGATGTTCACCTTTTATTCACAATCACAAAACAGGCACCTCTCAAAGGTCACTTGTAGCCTAAGAGACCCCTCTTAATACCTCCTTCAAAAACTTCACCTATAACATTATGACAGATTATCTTAACCCCCTCCTCAAATAGTCACATGGATCCTTATGAGACTTCTTTTTGTGAATGTCATATGTAACTGTAACCTCATGAGGCCCATTTTAATTCCCCTTCCAAAAGGTCACCTGTAACCTCATGAAACCCATTTTATGCCCCTTCCAAAAGGTCACCTGTAACCTCATGGGGCCCATTTTAATTCCCCTTCCAAAAGGTCACCTGTAACCTCATGAGACTTCTTTTAATGCCTTCTAAAAATAATGTCTGTAACCTTAAAAAACCTTTCAAGTGCTACTTGTATACTCATTAGAGAACCCTCTTAATGTCCCCTAAAAAGGAGTTGTCCCAATGCCATTAAAATGGTCACTTTAAAACTCATTAGGTACATCAAGCCTTAATACTTCTCAAGAGACCATCCCAAATAAGGTCACATTTTGAGGTAAATGTTGCCATGTGAGAGAGGAACAATGGTATTTCTATATTTAAATGTCATGCATCAAATGGAACAAAATGAATACTATTTCCTGCAAGTCTCATGTTAAACATATGATTCTGGACCCGAATATGGCATTAGTCCCAAATAAATGGCATCAACAGTCTGACCAATCACATTTATTCATTTGTCTAAAATGGTAACTTTATAAGATAAAACACCGTACTAGTAAGATTTGATTTTAACAGAGTTTCAACAATTTAGTACAAATATTTTATAAAAATTAGTAAAAATTCTTCTGATCTAAAATTTTGTTTTATCCGATTAAGGTAACAAAAGTGTTTAAAACAAATGAATGCAATAAATTGGTCAGCATGCTTGCAGCAAAAAACAGTTGCATGAAATTTTCAAAAGCTGATGTCAATTTATAATAATATCAATTGATTCTGTACCCTAAAGATTGCTTGTCACATGATCACATACTCATCACATGATTAACTTCTCATCACATGATCACCTGTTTATCACATGACCAACTTTTTCGGCATGCTATAAATAAGTTATGACAACACTTTGTTCACTTAGTGATCTCTCCAGTATTAAGTCTGTTGTTGATTGCACATTACTGTTTACACCGTTGTCATGGTGACTATTTCTCAACGTCCTCTCTTGATTTTGTTTCATTAACAAAAACATGTCATCTAAACTAGTTAACGAGTTTGAATTCACATCCGTTTTTAAAATTACCTCCCTTGATGGTGATAATTTCCCATTAACTGTCGTCCTATCGGAATTTATAGATGGCTCGGTTAATGTCATAGAACCACTCTGAGATACAAAGTTAGATAAGGGTTCCATGTATTTTTTGGCCACCATTTCAGGCGACACTGGTGGCAGAGGTGCTCGTTTTGACTTTAATTTTAAATGCTCGTTTTTACTGACACTATAAGGCTGTGATTCTCTTGAAGTCCTTTCTTCAAATTGTTTAACTAGCTGTTGTGTCATATTACCAGTATGGGAACCAGATCTTGTTGACTTCTGTGGTGGCATAGCAACCGATGTTGATGGTTCATGTGAATGTCTTCTATCAACATTTTGGTGGTACCCAGGCACTGGAGGTGAATGAGACTTAGTATTTGCAGTGACTGGGTGGTAACCATATCTTGGAGATGATGGTGACTTGTTTTCCCCATTAATACGGTAGTTCCTAGAACTTGGCGGCGATTGTGATGACCTAGAACTAGGCGGTGATTGTGATGAATTAGAACTTAGTGGTGATTGTGAGGGTCTGTACCTAGGTGGTGATGACCTGTCGCTATGCCTCACTTGTACAGGTGGTTGCGGAGCTTTGTGTTTTTTCTCTGTCAGAGTTTTTGAGTTTTTATAAGCACTAACGACTGACACATCAATATCTATTGTGTCCGATTGGTCTTCCTCCTCTGGCGGACGTTTGTTATTATCGATTTGACATGATTCAATTAAATCTACTTTTGTCCCAATAAAGTTATCTCCCCTTTCATTGATTTTATTATTAACCTCATCTGATTGTTTGTCTAATGGATTTTCATCTTCAATTATTGGGGCCTCATCAATGTGATCCTGTGGAACAACATCTGGACAAGAACCTGGTATACGCCCCTTTCTGTCCAGAGACATCACTCTATTGTTTACTGTTCCCGGAGTTGGGAATGAACCTCCATATGAATTTTGAGTGGGACTTAATGAAGGGGGCCGTATCAAAACTTCAATACTATGTGAGGATGACTTAGACCTAGTCTCAATATCTCTGAACGAAACACTTGCCGGGACGGACTGTGTTGAAGCCATACTGTCTGTGCTAGTGCCATGACTTCTGGCCCGGGCCATTTGCATTTCATGAAATAAAACAGCATCTCTGTCTAGATTTATAGGCATTTTGTATTCCTTACGGAATTCAACTGATTCGGTAGATATGCTTGGCTCTATCAAACTTTGAATGTGTGTTACATGTGTGGGTTGCATTGGTTTACAAGGTGTTGGGTTAGGATAAACAGTGTGTTTAGGATTCTTTTGTATGGATGCGGTCCAGTTGTCAGGCGTGTCGTCCGGACCAAACTGGGCATCTAGATCCTCGCCCTCTATAGGTCCAAACACTGACTGAAGTTCCATATTTTTAACTTCTTCAGTTAACCGTCTTTGTAAAATAGTTTCCCAATTTGATGGATTAGCTATCACATTCTCTGGACCGTATTTTAATTTCACATATACTCCATCAATATCTTCTGAAAACAATTCATTAGCTTGAACCCGTTTCTTACCGGGTCCTTTTAATTTGACTATATCCATCGGAACATCGTCAGACATTTCTGATGCTTTTCTTCGTTTCCTCTCTGCTTCCCGTTCCAAGTCTTTTTCTCGTAGTTCAGCAATAATTGACTGTTCATTGTGAAACTGATCTTGTAAAAGATCTTTCATCTTTGACCTTTCTTCATCCGATAGCAACAGACGAATAACAAGAACACCAATACTTTCCCGAGATCCGTAACCTTGTGCTAGATCTTGTAAACGTTTAGCAGCAATGACAGGATCTGGGATATCTATAATCTCATTAACGGCGTCTTGATAAGAGATGTATTTCCAGAGACCGTTATTGGCTATGATAATTAGCTGGTCATCGGGGTGAAGATTTAGACTTGTCACATGCGGCTCTGGTAAGACGTGTGGAAACAGATATGATCCACCGATGAGTCGTGTACAGTAAGTTACACCATCTACTCTTCCATCCTGTAAATAAAATGAGAAAATAAGACCTATTACAACAATGTATAAACGATCTTTTAAGAGTAGTTCTTAAATTGTATTACAAAATACAGTTAAAATAAAATAAATTTTACAAGAATTGTCTCCCTTACATTGGATTTTACAAATCTCCCATTGTTATCTGTGTAGGATTCTATTAAGCTTATCCAGCTTACTGATCACAGTTCCACTAAACTTCTTCATTCCAATCCCACTCAGGAAGATCCTAGTATGGGAAGTTTGTCAGTTCCCTTGCCAAAGGTTGGTGGTTTTCTCTGAACACTCTTGTTCCTCATCCTTCCCTTATTAATCAATTTCATATAAATAAGAGATTTTTGTCAAGTTCATAAAACACAATTACTTGACTACACTTTACCCCTTTCCTGTGTAACAATCAAAGTCTTTCTGACTAAAGGATTTAGTCCGTTATCAACAGGTTGGTCTTGGGTTGGAATCTGATGGTTCCAATTAAGACATAAAACAAAATAACTGGTGTTGTGACCTGTTCATTCTGTGTCAATTGAGTGTCCATGTCTACTAAATATCTTACCTCTGTAACAATTCCATCACTCTTACAAATCCTCTGTCTCTCATCTTTATCGGAGTGAATCAGAAACAACCTTGACATTGGGACAGCTTCCCCACGACGACTAATGATAACTTCTGTATCACCAACATTAGCTACATTCAACATATAATGACTACTGGACTCGATGGATTTCCTAATGTGACAAATGGCTGAAGCTGCACCAACTTTCTGGCCTACTGACTTCAACTTCCTGTAATAAGATAAGTACAGTAAGTATCAACAAATCAATGGCAGACAAGAGTTTTATAAAGAAAACAACTTTAAGAATAGATCAGATTGATCGATCAATTAAGGGCAAATGAAAGGGCAACATTTTTTATTACAACAGGAGGCAACTCCTCAACTTAAGAATATTGATATAAAATTATAGAAGGATATATTTATCTTAAGTAAACATCAGAATATCCATGAAAACAAATGTACATCAAGACGGTGTCTTCCCACTCAGCCAACATTTTAAAATTTCCTATTCCCACTTAGCCAACATTGTTAAATAAACATTTAAGATTTCACCTGGAAAGTTTTTGCTATAGTTTTTCAGCAAAATTGTTTTGCAGTGCTGAATAATTTAAGTAGAATATCATTCTAAGTTCAAAATTAAATATTTCATTATAAAGTTAATGTTAACAATGCAAATAAATAAAAAATATAAAAAGTAAATAAATAAATATTTGAAATAAATAATTAAATATTTGAAATAAATAAATAAATGTTTTTGATGGTGAATATTATTATTAAATATATGTGTCTGTAGAGGATTGGTCAATTAAGACAATTATATTTTAAGATTTTTAGGATTTTTACCGCTTTGTTTCAATAATCTTTAACAATCTTTACTGAAAACTTAACAAAATATCATACACATTAAATAAACTTACAAAGATATCAATGAACAAAAACATACATACATATTATATACACAGTGTGTATGTACAACACTCAGTATCAGGTCGAGTCCTTTTTTCGTAGCCGTATCACTACGAGTCGCACTTGCGTGACGAGTAGTGATACAGCTACGAAAAAAGGACGAGACCTGATACGAAGGGTTGTACATACACACTGTGTATATAAATTTTTATCTAACATTTCCAATTAGGTTATTTAAAATAATGAAAAAACAATACTTTATGTGAAAAAATTACATTTTATCACAGAAAACCACTGAACTATGTTTTGACCGACAATTCCAAGACTCCTGATGACGTAACATTGAGAAAGTGCACGTGCGCTTTACCGCCAATGTTGTATCACCACAGTGTGGTGATACAAGATTCTGTATCATACGCGTTCAATAAAACTTGTATTTCGTCAAATCAGATAGAAAAACTAGTCTAATGTTAAATAAATGTATGTATTAAACCTTAATTCATTTCTGTGTAAATATTGCAAGTTTAAACTTTTAAAGCAACATTTTAAATTCATTTTTTCATTAATTGAAATATGCACTTTTGCCTGTTTCAATAAGTTAAACAATTAAACAATTGATATAACTGAGTTTTTCTAAAGATTAATAGTATAAAATATTTTTATTCTTATTCTTTGTTGAATATTATAATAGCTTTGTTGTGAATATTTTTCTCTAAAAACTTGAATTCATGCACCTTAGCTTCATAACTTCCTAACAAGAGAGAGAGAGAGAGAGAGAGAGAGAGAGAGAGAGAAGTCTAATATGGTTCATCAGCAGAGAAATTATTTTTAATCCACTTTTACAGATCTCGCACACAAGATCACACAATCAACTTTGAATTTAAAAAAACAAAAACAAACAAAAAAACCTTAATATGTGTGAATTTCTAACAAAATTTTATTGATATAGTTCGAAATTCTGTAAAATAATTCTAAATTTCTCATTTAAAATAAATATTTTTATTCAGATTTTGAGATTTTGTTATTGATTTTCTGAAACAGACTTTACCCTCACCTGTAATTAATACCTATTGTCTTTGCTAATCCTACAATAAACACCAATTCCCACTCAGCCAACATTTAAAATCTTACCTATAGGTACAAAATTTCAAAATGTTGGCTAAGTGGGAATGAACCATCAAGACTGAATATAATCCCCAAAAAAATTATCTATATGAAATATTTCAACCAATCAGAAAACTGGATTTGTGCAAAATCTAATTATTTAGGTACAAGTTAACGAACTAATTCACTTATATTGGTGTGGCATATGCTAGTATTCTACAAATACTTTAGCTTTAGTTAAGCTTATATTTAATTTAATTAAGATTTAATTAAATTTATTTATTTTCTTTTTCAGAAACCAGTTTACATTATATTTCTTTTTCAGTCCAGTATTCCAGTTTACAATATTTTATTATCATCCTTACTGTGTATCTGTCCTGTTGTGTAACTTGTCTGTGTCCAGTATTGTCCACTTTGTTGATGTATTGTTTATGTAATGTATTGGTACATGTGCTGTGTGTCATGTGACTTATGGTCAATGTATTTTAGACTGGACTGACTGGTTTCAAATGACTGTATTGTTTTATACTGTGGGGTTCTGACACTCTGGCAGAACACCAAGGACATTGCTGGGTGTAGGACATAAGTTTAGAATTTTAAAAAAACATCTTTAAATATTCCCAGATAGGATAAATCAATAAACTGGTAAGACATTAATTAACTTTTAACTCTATCTTTACTTCATAAATTTAATTTAATCATAAAAAATATATAAAATCTCTTTAAAAATGATATTTCCTAGTTTGGTTTCAGTATTTGAATTTAATGAAATTCAAATAAATGTGTTCAGTTCTTAGTTAAAGTATTGATAAAATATATTATTCTAAGACTTTAATTTATAAGAAAACTATAAATATTTTATTAAATTATTAAATGTTTATATTCCTGACCACGCCATAGTATATCAGGTTAATATTTTTCAATTCCAGAAAACACCATAAATTATCAGATTATACAAGCATATATGTAAGAATCCAGGGATCTCCATCCCATTGAGGGAGTAAGTGTATATATTTAAATGCATGAAAAATGCAATAATTTTTCATAAATACTTTTATATATTTTTTTTGGTAATTATCATTTTCTAAGTGCAGTATGGATGAATTGAGTTATTTTGTTATTAATTATAAAGTTTTTATATTTCAAATGGTTTAAAAATCATGGTTGAAATGGTTAATTGTTTTAATCTTCATTTTTCTGAAATAGACTATAAATCGATATATTTTGAAATGCAATATAATTGATAGAGAGAATATTGTTTTGTTTGCATTGTGTGTGAGAGTGTAACTAAAGTCTGTTTCATAATTTGTATATTTTAGGATCTATTTAAAAGAACAAATAAAATGTATTAAAACCGACTGAAGTGTTACAAGACAATTATTTAACACTGGCTACATTTGGCGCCCACGTAGGGACTACAGCAAAGTGTGTAACACGTGAAACAACAACCAGGTGTGCAACAAGTGAGAGATGGCTAACTATGTGTCAAGTTCTAGTTTTTCAACTTTGTGAACTTCCGCGAGTGCGCAGACAACGTCAGATGATGGACTTCCGCCATTTCCGTTTTTAATGTGAAAGTGCAATTTGATTTTGTGTCTTGAATTCGTTAATCAGCGACGATTTGTGAACAACATTTCAGAGGTAAATACAAGATATAGACGAACAACGATAATTTTGTGAATAAATTCTTGTTTTAAGTGATAATATCGAGACTGAGAACTTTATACTCAGTGACAACGTGGAGACTGTCATTCACTTATTGTTTATTTATTCAGAGAGTATAACTTTATTATTTTATTTTAGGAACTGTATTTATATCATATAGACATTGACATTTGAGTTTGAAAGCAGCGCTGCAATTTACAATTGGTGATTTATTTATTTATTTATTTTTTGGTATAGTGCAGATAGATTATTACTTTATTTTTTTTTTTTACCCCTCATAGTCAAACTCTAAAATTTAGTAGAGTTTACAGATATCAATACCCCTTCCCTTCCGGTACAAGTGCACTTAAAATATCCATTTCCTCTTCCTGTTTCCCTAGTTATTGGATTTGTTTACATTTTTGTAATTTACAATTTGTTTAGCCTGTTCATTTATTTAATACTAATAATGTGCCTTTGAATTTTATTTGGTACATTTTGCCTAAAAATCTTTGTTTAAAAAAAAAAACAAAAAAAAAAAACTTGGGAACATTTTAAACTTTTAAAAAAAACTTAGAAATTAAATAATATTACATAACAAGTAGGGACTAAATAAATTATTTAATTTGTTTATTTAGTGTAAAATATCTTCAATTAATAGGTAGGATTAAATACATTTTTGTAGGTATTTGACAGTTCATATGTTCACTATAGTTGTTGGCTTTCTTTTGCCAGTGACTTGACTTGGACTTTGTTTGACTTTACTTATATGTGACATATTTCCATTGTTTCATGTTTTATGTTATATTTGTTTTATGTTATGTGTTTATATACTAACTATTATGTTTCATGCTATATGTTCATATTTATTTACATGTTTATATGCTAAATAATTGTTGTTCGTTACCATAAAAGCCGCGATATATATTTCGGTATTTGTCACGCGTTATTCGTCTTTATTTCAGCAGCTGATTTGCAGTACAGGCCATCATCATTTAGTTAAGTTGTAAGTTATCAGGTACTTAGTTAAGATCTGTCTCATAAGTGAGACAAATAGTTAAGTTAATTAAGGCACACATATACACATACACAATTGTAAACATAATATAGTGATTTAGGGGAATCACTAAATTATCAGTGACTTAGGGGAGTTACTGGTAATTCAGTTTAATAGTTCAGTTGTAGTTTTACACATTTTCTGTTAGTCTGGATTTACAAGTTTGGATTAGTGTTTGGATTGCGATTGGTTTGATTGAATTTTACGGTGTTTGTTGTCTGTCGGGTTTAATTAATGGCAACAGCAGATATGGAAACAAAAGAGTCAAAAGAGACCGTGTCGGATGAGGAAGATGCAATATTGGCAGCATTGAAAAAGTTAGGGTATAAAGCTAAGGATAAAACAGCTGAGGAATTAGAAAAGTGGATGTTGGAGCATGTTACTAAAAAAATGATGCCCCCTTCTGAAACGTCTGTACCAACACTTGTCCCGCCAGGAAAACATATTAAACATGAAAAACCGGAGAAAAGTGACTTTAGTCTACCACCTCCATTATCACATGAGAAACCAAAACCTTTAACACCATTTTCAACGACTTTCATGACAAATGAGCACTCTCCTTTTAATTTTTCACCAGATGTGTCATCAGTTAGTTTGAAACAACCGCCAAGAGTCTGTTTATTTTCTGGATCAGGAAAGGAAAACTCATATGATTTATGGCGATATGAAGTTTCATGTCTGATTAAAGAAAAGTATTCAGAAGCAGACATTGCCATGTCAATTAGGAAATCTCTGAAGGACGAGGCAGCAAGGGTTGTAATGAGATTAGGTCCAAATGCTTCAATAAAGGCAATATTACATAAAATGGATAGTATTTTTGGTACGGTTGATATAAAGGAAACACTTCTTCAACAATTCTACAGTGCTAAACAAGATGTTGATGAAGATGTTGCAGCTTGGAGTTGTAGATTAGAGGGTTTACTTAACAAGGCTGTTGAAAAGGGTGAAGTGCATCAGATGCATGCGAACAAGATGTTGTTTAACATGTTTTACACTGGTCTACGACAGGAACTTAAAGATATTTCGGGTCACAAGTATGATAGTATTATGGATTACGACGAACTAGTTGTTGCGCTACGTAGAATAGAGTCGGATCATAAGAGAGGTAAGGTCAAGAAATCGGCAACATCTCATGCTATCACAAATACTGATGAGTTAAAGGAAATCAAGGCTATGATTAACAAGTTAACCACTGAAGTGACTGAACTTAAGAAAAAGCAACAACAACATCCAAAACCTCAGTATACTAGTAATTGGAGAAACAACCAACAACATACTAACAACAATAGTGCAAGTAGTGTTAACAACAACAATAACTATCAGCCACAACAAACATCTGGACAACAAAATTACCCTAATCAGTACAATAGTGGACCAGCACCATATAACGAGTATAACCCACAAAACGAAATAACTTGTTTTAGATGTGGACAGGTTGGACATGTAGCAAAGGGATGTAGAGTAATATTAGATCATTCACCAAGACAGTTAAAAGATGGGAGGCCTATGAGAAAGGGGCAGCCATAGGTCTGTGTAATCAAGCTCCAACCAGTAACAAACTATTCTCACAACTGATAGGGACAGCCAATGAAGTGAATATCAAAGTAAATGATACTGAAACAACTGCCTTGTTGGACACGGGTTCTACGGTCTCAACAATTAGTCAAGATTTTGTAGAAAATAATTTGAAATATATGTCGGTGAAACCACTTGATAATATTATACATGTCGAGTGTGCAGATGGGAATCCACTTCCGTATTCTGGTTATATTGAAGCAAATATAGTTAGCAATGGATTAGGTCATGGAAATGCATATAACTGTTTGTTGCTTGTAGTTCCACGTAGTAATTACAACGCTTCAGTTCCAGTACTGTTGGGTACTAATATATTGTCTACTATAATGGAAGATTGTAAAAGTATGCATGGTGATCGCTATCTTCAGAAGGCAGAACTACATACTCCATGGTACCTCACATTTAGATGTTTGAATATTCAGGAGCACAATTTAGCAAGAAACCATAATAGACTCGGACTTGTAAAAAATGCTTCAACCAAACCTGTGATAATAAAACCGAATAGTAACATTACTATACAAGGATATATTGATAAAGCTGTTGATTACAGTACAACATGTGCACTCATACAACCAACAAAGCTTTCAACTATTTCCAATGACATTGATATAGTACCATTACTCATTGATTTTCATCATATCAACAAACAACTAGTAGATGTTCAATTGTCAAATGTAACAACTCAAACTATGGTTATTCAACCCAAAGCTATTGTTTGCGAGATAACACCAGCATCAGTTGAAGTAGATGAAAATGCATGGAAGATTCTGCAACCACCAGTTCCATATTAGATCTTTTTGATTTTTCAAAGTCACCAATTGACCAAGACAAATTACAAATTGGAATGGGATTAATACAACAATATGAGGATATATTTTCCAAGCATGATGAGGATATTGGACATACTACTCTTGTCAAGCATAGAATTGAACTTCATGATGAAAGACCATTCAAGCAACGATACAGGAGAATTCCACCAGCTATGCATGATGAGGTTAAGCAACACTTGCAACAGTTGTTGTCTAGTGATGTCATCAGGAAGTCACATAGTCCTTATGCCTCGAATGTGGTTTTAGTGAGAAAGAAAAATGATGCAAAACTGCGTATGTGTGTCGACTACAGGGATTTGAATCGTCGTACAATTCGAGACAGTTATGCACTTCCGAGGTTAGATGAATTGCTAGATTGTTTGTCTGGTTCGTGTTATTTTACAGTTTTGGACATGAAGTCAGGCTACCATCAAGTTGAACTTGAAGAAATACACAAGCAAAGGACTGCATTTACTGTTGGACCACTTGGGTTTTACGAATTTAATCGGCTTCCGTTTGGTTTATCGAATTCGCCAAGTACCTTTCAACGACTCGTTGAAGAGTGTATGGATGGACTACTGTTCAAGATCTGTGTCGCATATTTAGATGATCTGATCATTTTTTCGTCCACATTTGAGGAACATGTTCAACGACTTGGACAAGTATTTCAACGATTAAGGGAAAGCGGTTTAAAGCTTGCTCCTAAGAAATGTCAATTTTTCCGTGATAAAGTAGCTTATGTAGGTCACATTGTATCAGCGAATGGGATAGAAGCAGATCCGGCTAAAGTTGAAAAAGTTCAGAAATGGCCAACTCCATCTAATGCTGATGAACTTCGTCAATTTTTAGGCTTCGCTGGATATTACAGGAAGTTTGTCAAGGATTTTTCCAAAATTGTAAAACCTTTGAATGATTTACTTCCACCTACTCATTGTAAGAAGAAACCAACAAAAGCTGCTATTAGACAGAATTGGATTTGGGGTCATGAGCAAGAATTAGCATTTAACAACTTGAAAGAAGCTTTATCTACACCACCAGTATTGGGATATGCAGACTATCAACTTCCATTCGAACTACATACAGATGCCAGTCAACTTGGACTTGGTGCAGTCCTGTATCAAAAACAAGATGGGCAAAAGAGAGTTATATCATATGCCAGTCGTTCGCTCAGTAAAGCAGAAAGCCATTATTCCGCACATAAATTAGAGTTTCTTGCTCTTAAGTGGGCCATCACTGAAAAATTTCAAGACTACTTATATGGACGTCATTTTCAAGTGTATACAGATAATAATCCATTGACTTATATTTTAACTACTGCTAAGTTGGATGCCACTGGTCATCGTTGGGCCTCAGCGTTAGCAGCATTTGATTTTGATATTACATATAGAGCAGGGATAAACAACACAGATGCAGATGCACTATCTCGTTTGCCTGGGACTGATCAACATGCACTATCAAAGATTCCCATTGAATCTATTAAAGCAGTATGTAATGCTGTTTATGGTCAGCCATTTGTGGAGTGTTTGTGCATGTCAGAGGAAGTAATAGATCAAATGGATGAAGCTGGACTTTGTATTACAGACCAGACACCACATAATCTGAGGCAATTACAATCACAAGACCCAGTTTTAAGTAAATGGATAAGATTTGTTAGGTGTAACAACAAACCTAGAAGAAGAGAACTACCACCAACTTCAGAGCATACAATTTTCTACAGGACTTTTGACAAGTTAAGTTTACAACGTGGAGTTTTGTACAGGATAGTTAACATCAATGGTGAAAGTAGACGTCAGCTTGTACTACCAACATCTTTAGTCAAGCAAGCTCTTATTGGAGTACATAATAATGTTGGTCACCCTGGACAAGAACGGACACTTTCATTATTACGTGATCGATTTTATTGGCCAAATATGGGAAAAGATGTGGAACAATGGGTCAAAAGTTGCAGTCGTTGTTTGCATCGGAAGTCAAATGTCACCAGATCTCCACTTGTCAACATCACAACATCACAACCTATGGAACTTGTATGTATCGATTACCTGACCTTAGAAACATCAAAGGGAGGTTATCAGTATGTGTTAGTTATTACTGATCATTTTACCAAATATGCTCAGGCCATTCCAACAAGAAATATGACAGCTCACACAACAGCAGAAGCCTTATTTAATCATTTTATCATCCATTATGGAATGCCTCACCGTTTGCATTCAGATCAGGGGAAAAGTTTTGATGGTAAGGTCATTCATCAATTGTGCAGCATCATGGGTGTGGAAAAATCAAGAACATCACCATACCACCCTATGGGAAATGGTTGTTGCGAGAGGTTCAATCGTACATTGATGGACATGCTTGGAACTTTGGAACCTGATAAGAAGAAAGATTGGAAGAGCTACATTGGTCCACTAACACATGCTTATAATTGTATTCGTCATGACTCCACAGGATATTCACCATTCTTTTTGATGTTTGGGCGCCATCCTAGACTTCCAGTAGATATAGTGCTCAATACCGATTCTACAACGTCAGAAAAGTCATTGTTGGAGTATACAAAATCTATGAGGCAACGTTTGAAGGAATCGTATCAGCAGGCCATATCTACTGTGCAGTTATCACAGAAAAAACAGAAGGAAGGTTATGATGTAAAAGCAAGAGCAGCAGTTCTAGAAGAGGGTGACAGGGTTTTAGTGAAGATACTAGCTTTTGAAGGTCGTCATAAGTTAGCTGATAAGTGGGAGGAGGACGTATATACAGTTATTGGCCAACAAAATCCTGGAATTCCTGTTTATAATGTTAAGAAAGAAAAGGGAAAGGGACCAGTCAGAACATTACATCGTAATCACTTGCTTCCAATTGGGTCATTGCCAGTAGACATAGACGTTGAAGAGACTGAAGTTAGAAAGAAGAAAAAGAGTGAATCTAAACCAGTTACTGCAGCTGAAACTATAGATCATGAACATGAAGATGTTGAAGATGATGACAGTTTATCATCATTTGAAGTTAACATTTGCAGAAATGGATCAAGTACAGAAGGCTGTGTTAACATTAATACACCTGAGATAGCTGTACAGGAAATAGAGGCGAATACCACACAACAAACTGATGACGGTCAGGAACTTGTTGCTGTTGGGCACTCTGAGGATAGTTCCTTTGGTGACGACCAAACTTCTCAAAGTGAAGAAGAGGAATTACTTCAAGAGATGGTTAATGAGGAAACAGAAGTCAAGCAAGATCATACAGTGCAAGATCATATAGTACCAGATGTAGTTTCAACTCCAGTTACACCAGAGCCACAAATTTTACTAGATTCACCAGTTCACCATACAGATAAACCACAAGTTTTATCAGATCCACCTGTTCTCGATACAGATCAACCAGTATTAGACGACCAAGGAACATTGCCTATCCCTGCCATCCCAGAACAAGAAACTTTAGAACCATCATTAGATCAGCCTATAGCTCTAAGGAAACCTAAGAGACAAACCAAACAACCAGAATATCTGTCAAGTTATGTGAGATCCCAACAGAATTTACAGGAGGAACCAGAATGGGCAAAGAAAGCCAAGTTTCTTTTATCTTTGTTGGAGGATGACAGATTTAAGAATTTACCACCTTCACTTTCCCAGGCCATGGTATCCATTATTCAGGATAGTAACAAATGATGAGGACATCATTTCGTTGGGGAGGGAAGTGTGTGGCATATGCTAGTATTCTACAAATACTTTAGCTTTAGTTAAGCTTATATTTAATTTAATTAAGATTTAATTAAATTTATTTATTTTCTTTTTCAGAAACCAGTTTACATTATATTTCTTTTTCAGTCCAGTATTCCAGTTTACAATATTTTATTATCATCCTTACTGTGTATCTGTCCTGTTGTGTAACTTGTCTGTGTCCAGTATTGTCCACTTTGTTGTGATGTATTGTTTATGTAATGTATTGGTACATGTGCTGTGTGTCATGTGACTTATGGTCAATGTATTTTTAGACTGGACTGACTGGTTTCAAATGACTGTATTGTTTTATACTGTGGGGTTCTGACACTCTGGCAGAACACCAAGGACATTGCTGGGTGTAGGACATAAGTTTAGAATTTTAAAAAAACATCTTTAAAATATTCCCAGATAGGATAAATCAATAAACTGGTAAGACATTAATTAACTTTTAACTCTATCTTTACTTCATAAATTTAATTTTAATCATAAAAAATATATAAAATCTCTTTAAAAATGATATTTCCTAGTTTGGTTTCAGTATTTGAATTTTAATGAAATTCAAATAAATGTGTTCAGTTCTTAGTTAAAGTATTGATAAAAATATATTATTCTAAGACTTTAATTTATAAGAAAACTATAAATATTTTATTAAATTATTAAATGTTTATATTCCTGACCACGCCCATAGTATATCAGGTTAATATTTTTCAATTCCAGAAAACACCATAAATTATCAGATTATACAAGCATATATGTAAGAATCCAGGGATCTCCATCCCATTGAGGGAGTAAGTGTATATATATTTAAATGCATGAAAAATGCAATAATTTTTCATAAATACTTTTATATATTTGTTTTTGGTAATTATCATTTTCTAAGTGCAGTATGGATGAATTGAGTTATTTTTGTTATTAATTATAAAGTTTTTATATTTCAAATGGTTTAAAAATCATGGTTGAAATGGTTAATTGTTTTAATCTTCATTTTTCTGAAATAGACTATAAATCGATATATTTTGAAATGCAATATAATTGATAGAGAGAATATTGTTTTGTTTGCATTGTGTGTGAGAGTGTAACTAAAGTCTGTTTCATAATTTGTATATTTTAGGATCTATTTAAAAGAACAAATAAAATGTATTAAAACCGACTGAAGTGTTACAAGACAATTATTTAACACTGGCTACATTGGTTTACCTGTGAGCAGCCAGCATGGTATATTTTAGGTAATGTTGGTGTGCTGTTGGGAGATTTAATTCCTCTTGTAATGTTTTACAAATCATTTTGGTCAAAGCTTGTGTAACTTCGTCTGTCCTTCCACCATCAAATATGGCAAAAAATCCCTCAATGTCTTTACCAAACTTTGGCTTATTGACTATTGAAACTGATAATCTGGAAGAAAAAAAGAGTTGAGTAATGGTGTTTAACATCTCAGTTAAGAATATTTCACTTATATCACGGCGTTGGAAGAAAAAAAGAGGAAAAATGCATGTATAACAATTTGTGAAAATAATACTAGTAGGAAAAAGCTGTCAAATGAACAGCATAGATCACCAGTACATCTGCTGAATCAAAACACTAAAAACCAAAAATTTAAACATAGGATGCTTACACTCTTGAGATGCATGCTGAAATGCTAATATTGTTGATGTCACATTGAAAATACGATAATGATTTCTGCACTCTGTACATGTTAGCTAAGATCCATTTATTAAATTGTGAAAAATTATTTTCAAGCACTTATGATACATGCTTATCCTAGAAGTCAGAGAAACTGGTGACATCTTAATATCAGTAAAATCTTTATACTGGATTTGCAATTTATCAATTTGGTGAGAAAAAGCAAAAAATACTTCCAGAACAGCTGTTTATTAAATAAATTTGTCAAGTTGTTAAGGAATGCTTGTTTAGTTCAATGTGACTCTTGTTGTTGAAAGTAACTAATGATTTTTCTATTGCAAGAAATAAATTCATTTTCTATATTTTTTTATTGTTATCGTACTTACTTATTTCTCATTCCAGAAGTTAGAGACAGTCCAGTCTGCCATGGCTGACCAGTGTTCTCGTAAGGTGCTTGCCTGATGTCCAGTAATGACCGGTTCTGTCCAGTCATATCAACTGTACAGATTTTCTTCCAGTTGCTATAGTAACAGATATAACAGAATATGACAATATCTGGTACATGCTGATAGAACAAAATACTGTAAAATGGAAAGGCATTACTATGGTATCACCAAACTTTTACTTATTCTGCTCAGTTTGTTTACGTTGCTTGTAGTAGAAAACACCTTCTGTGACAGCAATATGTGACTAGGCTCTATTGAGCCATCATTTTTTTTCTAAACAAGAGCAGATTTTTGAGAGACAAATACCCGTTGTTCTTCAAACAATGCCAACAAAGAAGATGGACATTGATTTTGCTATATGACACATCGTCTCATGTGATTTTGGTATGTGACATTCTTGACTGATGTTGGTTTAAATTTTGTCATCTTTGATAAAAATTCATTAAAAGACATGGAAATATGGAGTCAAACATGGTATAAAAAGGCAAATTTTGCTGCCTACTGGCTTTTATTGATATCCCTTAATGATGGATGTCAATATAAAAGTTTTTACCTGATTTGTCCCAGTTCTCCTGTATCTAACATTAAATCTGGATTACCAGATATATCCAGTAGGTTGACCTGAGATGACATTAAGTTTGTCACAGAGACATCAGACAGTCTGTTAGAACCAACATCTAGAGCCTAGATAAAACAACATAAAAAAAATTTAGTTTTCAAATTTTTAAAATCTGATAATTAATACATGTCATATAATTATGTTGTTGATATACCATGTACATGTATTAACTGAATGTTGAAATTTAAATTTTTTGGGTCTTATTTCTACATGGTCTCCACACTTGACTCCATTCAAAATTTCCTGAAATTTTCCTGACAGAATTCCATTTTCTCTGACATTCTAATGCACTTAAAAACAAAAGCACTGCCAGGTAGAGCAACAGATGCCTCTTTGCATTTTTTCAATTAAACTGTTAGTAAAGATGGCAATGATGGCAAAGTACAATGGGACATACATATTTAAGTAGTATCATTTGAAATGGAAACGATTCTTGAGTAAGCCATTGACGTTTGGCAAGCGAACTGATAAAGTTTCTTATGACAGGATCTGCCCCAAGGGGGTTTCAAATCTAAACAGAGAAAGGCTTGTGATCCTTAAACTGGCACTTTAGATCACTAGGACACCAAACCCCCCCTTACTGAATGAGTTAGCTCACATGCCCCACTTGCTCACATATTGGACCTAGAGTTCTGCAGTTATTTTTGTGAAATTTTGAATGATACCAACAAATACCAAAAGTTAACAAAAATCAGCTCAATATCTGCAGGCCATTAGGAAAAAGTACACAAAACTTGTGATGAACTGAAAGACAAATGGACTGGCGAATCAAATACAATATACACTCCAAAAAGTTGTTGCACAGGGAATAACAGATAATGCTACATACCTTTAAGTTTGGTGAATTCTTGAAGTCTGGCAGTTCTCTAAGTAGATTTGTGTTTGCTCGTAAACACTGTATCTTTGAATGTTTTCCCAAACTTGCTGGTAAACTTCTTAAAACATTTCCAGAAACATTTAACTCCTGTAGTGATTCCAACCTGGCTATATCTCTGTTGAACAGAAATGTAAATTCTTTTACATATAACAAATAATTGGCATATATTGCTTACCCTAACATTTTTAACTAAAAAATTGCGTAATAAGTATGAAGTCTCTGTATCAAAAATTACCCTGGATATGAGTTACATGTTCCTTTCAATCTCAAATTTGATTTCACATGTGGATGATTGAAGCCAGCTAGACATAAGGTGTTATCTGTCTTATATATTTCCAGGTCAAATGTCTCCATTTGAATGCTATTTACTTTTTCAGAATTTAACGAATGCTGCCACATATAATAATGCCAATGATAAACCAAAAATATGGTTTTAAAAGACAGGATGGTTAACATCTGTCAAAAATACTTCAGTACACCATTACACACCATGTTGTAATTTTAGCCATTATCCGACAAAAGTGGAGGTTTTAGACTTTCTGTTTTGTTTTCATTCCATATTTAAAGGGAGACAAGTCTATTTGATTAGTGCATACAGTCTGACCTGCAATACCTTAAAGGCCACCTCTATATACATGTTATAAGGTCCACCTGTCAGTAAAATTTTAAACCAATTGTTCTTTATTCATGTTTTTTGAGCCTGTATATAAGGGCCACCTGTCCATAAAGGCTGCATTTCCTGGTTCCCTTGGGTGACCTTTATATACTGTAATACAGGTTTGACTGTATTTCCATGCAGACTATCATAATTACCTGTTGTGTATGGTTGTAATTTTGTTATGAGCCATGTGTAAAATCCGTAATCGTGTAAAACAACAAACTACTGACACGGCAGCATCTTCAAGCTGATTGGCTGATAAGTATAGTTCTTGTAACCTGTTCAGTGATTCGTTGCGGTTTGGTTTTGGTATGACTGTTAGTCTATTCTTGGTTAAGTTGAGATATCGGAGTCTGAAAAAATAATGTGATTTGTTAAATACATTGTTACTTAAAACAGTTACAGTATGTGGATTTTACTCATTTGTGCACATGTGTTTTTTTTGTTACAATAGTTATGGTTATTTTATTCATGTGCACACACCTGTGTTTCATTATAACATTTATGAAATACAGGTTCTGTCCCGAGTGGTTTTTTAACTTTGAAGGCGAGTGGTGCTGTGATCAGTAAGCACACACTTTAAACCACTCAGCCATCAAGGCCCATGTTAAAATGGTGAAAGGTAGATTACTATGGATTTGAATTAGCTGGGTAGGCTGTATCAAATTAAATTAACAAAGTATTGTGTTTTTTATAACAAATTGCCACCCAGCAAGCTACAAAAATTCATTAAGTGAATTCTTTCAGTGGCAGTTTCTGTCATTCATTGGAGCACCAACTTAAGTTTTTGGGATGTATTTGATCAAGTGCTCTCACAAAATTTAGTAAAATGTTAACATTAATACATTTCAGTACTTTTAGTAATGCAAACACAAATGCTATCAAAAATCCTTCATCAATGATGTCTGATGCCTAAATGTCTTTTCACTCATCTATACAGGAATTCAAATAGCAGATCTTCAAAAAAATTCATGATGTAGCTCCTCTACTACTAGACACCCCTAGCCAAATCCATTTCAGAATACTTACTTTGTAGATTTATACAGGAATTCATAAGGCAGATCTTTTAGTAAATTATGATCCAGGTGTAATTCCTCTACTACTAGACACCCCTAGCCACATCCATTAATTACCAACATACTTACTTTGTAGACTTATACAGGAATTCATACGGCAGATCTTCTAGTAGGTTATGATCCAAGTGTAACTCCTCAACTACTGGGTTCTCTATGTCTAATGGTAGAGTCTTGAGCTCATTGTGACCCAAGTTGATGACTTTAAGCTTCGGAGCCATCACAAAAAACCTTAAATAATTCAACATAAAATCATATTTAATAATGTTTTTTTGTTTTGATTTTCTTTTTTTTTTTTTTCTCGAATTATTTTTCTTTTTATTCCTTCATAAAAAAATGTCCATAGGTTGCATTCAAGATCGATCGTTATGTCTCATGACATGATAATGTTCGAGAGGCAACAAACATCAAAATATATTATTGTTTGGAGAAATCATCTAATCAGCCTGCCATTTTTGCACCTGTCAATATAATGTTTATATTGGTCAAAATATCGAGTATTAACTGTATTGTGGTAATAAGAGAGGTGGCAAAGTTATCAAAGGGTATTATAACACAGTTTTACTGTACTGTAATGATGAACGAGGTGGAAAACAGCAAATAAACAGTGTTTCTACAGAGAAAATGACATTTTAAAAGAAGATGGGTATTAAACAAATTATTTCAAGAGATTTGATATTTTACCTGTCTGGCAGTTCTGACAATTTGTTATGGCTGGCGTTGACCTTCACCATGAAGAAACACTCTGATAACCATGTTGGTAGACTGGTTAATCTATTACTGTAAATAAAGGATCATAAGTTAAAATAGTATAATAAACTTTGAATAAACTAGAGCTGTTCTCCTGAGACACAAATATCCCCATCCCCAGCATCTCAAAGCTCAGATTATCCCTACTCAACATACATTGCAAATCTATATTAAAAGTCCCCCCCCCACCCCCACAACGTCCCAAATCTAAGATTACCCCTCCCTAACATACATTGCAAATCTATATAAAAGTTACCCCCTCATCCCAAATCTAAGACCCCCCTCCCCACGCCTGTAATCTAAGATTCCAATACATCCCCTCCAACACATTTTTTTTATCTTATCTTCTTGTGCAGTGTGTTTCATTGGCTTCTAGTTGTTAGCATTCTCTGTAGCGGTCACAGGTGGCCTACTCTTTTTCAAACTCTACAGAGGTGTCTTTAGCATGCCCTGAGACACAGGAGCTCAATTTTGAGTCTCATCTGAAAGATTATTCTGGTAATGAACTTTTTACGGCTCTAGTTTGGGCAGGAGATGAAAATCATCTCAGAAAATTTCCAAGTCCTGAGTGAGGTTTGAACCCAAAACCCCTTCAGAAGCCAGTGACAGTAATTCTCAGCCATGTCCGCTCATTTTTATACAATGCACTGGTATTATCATTCATAACTCCATGGATAATTCATATAATACATTGTAAAGTCTAAATACATGAATACAAGAATCGCTATACTTACTGTGAAATATCCATGGTAACCAACCATTCTGGTTTTGGATTGATTGAAAGACTTTCTATTTCTGAAAATATTAAATACATTTTAAACATTTATCCAAGCATTTTTAACATTGAATATCAACATCTATGTGACAAACTCTTCATCACTTATTACATATTAACTAAAAGCATCAACTTATTTTCTCTAAAATTGATTTCGCCAGTGTTCTATGTGATACACCCCAACATTTGTGTGGAACAAGTATTACTATTCAATATGGAATCGCATCAGTTGAGATTTTCCAGTAGAAATGATGTTATTTCGGGAATTGGCAACCTAAACTTTTCCAAACAATTCTGCAGAAATGTATAGAGTTATTGATCATGTGATACAGCAGCGAACCCCATTTTCAGTTAAATCCTTCCATTTAATATCTTAATTGTTACTGGTATATACAAGTATTCCGACATATCATTGTTTGTCATAAGTTTTTCATTTTGATTTCCATTTCATTAGCACTGTACAAATAGATGTACTTACTTGTATAAGCCATCAGTTTTGGCATTAAGTATATTTTCTCTGGTACAGATTTCCGTAGTACCGTAATGATGCATGATATGGAGTGGATATATTTTTGTGATTGATTAATGACCACAAAATTGCACAGATTAAAATACAATGAATATTTATTCTCATATAGTACTAAGTGTGAAGTCACACTTGTCTATTGAAGACAACAAAGTGCTTAACACAGACATTAGTGATACAAGAGCTGAAATGCAGGGATTAATTCATAGGGGTTTATTTTAAGAAATATAAAACGGCAAAAAATTATTGCTTGAGAATTATATGCTGCAGAGCAGTAACAAGGGTTTGTTGATGCCTGCCATCACTCAAGTCTACCACTCCAAACCCTGCAACTCAGCAAAAAATGGATTTTCAGAGCAGATTCCCTGAATTTACCGATTCAAATAAAACATTGTAAGAACAAACAAATAGAATATGCCAGAATAAACGAGTGATGCTAAAACACAGGCCTATTTGATTTAGGATTGATATTATAATTGAAAACTTACCATTACGTGAGGCAAATAAATTTTTCAGTGACATTCCATTAACTTGTAGACTATGCATATTATTTCTCTCACAGTTTAAATATTCCAAAGCCTTTAACGCACGGACATCCAAATCCGTCACCGAATTGTCCCGAACATCCAGATGTGTTAAAAGTTCCAGGAAATGAAATTTAGCCATTTCACTCGGCAGTAACGACAAATTGTTCATCCGTAAGTCTATTTTCTTGATGTGTTTCATTTTACTAAGGAGATCGTGTGACAGTCTTTCGATTCTATTTCCGGCCATGATGACACTGTCTAGTGAGATTGTGGTATGATGAGATTGAAGCAGGATATCTGGGACCGTGGTAAAGTGATTAAATGCTAGCACCAATACTGATAATGACTTCATTAAGACCATTTCTTCTGGTAGAACACTTAGGTGATTGTTGTGTACATGGAGAATTTGTAAACTGAAAAAAAAGACAAAAAATATATATATAAATGATAATTTTTTTGAAAAAAAGTCAAATTTGAAGTTTTTGACTTTGTCCCTGGACATGTAAAATCAGAGTACAGAATGCATCAACAATTACTAGAGAAGTTATTATGTACAATTATCATGGTCATAGTTGTGAGAAAGTTGGCAATAACAATATCAGGAGCAATTACAGATAAAATTGAAATATCCCAGATATCATGATGCCTATTTTGTCAACAATATCATCTGTACTTTTAATTATAACTTTTGTAATTTTAAATCATAAAGGTTATTTTTATTTACTCCTTATATCACAGACTCTTCTGCCAGTTTTTAGCATCATTTTGACAAAATGTTGAGAGAGAGAAAGAGAGAGAGAAAAAAATTCAGATCCAGATCACACTATACCTTGTAAGTTCTACAATTTCTCCAGGTAGATCAGATATTTTGTTGCTGGCTATGTTAAGTTCAGTGAGGGTTTTGATTTTACACAGAGCCAGTGGGAATGTATGGAGATCATTGTCTGCTAAGTTAAGACTTCTTAAATTGTAGAATCTGAAAAAGAATAAACAGAGAGTCAAGGTTTCTCAACTTTAAAGAAAATGCAACATCTAATCAAAATTCAATTTTACAGTAAAATTTCATGATAATGCTCCTGGATAACATTGCCACCTGACTTATTGCCACTGTATTTAGAAGCCTCAAGTCTAGTTCTATTATGTTTTTGTCTTTTCTCAACTTGACACCATCCCCTTCATAATGCCAAACTATAAATGAACAAAAAACCATAATTGATGTTAAATTGTATTACAGAAATTCGGAATAAGTAAATGAGTGGTTAAGTGATTTGGCTCATAACTGATAAGTTGAGGGTTTGAATCCCAATAAAATATCATGGCATTCTTCTGAGCAAGATGTTTTTTCAGCATTTTAGTTCACTAGTGCAATGTCTATGTTTAAATAATTGATCCAGCTTCTCTGGATGGCAACTTAGATGCATAGCATCGCTCGGATAAGAAACACTCAGGAACGACGTTGTATTCAGCCATTTTATTATGTCTACTTCGTACAGAACGTGACGTCACCTAACAAGGGCGACAACTCACGATACACGCATAACAATACTGAACAGGGGTCATATCAAAACATGATAAAGTTACAACTAGCTCAAAAATAAATGAATATCAGCAGAAATGTTGGGCTAGATTCAAGGGAAGATCTTGTACTGAAAGTTTCCTCAATCCACTGAAACTGAGGAAATAGTAGGATGAACACATTAAGTTATTAATAGACATCTACCTAAAACTCTGATCTTAGGAAGTTTCTACACATCAAAGGGAAATAACTCTGATCACCATGGCAAAAGCAATTTGTATACTGCATGGAAATAATAAAAAAATCAAAAACAAGGGGTACTTTCTAAAAGATGAAATTATTAAATTAATTACCATAAACAAAAATAATATAATAATATAGCTCACCTGGGCAGGTCATCTAACCAGCCTATTGTATAGATGTCTTCTTCTATTGGTCGTTCTTTCAGGACATTATGTCTCAGATTAAGGAACTGCAAACCTTCATTTATGAACACAGTCTCTGGTAGAAATTCTAAGTGACAGTTTGACAAGTCAGCTTTAGATGGCAGCTTAGCTGTGGCCTGAAACAAATAATATATCTTCATTTATGAACACAGTCTCTGGTAGAAATTCTAAGTGACAGTTTGACAAGTCAGCTTTAGATGGCAGCTTAGCTGTGGCCTGAAACAAATAATTTTATAGATAACTACCTATTCCAAAGTGTTGGTAATCTGCAACCATGCAAAACATTTCAAACACTCAACCTCCCATATAGAGTCATACTATTCCAACAACTGTAATGTTACAGTGTGACAAGTTTGTTGACTTCTGTACTAAACCTTAAGATTGGAGTGTTGGTTTTTTTTACCAAGATTGGTTAATGAATTAATGATAGTCAGCCAGACTGGAATTTTATACCAAACTTTGGAAATGAAACAAACTGACACCCCCCCCCCTTCCACCACCCCTAAGTGTGGCAATGGGAGGTCCTTGCTTTGATTCTCAGACAATTTATGAATTACATTCCCTTTCCATATACAGTTTGGCTGTAATTAACTATTATAAAACAAATCTATTATTACCATGGATAAAATTATAAAATAAACAATAATTCTGTTGTCAGCTGCAAATTTATAAACTGTTTTCAATTTTGTTGTTGCAGTATACATGTACATGTAATTATAAAACAAATTAAAATGTTCAACTATTTCAACTATGTAGTGATCATGTGATACTAGAAGTCAAATCACTGGTCATGTGCCGCGGTTATGTAATAAGCATATTAATCAAAGCTTGCTTTGTCCAATGGTACAAGCAGATACAAACAAGTTATTTGTTTATTACGAGATGATTATTCACCTGAATCACCTCGCGTATAAATATTCCAGTATTTCCTCCATAATTTGTCATGTTAGTCATAATATTCATTATCAATATTATTATTCATAAAGACATGGACAACATTACCGAGATTCATTTATTATAATAAAAATATCACATGCATCTTACAGACCTGTTAAAAGTTTAACATTGAGCTAATAAAATGGAGTTGGAGCAGGGCAGCCGTGTGGCCTAGATAGCTAGAGACTGAAAAGATGCCGAGAGATAGATGGCAGCTGCCATAAAGCTGTCTGTATATAGGTGTAACAAGGGGCCAAGGTGAGCTTCTGATTCGACATTAATTTATTAGCTTAGTTTTAAACATATGACAGGTCTGTACTGTATTGGGTTTTCCAAGTTGTTTCCTGTAAATTCTCTTTCTTTTGTTATTTATCTCTAAAATATAGCAATAAATTCTTAGAATTCTAACGACTGAGTGAATTTACATGTCCACACCCTGAGTATTTTACCTATATCAAGACATTACCAACAGAAATTTATGCATATGCAATGAGCAGCGCGGGACTCCTTTTTGTGCCACGCCCACCATGATAAAATAATTTTTAGGCTGGTCAGTAGTTGGTTTTTTAAGTCTTGGCCTCGATGGCCCAGTGGTCTGAAGCACAGTTTATGCATAACTGTTTTCACTTATGCTGATATTACTTTGTGAAATTTTGGAAAATGTTTTAGGAATTTTCGCTTACCAAAGGTCAGTGGCTGGTACTCTAGTCTCCTCAACTATCCTAAAACTGACAGCCTCGATATAAGTGACAGAATCTAGACTTGGACATTATACACCATTACCAAACTGCACTCCAACAATACAGATAAAGGTTCTGGGTTTCATTCCTGACCATTACTTTATAACAATGTCTCACCTTCTTTGCTTTGCGTAACCACTTGGCATAGTCTGCATCTTCTGCGAGTGAGAGGTACACAGATCTATCCCCCTGTAATGACGATGTCAACTTTAGACATCGCTGGTGGTTCTTTATATGAACTTCCTCCACCGATCCTTTAGCTAACTGAACGACTGTCGGCTTAGAATTCTTATTCTTATCTGAAATGGAAAGATAAATAATAGTTACTTAGACATTGTCATTTTCAAACAAATACTACAGAGCCTGCTATAATCATGATAAAGGCCATATCTACATATAAACAATTGAGTAACCAAGTAGTCTTAAGTGTGCCCTTATAGATCACAGCACCTCTCAATGCCTCTTAGTGTAGGAAAGTTTGTGAGTTTGCTTGCCACTCCAGTTTCCTCTGCATTTCAGAACCCACCACCTCAATATAAGTGAAAGAATCTTATATGGGGCATAAAAAAGCATATTTCCACTATATAAAAGCCACCTGTCTATCACAACTGTTTAAGGGACTTTGAATGCTGGTCTTAATGGACAGGTGGTATTTATATACATGTCAATTTTTTATTTAATACATTAAGAAATAGCAGTTTTAACAATTTTAGGTGTATAAATAATTTAGAATTCATTTAATCTTTTAAAAAATCCTCTGAACAAAAGCTTCAAAATTAGATCTGTGATTAACAGTTAAAGTAAAGCGAAGTAAAGAAATGGTGTTTTACACCCCTAATCAGGATTCTATCACTTTTATTCAGGTAGTCAGTTCTGTAATGTGATAGAAACAGGAGTACTCAGAAGCATTGTACTTCAGGAACTTTCTCACACTAGGATCTGCCCAAGTGGGCAGTGAGAGGCACCGAGAAATGAAATGGTGTTTTACACCCTCCCGATCAATATTCTATCTTTTTTATTCAGGTAGTCAGTTCTTTAATGTAGAAGAAACAGGAGTACCCAGAAGCACTGAACTTTAGGAATTTTCTCACACTAGGATATGCCCAAGTGGGCAGTGAGAGGTGATGAGATCTGTAAGCACATGCCTTTAGAACACTTGACCACCATGGCCTCTTTACCAGAATAAATGGGAACAGATGGGAATTGAACCCTGGACCTCCCATTTTATAGTTGCAGAGTACAAGGAGAAAAACCAGTGACCTTTGAAAAACTTTCTCACACTAGGATATGTCTGAATTGGATTCACACATAGGTTGTTATTATTATTGAAGGTTAAAGTCTGAAAAAAAAATATTTTGACACATTATTTGTTGATATACATTGTTGTACAAGCATGTTAACATTCCTGTCTCGTTTTTTATTTACCTGTCATATTTCAAAAACACTTTATTGTAACATTTATGTGTACCTTTATTCTCTATAGGCACAGTACACACCTGTCAAAAATTTTAACACTGAGCTAAGAAAAGAGTCGAAGCTCGGCTGCCAAATGGTCAATGTTTGTATCGATAGATAGTGACCGAAAAGCTGTCGAGAGATACTAGTAGATAGCAGCTACGAGAGATAGCTAACAGGATGCCAGGATGAGTTGTTGATTCAGAATTAATTCCCTAGCTTAGTGTTAAAGTTTTGACAGTTCTGTACTTGCTGTATATAAACTTATATAGGGCCAGGTAAAAAAATCTAATTCATGAACATGTAAAAATGCCAAAAAAATCTCAGGTATCAATGGCATACCTGTGGGAAATATTTCACCAGGTAAATGAAGGAGCAATTACCTTACAACCTTAGTGTTAGGACATATGTAAAATAAACTCAAATATGTGTGAACTGACGTGACACAATAAAAACATGAAATATAATGCAGCATAAAATACAGTCAAACCTGTCTTTAGGACCACCTTTATATAATAATTACCTGTTTTTAAATGCCAGTAAAATTTGAAAATGTATATAAGGGCCACTTGTTTTTAAAGGCCAGTATTAGGACATATGTCGGATAAACTCAAATATGTATGAATCCTGCCTGAAAGACCACCTCTATATAAGGGCCAACTGCTTTTAAAGGACAGTAAAATTTGAAAATGTATACAGTAAAACCTCGTTATAATGCCCCACGATAACTTCACCCCCTCGCTTATTGCCACACTATTTTGAAGTCCCAAAATCCATCTTGTTTATGTTTATGGTGATGTATCAAGGTTGTCCATAAAGGCTTTTATTGGTTCCCTAGGATGGCTTTATAGACAGGTTTGATTGTATATAAAATAATGATTTCTTGGTAATGGATACACCAGGTACAGTCAAACCTGCCTTAAAGGTCACCTCTTTAAGGGACACCTGCTTTCAAAGGCCAGTAAAGTTTTATCCCAATTACTCTTTATTCATGTTTTTGAACCTGTATATAAAGTTCATCTGCCCATAAAGGCCACTTTTATTGGTTCTCTAGTATGGCCTTTATAGACAGGTTTACTGTATATAAAATAAAGATTTCTCGGTACATGGATAAACTACGTATGTTTATCTGACATAACATTATTACACATAGGTGATGCAAAACATAACAAAGAAAAAAATAATGTTAAACCTGTCTATAGAACCAGTAAAGTGTCCTTTATGGGTTGACAGCCCTTATATACAGGTTCAAATAGCATTAATAAAGAGCAATTGTGGGATAACATTTTACTGGCCTTTGAAAGCAGGTGACCTGTAAGGCAGGTTTGACTGTAAATAAAATAAAGATTTCTCGGTACATGGATAAACTAGGTATGTTTATCTGGCATAACATTATTACACACAGATGACGGGGCAGATAAACTGAAATATATGTGAACTGACACAATAAAACACAGAACTTAATACAGAATCAAATACATGTACAGTCAAATCTGTCTATATAAGCCACCTAAGAGAACAATGACAGTGGCCTTTATGGACAGGTAGTCCTTATTAGCAGTTCAAATAACATTGATACAATGCAATTGAGATAAAATTTTACTGGCCTTTGAAAGCGGGTGAGCCTTACATTGAGGTGACCTTTACGGCCAGTTTAACTGTATAGTAAAAAAAAGATTTCTTGGAACACAGATATATTAAAAATATGGCGTAACGCAATCTCACACAAATGACGGTAGAGATGTGTGATCCAGCACAATAAAACACAAAACAAATCATAAAGCAGAATGAAATTTTCTTGGTACACGGATATATGTATACTAGAGTGCTAAAAGTCAAGTGTAACGTTACACACAGATGACGGTAGAGATAAACTCAAATACGTGTGAATTGACACAATAAAAGCCAAAAAATAATACATAGAAAAATTAATTTTTATACACTAAGAGGTATGGTGTAACAAAATCACAGGTCTGTTGTAACACGATCACACACAGATGACAGAGAGATTGAGAGATATCAGAAAATATTTAAGATATCATAAGCTGATGTAGGTTATGTCTATTATAATGTTTTTATATTAAAAATAAACTAACAATTCTCTCACAGGTATCGGGTGTATTATTACCTATATTTAACATGGTGTCTTTTTATATAAGGTCAGAAGTTGTAAACTTTCAACGGGTATAGAAACAATGGATGAGGAAATCTGAGTGCTCAGAATGAATGTTTAAAATGTTTCACTTTTATGAAGGCCGATTTAACCAAACTGGAAGCTGAAAAAGGTTTTTATTTCAATATCATATTTATTTAAGTTAATTCCCATGGATTTAAAAAGTACTTATATTATTATATTTTTATTTTTAATAGTGAAATAAATCAGGAAGAGAAAAACTCCAAGCGCTTATTTTCTAAACTTGGCCAAGACCTTTCTAGAAGGCTCTAGATATGGATAAAGCACAGGGACAAAGATAGATTTGTACAGATGGATGGATGGAGGGATGAAATGATGGATGGTTTGTTGTATGGACAGGTCACAGGTTGGCCGATGGGTGGAAAGATAAATGAATAGATAGATGGATAAATATGGAACACAATCAAGAAAATCTGAATTTGTAGATTCCATGTTTCCAAACAAAGAAAACTGGTTACAAGTGTTAGACACTGATTGTCTCTTCATACTAAGAGCCTTTGATGGCCGATGGTCTAAAGCAAATGCTTACAGATCACAGCATCTCTCACTGTCTTGATTCAAATTCCACTTGGTCAGATCCTAGTGTGAGAAAGTGGCTCTCTGGTTTTCTCCACAATCGCAAAATTACTATCGCCATTTAAGTGAAAAAATCATGACAGGGACATAAAACTCCCTTACTGAACCCCACTCTCTTCACATTTAGGTGAGAGAGAATTTTCCTTTGGCTCAAGGATACAACATACAACCATTGTGTCTGAAGTATGTCTAGTAATGAAGTTAAAATCTTAGCCAAACCAGAAATTTTCTCCTTGCTACATTTTAGGATATACTCACTGGAACCCAGAGAATAATGGCTGGGAAGTAGAACATTGTTTCTAGGACTTCCCATACCTATGACTTCTGTTTTTTTTTTTATTTACCTCTGTATATTAGAAGTCTCGTTCCGGATATCACACACAATCGTTTGACCCACTGGTAAATCAATTTTCCTTTCCGTACATAAACATTCCCTGACAGCTGATTTCTGGAGTATGTGCTGTCCGAGATTGGTTTGCCTGAAATATTATAAAAAATATTGTTAATACAGTATTTACAAGTCTCAATCAAATTACAAATTAATGCCTTGGTGTCTTAGTCACAGAACATCAACCTTGAGAGCCTAGAGGTTGTGGATTCAAACACTTTCTAGGTCATATATAAGAGATAATGTTTCCTCGCCTAGTGCTTGGTACAGTGTATTAAGAAAACAAAGTGTTGACTGGCTCACCCACTGTCTGTATAATGGGAATAGGGGAGAGATATGCTTCTCTGTAGCATACCGACTCTGTGAGCTAGCAAGTTAAAGTCGCCCTAAGTGTTTGCTAGCATAAAGCAGACCATAAAACACAGTTTGACATCTCACACATTTATGAACCTGTTCTTACTTTAATTACCTACAGGCCTTTAGCACAGGAATTGACAAACACAAGGATCCTCTCGAGTGGGATTTAAATCATAGGCAGCAAGAGTTGCTGTGATCTTTAAGCTGGCAAATTACAGTAGAACTTCGATAACTCGAAGCGCGTGGCCTAGTGGTTAAGGCGTTGGACTCATGATTCGAAGGTCGTGGGTTCGATCCCTGGACCGGGCGATGTGTTGTGTCCTTGAGCAAGACACTTAATTTCACGTTGTTCCAGTTCACTCAGCTTAAAAATAAATGAGTACCAGCAAAATGCTGGGGGTTAACCCTGCGATGGACTGGCGTCCCATTCAGGGGAGAGTCTTGTACTCTCAGTCGCTTAACGCCACGGAAACCGGGATAAGCTCCGGCCTGATGGGCCTAATGGCTCGGGACAGACTTTAACTTTTAACTTTCGATAACTCGAAGTGCACGGGACTTCAATGATGACTTCGAGTTATCGGGGTGTTCCAGTTTTCGAAGTTGAAGGATGACGTCACAATGTAGCCTTTCATCTCTATGGTAGAAATGTTTGATGGCGATAAACTGCTTATCGATACACTAGTGTAATATGTATACTAATTAATACAGTAGCATAACCTTTGTTTTGTACCACTACTACTCTCATTAATCATTTTATACACAAAGCTTTAGCTGATGACCGATTAATTCCTGTGATTTCACTGATCGTTCTATTGATCACTCACTCAATGTTAAAAATATTTCGAGTTTTAGAAGGTTGTTTGTCATACAATTTTTTAATTTTACACCTTAGCATTACTTGGAGTTATCGGGGGTATTTGACTTATAGGAGTTTGAGTTATCAAAGTTGTATTTATATAGTTTATATAGAAAACCAGTTGGGACAAAATACTGGCTTCGAGTTATCCGTGGTATTCGAGATATCAAAGTTCTACTGTATACCACATGGTCACAAAGGCACCAGACTATGCAAAATAATAATTTTTATGATTGACTTTTGTGTTTTATTAGCTAAATTTTTGTCTTTATTAATACAATAAATAAATGCAAAAACTTAAAGTCAAGGCTGGTGAATGTCCAAACTCGGACAGTTTATATATATTGTTTCTGTACAATTTAACGATTATCATACATCAATTATCTGATATCAAGCTGTCATCATGTTAATTTACACGCACATATAAAAATATAATACCTCAATATAAAAACATAATATCTCAATAAATACAGATATATTGACGAATAACAGATTAATTATGTCCCTTTGACAGTTTTCTGTCGTAAATATGACATACCACTTGACCCCTATTCTTTAACGAACAAGGCAGGTTATCATCCCCAGGTAAACAATCAGTCTACCTGTAAATTACCTGGATTTTTCTTCTACCTGATTGCTTTATAATTAGTTGACATTATCACAACTCAAATCTTGTTATACCTGGATACTCAACAGTAGATAAAGGTTAAAATAGATGACCAGAGATAAAACAGCTTAAATTTTGCCACAATTTTTTTATTTGTGGGGGATAGGTGGCTTGGTCACTCAACTACCAAAATATTGAAAGTGTCTGTAAGCTGGTGTTTTAGACCATTCACCTACTGATTGGTTGGTTGGTTGAATGGGGTTTTACGTCCCAGTCAAGTATATTTCACTTATATCAAGACATCACCAGCTATAGGTGAAGTGTCAGAAATTTTTACCTTTGCAGTATGCTAAGGGCAATGTGCAGGAAGGTTTCTTTAATGTTGTGACACGCGGCAACGGTTTTTAAGGTGTCTTTTGAAAGACTCTGTGTCATTCATTTCTGGGTGATTGGTGAAAGAACAGTCAATACCTATATTTAAGTCTTGGTCAGACCCGACCAGAATTCGAACCCATGACCACCTACATAAAAAGCAAGAATTCTACCACTGTCATGATGTACCATTCACCTACTGAGGACACATGGTAGTTGTGGTGAGACGTGTTATGATCTGTAAACAAACGAAGGCTTGTAGCCACCCAGCCACCATGGTCCAAAAACAGAAAAGTGGACTATCCCCTGAACTAACCATTCAGAGAAATATAATTTTTTTTTTTTTTGTAAAATCAAAGAATAATGACCAGGAAAAACTATAAAATTAAAGCACTTCCTTAAGTAATTACAAGTTCAACCAAATAGTAATTGAATCCTGGTTGATATTTATCTCCATGACGACCAACATGTAACTACACAATTACAACGAAAACTTTCAACTGAAAGAATATTGATTTTCATTTCATTTTTTTTTTCATTTTGAACATTTGACAATGGGAGAAATTTTAAAATTCTATTTTACAGTGGGAGAAATTTTAAAACTCTTTTATCTTTTAAATAATTCTTCATAAAGAAAACTGAAGGACACTTATTTTTGATTTCTGTCAAATCTTGATGTGAGAGAGTGTGAGAAACATCCAAATTTCAATGATCGCCTTATCATTATAAAAATGAATGTCACCGAGTGTATTAACACCAAATTTAACAACATAATTCCCTTATTGTGAATTCAAAAAAATTCAAAAATTTAAAATTTAAAATTCACGACTTGTAAATTAAATAGATTTAAATCTTTAAATTGTTTTAAACCTTTTCAGAGTTATGTAATGGTAATTGCCTACTTAAAAAGTACCGCTATTTGAATACCGAAATACTGAACCAGTAATGTTTATGACAGAATCGCACATGTTATTTAAATGCATTATGTATGTTCTCGTTATTAAAATACATTATGCATGATCCGTGTCTGGTAATAAAATTTGGTAATAACAAGACACTGAAGATTAAACAGTAATTTCCTGAATATTTCTGTCTATACAAGTTCAATATTAAATTTTCTATTTTCAATTCAAGTCACCTGACACATCGGTACTTATATATCACAGTAGGTGTTTATGTGTGTTTAACAGTACACACAACTTTATATTGTTTGGAATTGACAAAGGACATATATATGTATTACCCCATCCCCCACCCCCCCACCACCACAACCCTCTGTAGTAAAAAAGCAGTCAGACTACCCTTGATTCTGGCAGGATCAGTTTATGGATCAGAGCACCTCTCACCTCCACTTAAACAGATTCTAGTGCAAGAAGGTTTGTCAGGTTGCTTGCTGAAATTTGGGGTTTTTCTCTGAGCACTTTGGTTTATTCAACTATCTCTGAACTGACAGCCTTGATATAAGTAAGATACTCGTGATTGGGCATCAAACACCATTACTTTACTCCACCCCACTTCTGTTATGAGACTTTGATGGGCGATTTGACTTAAGCATGTGCTTACAGGTCAAATCACCTCTCATCGCTTAGGTTCATATCTCACTCAAGACCAATCCCTATGTGAGGTCAGTGGTTTTCTACAGGCACTCTGGTTTTCTCTACCATTTCTACATGGACTGGTTTGATATAAGCAACACAATCTTGACTGGGGTTACTCCACACCACTCTCCACTGATCAGACCAACATGTAATTTGCTTAAAAGTTTCCTACTTTCATGTTTAATAAACTCAAAAGTTTGACCTCTGACCTTTAAAAGTTTAGAGACAATTATTTATAAACTAATAATGATTACCAGTACTCATTTTCTTTGTTACACAAATTAGTATGCATCACACTTTTTTCAATTTGACCTTGACCTTTGACCTCACACAATAAAGATATAAACTAATCATTAATTTGTTAAGTGTTAATGATTGTATTTCATCAATTATCACTTTATAATGACAACTCATCAATTTTCCAACTTTTATCACATACAGAAAAAAAATCCAAACCCATCATGCTAACAACAAATGTTATGGGAATCATAATAAAGATGGATAGGGATTCCATATTTAACCTCCACCAAAATTATTTTGAATGGAAAAACCTAAAATGGGGTTCGCTGCTGTACCACGTGATACCCTCTAACGTTTGTTCGGAACACTTATTTCCAATGGATATGGAATCGCATGAGATTACGTTTTCCCGCGAAAACGACGTCATTCCGGGAATTTGTGACGTTGACGTTTTCCAAATTGTTCCGCACAAACGTTAAGAGGTATTGATCAACGTGATACAGCGGCGAATCCCATTGATGTAATCCAGCCATTTATAAATTTCTGTGAAATTGCTACATTCCCTGGGCAGCGATAACCTTGTAATGGGGTGGAGTAATGGTGCTTAAATCCCCATGTAATCAAGATGCTTTTACTTACACCAAGGATGTCAGTTTTAGGATGGTGTAGAAAACCAGAGTGCCCAGAACAAAATCACTACCTTTCAGAAAGCAAACTGACAAACTTTATCCCATTAGGTTCTTCCCAAGTGGAGTTTGAACCCAGAAGGTGGGGGGCACTGTGATCTGTATGTGTATGCTTTAGATTACCCGGCCAGCCAACGAGCCTTCTAGTAATTGGGAGTTTTTTTTAGTCATTTTAAATAGTGATAACTAATTAACCGAAAGAGGGGTAATACCAAGATAAGTTGGTCCTATTCTCCCACACACACAGCAGTAATGGACACCTGTTGGTAGCAAACCTCTTCTGGTAAAAAATATTACTTAACATTTATACTTGATACAGGGCACGATGTCAAGTAATCAATCAGGTGTTGTGTACTTGACATCAAGTAGTTGTTACTTGGCACTTCAAAAAGTAAATTTTTTCTTTAAGAGTTACATTTTGAGAATTTAGAATTAAAGATGATATTTGGCAAATAATCTACTTGACAATGGGACAAGTGATTAAAAAATTCCATTTGCAACAGGGCTATTTCAAATTGGTCACTCACTGGTCAAATAGCAGAGTGCTTTATCTGGGGTCTGCTGGTACTCACCTGCGTAAAACTTGATCAGCCATGGTAAATCATCGTAAGATCCAAGCTCCTGTATCTTTTTAATATCATTATAACCAATCTTCTGTAACAGTTCATTCTGAACTGCTAACGGACAATCGAACGGCTCCAATCTACGAATAATATCCCCGTTTAATTGCACATGAAGAGAATTAGGTGGCATTCCACAACGGAAACATATTTCTGAGCTGTTGTCGATAACGTACATGGATACAGCTCAGATGTTTCTGAGTCTGATTTGAACACACGTATAAATCCATTACTTGTATCCTGGTCATTCCATTTCTGTGTATCGACCTTGTTATCGTCATGATTTTGATTAATTTTACTGGCAGCCTCACGCTGCCGTTTGTTCACATCATGATATAAATCCGCAAGAGAATCTGACAAATCCCATAATTCCTCTTCCTGTTTAGGTGGCATGACGCCATGTTGTAAGTACTCTCCTACACTCCACCATGCCTCAGCGCCATGGTAACGAGCATGCTGGTCTGAAGCACTCCGTACAGTACTGTGACTACTGGCACTGTGGGAACTATTTGCTGTCAGTGTACTAACATGGCTGGTCAGATCACTACTTCTACCACTCTCGATACTGGTGTCACTCAGAGCACCATGGCTTCCCTGTGGCATCTCTATGGTTACATTAACCCTAAAAAAGATAATAAATGAACCTGGTTAATCCTTTATTTTGAGTAAAGCATTCAAACCCTGTGGCATTGCCATGGTAACATTAACCTTCTAATAGCTACACATTAGAGGTTTTGTCAACAGAAATCATGATTTATACTATTTCTATATACCACCTGTCCATAAAGACCACAATTTTTAAGTCCCTTGGTTTCATATTTCAACCAAAAAGAACCTCTATATAAAGACCACCTGTCTATTAATTTCATACCTCTATGATTCATGGGTGGTCTTTATATACAGAATTTATTGTATTTCTTAATGTTTATGCAAAATGATATAGAAAATATTTACTTTGGATCCAGCCCAGTTCTTCCATGTAAAGCTGAAAAACTGTCTGTCTTAACTAATATGTGAAAACTGAAACCTGTGTAAACTGTAAACCTGTCTTGTATCATTGTCTAAGTACATGTACATGATATCAAATCTACAACTCTCTTAAATATTATCATTAACAATTAATAAAGATTAAAAAAAAACCAACTTGATTTTTGATAAAAACAGTAATTTTCCTAACCTTCTAATCAGTGAATGAATTATTGTTTCAAGAAAAACCAGCATTTTTGCACCTATTGACAGATAAACTTTTAATTAAAATTCAATTATATTCTTATTTTCAAAACAATACCTACATTGTCAAGATTACCAAATTAACACCAAATTAAAAGTTGATGGATAATATAGAATTGACTTATATTCTTAACATTTACAAAATGGAAAAAAAATCTTTGTGTCATCAAGGTTACCAAATTATCGCCAATTTTAATGTTGATGGATAAAGTTTTAATATAATTGACTAACAGAATATTAACTATATCGTAATTGAATCATGATTAATCTTATTATCAATTAAAATCAAATTTATATGCATAAAAAAATCTTCTTATTCATGAAAATAAATATATGGCCACACAAAAAAAAAATAATAATTGAAAATTAAATTAATAATGAAGTATCTAACCTTCTGACAGATCAAAGATTTACGAGATCTGATTATCGGTGAAGTAATAAATCACAAGATAGTTATCTGGTGTACTATTCAAGGTATACCAAATAATGCACCAGATTTGAAGGGTTACAAAGTCATGAAGTCCTTGCATTAATGTAAAAGGTATCTTGAAAAATGTACCAAATTTGAAGAGTAACAGAATCATACGGCCTTTGCATCAATGTGATGTACTATTCAAGGTGTTCTGTATAGGGCACTAAAGTCTTAATATGAGAACTCTCATGGGTGAACCACTGTGGTAGCTCAGTTGGTAGAGTGCTCGCTCTGTAAGTGGAAGGTCATGGGTTCGATCCCCGACCGGGTCTGACCCAAGACTTGAAAGTGGGTAGTGACTGTTCTTTTGCCAAGCACTCTGCATTACGAAATGAAAGTCACGGTTCTTTCGGATGGGAACTTAAAATAAACGAGGTCCCGTGTCATGGTGGGCTTGGCACGCTAAAGAACCCTGTTGTATAACGCCATCAGCACAATGCACAGGGAAAATTTCTGCACCTTTGCCTATAGCTGGCGACATCTCGATATAAGTAAAATATTCTTGACTGGGACGTTAAACACCATTACTCAACTCAACTCTCATGGGTGGTTAAGTGGTCTAAAGCACATACTTACAGATCACAATAACTCAATGTCTACTCTGGCAAATCTTAGTATGAAAAATGTTCCTCCATGGTCTCATACCTGATTCAAGTTCATATAAGTGAAAGAATCTTTTCTAAGTGCTCTTCAAACTCAGCTATCATGTTAGACCTCTACATTTATATTGTCTTATGTAACCAATAAGTGTATGCTTTCGGTAAATAAAGAATTGAATAGAACATTCTTTGAATGTGACACGGGGAATCAGTTTGAAAGGTCTTTTCCAATGGACCCTGTGACTTTCATTTCTGAATGCTATTAGTGCTTGGCGAAAGAACAACTAGCTATTTTCAAGTCTTATTCAGACCTTGGCCAAGGCTTGAGCCCAACCTCCCAAATACAAAGTGAGCACTGTACCAACTGAGCTACTGTTGTAGCACAGACCCTATATGAGGAAATAAGCAATCCCAATCAGGTCTAAACACCCCTGTACTCATCCATAATTGAAACCTTTCACCTATCCATCATTGTAAACTAAACTACCCAGATTTCTGGAAGTTGGAGAGAGAGAGAGAGAGAGAGTAAAACTCAGGTCTAAATAGCCCTCTACCAATCCATCAATGGCAACATAAAATTACATCAACCAGATCATGGTGGCTTGTGTAACTTATCTCTGATGATCATAACCAAACAAAAAGACATTGTGATCTTTAAGACCACCCATGTTTTAATATGGAAGGTGGAGCGGGAGAGACAGCAGCCTTCTTACTACTCCAACTACTTAAGAGTCGAGTTTGATGGCAAGCTACTTTTCAGACAATATGCCCCCATCAGTCATCGGTACATTGCCTGAAATGTAGCTGCCATTGATCTCAGACTCTAATAAGGGGTAGTACTAATGCCTTCTAACATCCAATACTGAATTCTAGACTATATTACAGGGGTCAAACATTAAAAAACAAGAAAATCTGTGAGCTACTGCTCACTTAGTATACCCCTGCTTTTAACTTCAACCATTGACAGTAAATGTGGAAAATAATCAGTATTTGTGGCATGGGACCTCATACTGGGGTTGCATACAAAATTGTAAGTGGCTGTGTTTAGTAGTTGCTGAGAAAACTGTTGAAAAAATTCTTGTTTTTGACAGAAGTACAGAGGTAAACCAGTAAACTCCCCTAAAAAACTTATCTTATTTCCTCTAACAGATAAAACAGCTATTATAGTCAATGCTACACCAGGTCAACCAATGTTATACAGGGTTAAAACAGTTAAATCAAACAGAAAGCAAACTTATCCTGGGCCATCAAACAGATCAAACAGGTTATTTTTAACTCATCTTTATTTTTACCTGAACAGGTAATGTTTTCTTTTCTCATTTACATCAGTAAATAAACAGGAAAAACTCCACCTTAAACAATCAAGACTTTGTATAATATATATGAGAGTAACAGTGTTTTATGCCCTAGTCAAGATTCTTCAACTTATATCAAGATGGTCTGCTATGGAATGGTGGAGGAAATAGGGTTTGCCAGTGTACCATGGGATACCCAATAACGTTTCTGCAGAATAATTATTTCCATTGGAGATGGAATCGCTTCAGTTCACGCTTTCCCAAAAAATTTCAATGTAAATGTTTTCCAAAATGTTCTGAAAAGCATTAAGGGGTATTGGCCACATGGTTTCCTGGCAAACTCCATTGAAGTAATTGAAGTATCTGGAGAAAACCACCAACCTTTAGCCACTTTAAATTACAAGATCAGTGAGATCACTATATCTTTTATCTATTTAAGAACAGTACTGCCCTGTATTTTTCTACAAGTTTTATGTGAAACAGAAGCCTGATTATTTAAACATTTCTTTTAACCTGCAATACCCAGTTCTAGAATGTCAAGTACCAATACAACAAATATATAGTTCTATACATCAACAGTGACAGAATTTCTTACACAATCTGAGAAATAAAAAAAACATCTCAAAAATCCTCTTTAACTTTTGAAATCTTTAATTTCAGGGTGTCATGTTACTTTTTATAAATTGCTATTTATCATGCTTATTTGGAGTTTATGTTGACCCCCATCTTTGTGTAATTTTGTAAAAAAGTCAAGTTTCAAAAATAAAATGGCCTGGGATAGATGTTATCAGGATGACATTTTGTTTGTCTCTTTGATAAGTATAGACCATGATAAATGAGGTTTATACAAATCTCTGGGTGGTTGGGAAACTTCCTTATCAAAAAATGTCTACAGTTAAACTTCCTAATAATGCCCTTTGACAATTTTGCCACCTCACTTATTGCCACAATATTTTTAAATCTCAAAATCCATTTCTTCTATCTTTATCTTTGCATGCCTTCCAAAACTGTTGTGACAAATTAAGGGTTTTTACTGTAAATCCAATTAGATCTTAAGTCTTGCCATGTGGCAAGAATGAGCTCTGATTTTTGGGTACAAGAATAAACACCGATTAGAAACCAAATTTAAAGGTGTCATAAAAAGGTCTAGTTAAAGACCTGAAAACTCCAAAGCAAGCAAATTGTACAACAAAATGTTCCACCATCATTATATGAATTAAACACTTATCAGACCAACAGTTTTGTTCATGCAGTTCATTAAGAAATAAAGAACTATAGAATGAATAATCTATACAATCAACCCCTCAACTCCACACATCCCAAATATCCATCAGAAAACTGGATCTCAGTGGCCAAATGGTCTAAAGTATTAGTCTGAGGATAAAAATACCTTTCATCACTTACGTTAGAATCGTAATCAAGCCAGTATGTCAGTTTGTGGACCAACTGCCTCCATATGAATAAAAGAATCTTGACTGGAATTTAAAACAATATTACTCAACTCCACCACTGATGTAGCTCAGTTGGTAGAATGTTTGCTCTATACATGAGCTGGACCAGGTCTGAACAAGATTTGAAAATAGGTAGTACCCTGCATTCTTTTGCCAATCATAATTAGGCATAAAAAAATGAATGAAAGTCACAGGGTTCTTTGGACATGTTGGAAGAGCTCTTAAAACCTGATATCTCATGTCACAATAGGTATTACATAAAGAACCCTCCCTGCCCATTACCCAGAGTGCACTGCAAAGGTAAAAAACTCTGTCACTTCATCTACAGATGGTGACATCTTGATATAATTGAAATGCTTGACTGGGACCCATTTAATCATTCAATCATCCATCCCACGAATGTCCATGTGAAATCTTAACATTTTCAAACCAAGGTGACATCACATTAAAATTATTTTTGAAAAAAAATTGTATATCATTATCTGATCAGTGAAAAAGCATCAAAACTTTATAGAATATTCTTTACTTTATACTGTAGTCAATAGTATGACACTATTCATAATAAAAATTACTGGTCCTGTTTTCAAAATAAAAAATAAATCTTTAAAAATCAGTTCTTCAACAAAGTCCCTTTTACATTTTACTGTCAGAATAATAAGTTTAGTGTTAAGGTGTCTATGCCCTGACTCCTGTATTCAACTTCATTCTACTGTAATGTAAATTCAAAGTAATTATGACAAAAATGGCTGCAATCACCTATGGAATTATGGGTCGTCTGCTGTCAAATTTCTTTTCAAATGTTTGTATATGAATGAATCATGGTCTAGTTTACATTTTTTACCAATTAGTGTGAAAAAGTGACAAAAAACATAAAAAAGTTTTCAATAAAAAACACTCAATAGAAAATACAGTACAGACCTGTCAAAAGTTTAACACTAAGCTAACAAATTAATGCTGATTATGCGACTCATCTCAACCCCTCATAATCTATATCTCAGTTGTTTTTATACACATGCTATATATCTCTTGGCAGCTTTTTGGCCATGCAGCAAGCTAGCCATATCCCAGCCTATTGACAGCCGAGTACAGACATCTTTTTGTTTGTTCGATCAGTGTTAAACGTTTGACAGGGCTGTACTGTACCATATCGGGTATTTAAAACTTCAGCCCACTTAGCTGAGAAGATAAGATAAAATCCTCTCTTTTACTGCACCCTGCACTCATATAATTGACACAGCATCCGACCATTACTCACCGGAACCACCCACCTCACTGTTAAAGTAAATAGTGGCTAGACAAATCTAACAATCTTCAAAGTAACCAAATTTTAATATCTAGATGTTTTGGTATTTTTAAGAGGGGGATAAAGTAGATTTCAGCAAGAAGAAAGTTCACACTGTTTTCATATATATATATATATATATATATATATATATATATATATATATATATATATATAATATATATAAACTGTACACTCTTTATTCAAATCTATTGAGATTATAATATTAAAATGTTTTGTCTTTTTAAGGGCCGGGATAAAGTAGAGTTCAGCAAGAAGAGAAAGTTCACACTATTTTCATATATAAACTGAACTCTCCCTATATAGACAGATTTATAAGCCTTATTGCTAAAAAAAGGTTCAGTTACGTACCAAGTGTCCTTAATTTTGCATTGAAAATTACTTAATTGATATTTTAATATCTTGCTGTTTTTGTCTTTTTAAAGGGGATAAATGTTAGGTTCACCAAGAAGAGAAAGTTCATTTATTTTCATATAGACTAGATGCTAAACACTATGTAGGCAGATCTACTGAAATTTTAATATCAAAATGTTTTTGTCTTTTTAAGAGGGATAAAAAAGTAGGGTTCAGTAAGAAGAGATTCAATTAAAATCTGGGCACTCAATATTTAGACAGATCTACCAGCCTTATTGATGAAATAGGTTCAAAATCTTCAATGTCACCATATTTTTTGTATTTTTAAGGGTGATAAAAGTAGGGTTCAGCAAGAAGAAAAAGTTCATGTTGTTTCCATATACATGTATAAACTGGACACTCTTTATATAGAAGATTCATCAGCATTTTTCCTAAAAGAGGCTTAAACATATCAAGTGTTCCTAATCTTGCATTGTATATTACTTACAGTAATTAATATTTTGATATCAAAATGATTTTGTCTTTTAAGGGGGAAAAAATATAGTAATTTTAGAAAAAAGCGAAAGTTCATGTTGTTTTGTATGTAGGCTGAAAACTCTATATTCAGGCAGACCTATCAGCCTAATTGATGAAAGAGGCTCAAGGGTATTCAGTGACGTTGAATTGTACATTACTTCTCAATATTTGTAATTTGTATCAGTCTAATTTTGAATTTAATGGGGTTTGCCACTGTGCCAACACATGAATAAATCTCTTAATGTTTGTGCTGAAGGTTTTGGAAAACCTTTTCACTGCATATTCCCAGAATTACTGCCATTTTTACTAGAAAACAACATCGTATGTGATTCCATATCCACTGGATATAACTATTTAGCACAAATGTAAGAAGGTATCACATGGTACAGTGGCAAACCCCATTTGACTGCCAACCACTGTGGTAGCTCAGTTGGTAGAGTGCTTGCTCCATAAGTGGGAAAACCATGGGTTTGATTCTTGGCCCTGACCCGAGACTTGAAAGTAGGTAGTGACTTCTTTCACCAAGCACATAGCATTTTGAAATGAAAGTCACAGGTCTTTTAGATGGGAACTTAAAATAAACGAGGTACCGTGTCACATGGGCTTTGCATGCTAAAGAACCTTGCTGTATAATGCCATCAGCGCAATGCACAGGCAAAATTTCTGCACCTTCCCCTATAGCTGGTACTTCTCGATATAAGTGAAATATTTTTGACTGGGACGTTAAACACCATTACTTAACTCAACTCCCATTTGACTACTATGATCAATTATACATGTTTTAATATTGTAACAGTGAAATAAAGTATTATTATCATTTTATAAACCTGTTTTTGATTAAAAACATAATCTCCTAGTCACTAGGTAAAACAGGTGTAAAGTTAGCCCATAATTAAAATTGAAAATTGAAATTGATTTCCATGAAAGTCGTAATTCTTTTAAGTATATTTGCCAAATACCTTATAACAAATTAACCTACTTTAGTAAAGCAAACCAAATGACATTCACTGTGTTCTATTAGAGAAAGAAAATCAAAAGGCAATTTGACAATTTACCGACCAAATTATCTAGGATAGAGAGAGAGAGAGAGAGAGACACCGGGGTTGATCTCCAATCAAATCACATGGAGAGAGACAAAGAGATATTAATCTCCAACCAAATCACATGGAGAGAGAGAAAGAGAGATCAATCTCCAACCAAATCACATGGAGAGTGAGGTTAATCTTTAACCAAATCACATGGAGGGAGAGAAAGAGAGATCAATCTCCAACCAAATCACATGGAGAGAGTGAAAGAGAGATCAATCTCCAACCAAATCACATGGAGAGAGAAGTTAATCTTCAACCAAATCACATGGAGAGAGAGAAAGAGAGATCAATCTCCAACCAAATCACATGGAGAGAGAGAGATTAATCTCCAACCAAATCACATGGAGAGAAAAAGAGATCAATCTCCGACCAAATCACATGGAGAGAGAGGTTAATCTTCAACCAAATCACATGAAGAATGTGTGTGTTAATCTCCGAGAGAGAGAGAGAGAGAGTGTGTGTGTGTAAAACACCTTTACTCCCCTCTACTCTTTTCCATATAGAAAATTATTTCTTAAAATATATGCTATATGACACTTACTTCCTGAATGGCAGAATTATGTGTTTATAAGAAGGGTCGTCCATTTCAAGGTATTCCATTTTGAAATTTTTTTAATGACTCTAAAATCCTGAAGACAATCGCCAGATCACAGTAGTTTTACCAACAACTTGTTCATGAATTCATTGCACAACCACCAGATCGTATTAATTTAAAGATATCTTGTCATCAATAAATTCATTTCACAACCACCAGATCGAATTAATTTAACGAACTGTCATCAATGAATTCGTTACACAACCACCTGATCGCATGAATTTTAACGATCTGTCATCAAAGTATTTATTACACAACTAAACTTCTATGTATAATCCTGCATACACTATGTGTGTGTTTAGGGGGTGGGTGGGTGTGAAAAATTGTTCCCGATATTAAATCTTGCGATAAACTGTCTCATTAAGTCAGAACTTTACTGTTTAACGAGAAACATAATACTTTAAACAACTAATACTCAAAATTTCCGCACAGACATCTTTTCGAAACAGGTTTTTAAGTTGTGTAATCTGTAGGTGTTTCTTTACACATAAAGTCCATCGACTGTTGTCAAAGAGACATATATATCTTACTGGTAAACATATATTCATTTCTCTGGTGTCGGAATTCCTAACAAATGAACCATGTATGTCCTAATGGTATACATGTAATAATTTCTCCTGTGCGGAATTCCTAACTTTGTCTCGACGATATATCACTTTCTCCTATGCCAATTTCCTATTTTTGTCCCAAATAATATATCAATTTCTCTCGATGCATATTACTTTCTTTGTCCTAAATAAAGATTAATTTCTCCAGTACTGATTTTCCTATTTTTGTTCAAACAATCTCCTATGTTAATTTCTTGTTTTTGTCCTAGTGTGTTTACAATTTCTCCTGTTAGGTCAATTTCCTACTTTTGTCCTAACAAAACATCAATTTCTCCTGTGTTGATTTCTAACTTTTTTGTTCAAATAAATATCAATATCTCTTGTTAAGATTTTCCTATTTTTGTAACAAATAATTTATCAATTTCTCCTGTAAAATTACGCAGAACACTAGACATGTAATACCGTAACTTCCTCCAGTGACAAATCATAAATAAACAAAGTTTCTCCGTACTTTCTCCCGTATTTACATAATTACCTATATCACTAACTAATTACTTTAAACACCTCGTTTGTCACCCGTCATCTCATCTACGACTGTTCTTTACAGCTCCTTTACGTAACACCATGGTTGTCAAATAATACTTCCATTTCATTTTAAACGTTTTTCCAATCAGTTGTCAAAAAATCCTTCCATTTCATTAAAACTATTTTCCTTCTGTCCTCAAAAAATCATTCCTTTTCATTTAAAATGGTTTGCCTATCTGTTGTCAGAAATCATTCCTTTTCATTAAAACATTTTCCTATCTGTCATCAAAAGATCATCCATTTCATTAAAACTGTTTCCCTTCTGTTGTCAAAATCATTCCATTTCATTTAAAACTTTTTCCCATCTATAACAGGCCAATTATATATCTATATGTACTTAGAATTAAGTAAAGTCTAGTTCTTTGTGCTGTACAACATAGATCTATTGTATTAGGCATTTATCCATGTAAAATTTGAACAAGGTAGTGGTTAGTATATATACATATATAAAGAAGTATACTGTGTATATAAATAAAGAAGACCAGTTATGAATCATGAGATATCTGTCATTCATCAGGCTTAAGTGATTACGTTTGTTCTTTTCTTTTCTCTCTTATTAAGACGACAGGGAGCACCTGTTTATCAACAACGAAGACGACAACGCAATATCCGCAATAGATAATTTAACGGTCTAACGAGCCAGGTATAAACAATTAACTATTTCAATATTTAAAATGTAATTATATCTCTATATAGTCTATATATCCACTGTTTTGATGGATTATCTGATCTTCAAAATAAACTTTTTTCCTGAGGGGGAGAGTGTAACGTTGTTTTTTTAATGATAGGACAATGCCACTTAAATATTAAATGGCCTGTAACTGTCTCTTTTTACCTTGATAATAAGTATCAATATACGATTATTTAATGAGGCATAATCAATTATCAGTATATATGTACACAGGTATATCTTTCTTTCACATTTTTTTTTCATGAACAGTATTTTTCTATTGCTCAGATATTAGCCCGCAAACAGTTCTACTGATAAGCTCAAACCCTCCACTGTCTGAAATGCTGTTTTATAATTTCTTCGCTTGCTATAGTTAAGCCTCCTATGTTCAAATTGAAAATGTATCACTTAGGTTTTAGCTTACAAACAGTTTTATTAAAAAGCTAAAACTCTGTCTACTGGTAATTTAATTTTCCACTGTCCAATATGCCATTTTATAATGGTAACCAACTTGGAATATTCATTACTCAATGGACACTTTTTCAAGCAACATTATTTCTGTCATATTGAAACCCAATATAATTGATCAAACACAATTTTTATGCTAATTAAACTTAAAAAATAAGTACTCATGCACTATTTTATTATAACCTCCACCATTATGCTGCCGTGCTTAATTGGTTGTTGTGCACTAACATTCTTGTAATCACAGATTACGAAGTCATATTATGAAAAAATTTGATTTCTAGATGGCAAATTAAATCTGTAAAATTCTTTGTGAAAAGTTCAAGCATTCTATTTGAAAATTCTTAACAAATCCATACCATTATCCAATCAAATCCCTTTTAATTTATTATTATCCAATTAAATCTCTTTTTGATTTAATGCTTCCGACAGCAAAGATCAGAAGTTAAAGCTTATCCAGGATTATCAAATTATCCCTAGGATAAGACGTCCAGCCGACCGCCTGCCACACACTTAACCAAACATAACAACCAAACAGCGGATGCCTTCCTAGGAACTCAAGTCAGCTAAAATATGCAATAGTTCACAAGGTCAGCAGATTTATCTATTAAATAAATTATATAACAAAGACTTTCTAACGGATGGATCCCCAATGCCACAACACTCTCATAAACTTCAAAGAGTCCACAGTTCCTGTCCTTTTGTAATTTTTTTAACTGGATTCCTTTTTTGTACAACTTAGAAGTCTCTCAATCTTTAGGTCGGCAAAAGTTTTCTGAAATTGAGTCTTTTAAAATCTCCATAAACGTCTTAGAAAACTGTGCAGCACAACCAACCTCAAGTCAGACTTTACAACGTCTACACACTATTACCTGCAGCACCAACCAACGTCAAGGCCTAGTTATTGGTGCAATCCATAAACACAGAAAAAAAAAATCCAGTCAAAAAATATTTCCAAATTATTGTTCAAATCCTTCTAAATATTATTGGAACATCAGTAAAACTATTCACTCACGAATTGTAGGACACATTAGCATCAAAACTGACTGGCAGTTATGATCCATAAAAAGTACAAATTCCTCTAGTCAAAAATTTCTTTCCAAATTAATATCTGAAATCTTTTAAATAATTTGGATTATCCGTAAAACTTTTTACTTGTGAATCGGAGAACACATTAGCGTCAAGCTGATCATGTCCGGCAAATGCCAATCCATAAGACAGAACAGTCAAAAATTCTTTCCAAATTAATATCTAAATCCTTCTAAGTATTATAAGATCATCTGTAAAACTCTTCACTCGTGAATTCAAAAGAAAAGAAGATAAAGAAATTTCTCCAAGTTATTTTTCAAGTGTTCGCCTTTCACTTTGTTTATAAGTTATGCGAGTAAAGTCTTTAAAAAAAATGTCCAATATTTATCCTCATAATAATAAGTACATACATAATAATGAAATTATTCATCCTGGCATTATGGACAGGTTTAATTTAAATAGGTAAGTTATTCACGATCTAATTTATACAGGTACACACATCAATATCAAAAACCCAGGTATCCCCATCTAAATAAAGATAGCACAAATAACCAGTCTATCTCTTCATCTGTTTATCAAAATAAAATAAAGTTCTATTCATTGTGGATGGCTTTGATAAATAAAGAAAGAGACTCTCTTCTCTCTCCATGACTTTAAAATATAATGATATTATTAACTTGACTAAAAAGTGAAAATAATAGAAGGTTAAAAAGCAGCAGGCCTAAGTATAAGCAAACAACATTGACCTGTCCGCTTGACCTTTCATTAGGAAAACTAGTATTCATATAGAATGATCCACCTAATACAAAGGTAGTGTCAGGATTCACAGTTACTGGTATTATAGAAATAGTGTATGTTTCCCCAAGATGTTGATGAAATATATACCTGTTTTCCCTATATAAAAATGCACTGGTCCAGATTAATTACTAGTATTTTAATTAAAGGTCAAGCCGACAGGTCAATATTGTTTGCCTACACCCCTTGAGAAGTACCGGTACATGAAGTAGTATCCAGGTGTACTAGCAAGTTTTTACTTCAGGTCAGTAGTTCAGGTGGGCTTTCCTACCATCAAATGGTGACAAAAGATTATACTTAATTGGGGAATTAGGGGATATCTGCAATAGACTGAAGGTCATTAATTTGACATATTTTGAATGACACATTAATGGTTTTTCTATTTTAATTCCTTGTCCAGTTCAATACACTGGGCTGGATTTCTTTTTAAACCAGTGGATACTGCCAGGGGCAGAGAAAATGTTTTCATGGTACACAGCTGTCATTTGTAAGAATGAAGGACAAAATCAACAAAATTTGAGATTTTTAATAATTTTTCACACACAAAAAATACAATTTGTAGTACAAGAGATATCAGATGTACAGTGTAGCTCACTTGTAAAACATGCCCATAAAATTAAAACTTCAGTTTGACCAATAATGCAAAATTGAAAACTTGTGCCAAGTGAAAAGTAATGGTTTATTACCCTGTGGTCAAGATTCTTTCAACTATATGGCAGTTAGTTCTGAGATGGTAGAGGTAGCCAGAGTGTCTGGAGAATATGCCGATCTGCAGCAAGTGAACTGACAAAGATCTGTCCAAAGTGGGATTCAAACTTAAGCAGTAAGAGGTGTTGTGATCTATAAGGGTGATCTTTAGACTGATCCCAACTTATGCTAAGACTGACACTTATATTTGTATATATAAAGATCATCCAAAAATAGATTTTATAGACAGGTAGTTTCTATACAGGGGTTTTATTTGGTTGAAATATGAAGCGGAGACTCTGGAGTTGAGTTGAGTAATGGTGTTTAAAGTCCCAGTCAAGAATATTTCACTTATATTGAGATGTCGCCAGCTATAGGCGAAGGTGCAGAAATTTTGCCTGTGCGTTGCGCTGATGGCATTATACAGCAGGGTTCTTTAACGTGCCAAGCCCACCGTGACACGGGACCTCGTTTATTTTAAGCTACCATCCGAAAGAACCCTGACTTTCATTTCACAATGCCGAGTGCTTGGCGAAAGAACAGTCACTACCCACTTTCAAGTCTTGGGTCAGACCCGGCCAGGGATCGAACCCACGACCTCCCACATAGCGAGCACTCTACCAACTGAGCTACCACAATGGTTGGAATGGGCAGGTGTCTTTACATAGAAGTGGTCAGTATAATTGGTTTTACTGAATGTACTCTATGCAGGGTGTGTGTGGGGGTTATAAAAATGGTATACAAGCATTTATAATTCATTACATGTGTAGTGTAATCTACATAATGAAACAGACTATAGTTTGATATTGATGACGTATGCTTTTACGTCATATATTATAACATGTGCGGGAGCCATCTTTAATAAAACGTTCATGTTGGTAAAGATGTCTTATCGTCTGTTTTAAATAGTAGATATAAAACCCGCCCTGGCCACACAACAACATCTACTTATGAAACTAAAGTCTCAACAAAGTTGCAGATTTTACAAATACTTGAAATTCACAAAATTTAAAATAAATCACTAGAGTATACGGTTATCATTAACCCTGATGATCTTTAAAGCATATTATGATTTTAAAGATTATGTACAATTCATATCATAAGGACCAGTGATAGATTATGTGGTCAAGTGGAAGAGAGGTGGGCATAACAATCCACCTTGTTTGACATCTCTATCATTTTCTTTAAAAGTCTTTTTAAAATCTTCATAACTTGATTGAAATAAAAGTTAATCATGCACAAAAGTAGGAAAATTCATGTCACTACACCCCATAAATCTTTTGGAAAATCTTGTAAAGGGCCATAATAACATTAATAGATGGATGGATTAACACTGTTTCACAGCCCAGTCAAGATTCTTTCACTTATATTCAGGCAGTCAATTCTTGGATGATGGAGGCAACAGGAGTGCCAAAAAAACCCACTGAACTTCACAAAAAGAAAGCCCCAGTCAGGAAACTTTCACATCAGTTCTTAGATGGTGGAGAAAACTGGAGTGTCTGCAGAAAACCACCAACCTTTAGCAAGTTAACTGACATACTTTCCTACACAAGGATCTCCCGAGATTCTAGACAAAAAGGTCATGATCTCCAATATAAAGACATGTTTTCTTGGTTTATTCTGGTCTAGTTTAGTCACAGGACACACTTTATTTGACTTTTGAGTTTTTGATGAGTTCATGCATTGATATTAAATATAACTTTGTCAAAAGAAAAAATAAATAGGGCTCCATCTAACATTACAACCAATTTGACTTTTCAGAGTTATTTTTTAAAGAAATATTTCAGAATTTTCCATAAAAAAAGTAGAGGATAAGGTGATAGTATTACAACCGGTTTGATTCCAAATTCTTAAAATATTTTTTGTAGATTTCATAATCAACAGTACAAAGACAATGTTCAATCTGCAACTATGTTGAACATTGTCAAAGTTAGTTAATATTTTCTGGTGACTTTATTTACTCCAACATATTATTGTCTCATTTGATCAACTGGGTGGTAAAAATAATGCCCAAATCACCATTCTGAGTCCATATGACTCTTAAAATCTACAACCAGAATGAAAGAAAATAAAGTCTCCATAACCTTATTAAGAGGGAAAATAAATAAAAAGTGAAAAGAGGTGGGTGTAAGGTTTCACCCTGTTTGACTCCTTGTTCCCTGTGGAGTCAGTTTTGTTAATAAAATTTTTCTGAAGTCAGACTACACAACCAGAAAATTGGAGTCTTAATAAAATGATCAAATAAATGTAGGCACAGGTTAAATATTGGCATTAAAGATTTGTAAAATGTGTAATGTATTATAAATTAGTGTATGTATTGTTAGGTACAGGGTGAAAGGTGTAGTCATTCTGTTAAAAAATTCCTTCTGGAGTTTACACAAGTCTTCAAAAAAGACAAACATAAATGTAAATTTATAGGGGTTCTAGGCAAACAACAATGTCCTGTCTGCTTGACCTCCAATTTCAATATTTACTATGGGTGACCAGGGTGAGTACTTTTATGTATGTGGAACACAAATACATAATGATGAAGCTAGGAGTAAACACCTTTATTGTGTATGTAACAACTGCAAGTCCTAGCTAACACTACCCATATATTGTGTCAATCCTCCTACATGAAGTGGGATTTGAACCCCAAACAGGTCTGACCAAGACTTGAATGTGGCTAGTGACTGTTCTTTCGCCAAGCACTCAGCATTACAGAATGAAAGTCAGTTTTTTTGGATGGGAATTCAAAATAAACGAGGTCCAGGCGTGGCATTGCAGGTGTGGCATGATAAAAAACCCTGCTGTATAATGCCATCAGCACAAATGTCAGGCAAAATTTCTGCACCTTCCCCTATAGATACTTCCCATGGACCTCTAGCAGACGAATTTTTCAGTAGAGTGGTCGCCATTTTATTGGGCAATCTATATCATTTATCTATCTATTTTAACCAAATTTGTTAATTTTTAAATTATTGTTTTTCAAAAAGTAGTCGGGATATCAATAAAGTTTTTAAATTTATGAAATGGCCAATGTTTTTACTTTGATTTGGTATATTTTATAAGATTTTTGTCCCCATAACAACGATGTGACAATAAATTTTATACACCCTATTTTAGAAATAATTAATAAGATTCAATTTCTAAATACCTACAAAGTGGCCGCTACTTTACCTGTGAAGTGGACAGTGTGACGTCACATGGGAACTATCTATAGCTGGCAACATCTCAATACAAGTGAAATATTCCTGACTGGGACTTTAAACACCATTACTCAACTCAACTCCTACATGATAATTCCTTATAAAAGATCAAGCAGACAGGTCAATATTGTTTGCCTCTACAGGGTGTAATGTCTACATAATGACTATATAAATATTTGATAAGTAAAGCCTGGTATATATAGTACAGACCTGTCAAAAGTTTAACACCAAGCCAACTATTTAATGCCGGCTCATCCAGACCCTAATTGGCTATGTCTCAACAATATTTTGGCAGCTGCTTTCTATCTCTTAGCAGCTTTTTCTGACACTAATTATGTATGTATCGGCCACTCGCCAGTTGAGTTTTGACGTCTTTTCGTCAGTTCAGAGAGGTCTGTACTGTATGTATATATATTGATTATCAAAGGATTATCTCATATTGACTTTCGATTTATTTCTGTGTTTGGTGACTGGGATTTAATTCTATACAAGACTTTTAAATATATTTTTAATTCTATGTAAAGACTTTTTAAGCAGGATGTCATTAACTTTATGTTATTTTAAGCTCATTCTTAAATACTGAATTAATTTTCTGATTTAAGGTTAATAACCCTATGTATAGGGCCGTTTATTTTTGTAGACCTAAAAAATTGGAATGGAGTACTGGTAATGACTGTGTTCAAAATAAGTTAAAAGTTTCAATCAGTCCTTGTACTTTTCTATTAAAGTAGATAGGAGACTATTAAACAGTTGGTGGTTGCATAGCCTGTTTTGGATGGCTGTGACAATACTTCCAGAGATTACTCTCTGTTTGTAAATAGTGACCACTTCTTTCCAAAAGTTACCAGTATTTGATTGTGGGACTGGCTGTTAGTTCAAACACTGGTGATAGTGGTTTATGCCCCAGTGAAAATTCTATTACTTGTGTCAAGGCAGTCGATTTTTGGATGTGTGAGGAAACCAGAGTGCCTGTAGAAAAATTATGATCTTAAGCAAGTGATCTGACAATCTTTCAGTTGTAAGAAGTACTATGACACTTAAGATGACTCTGCCAATGATGCCACATGAATTAAACTAGAACTGTCTCTTGAGAGCCAAATACCCCCTGTCCCCAACATTTATTGTTTGTCTGCGGCCTTGACCTTTTCAGATATGACCTTGGTTCAAGGTCATGACACACCTTTGGGCCATGGAGATTATTCTTGTGAAATTTTAAAACAGTTGTCCAAAGCAGATATGAGATATGGCTTGGACATCATTTTACACAGATAGACGGACAAAAACAGACAGACGGACATAGTGATTCCTAAATATACCCCCCCCCCTCAAACTAGTTTGCAGGGGGTATAATAAATGAAAAGCAAACCAAGTCACAACTAACAACTAGTTACTCATAATGTAATTAACCAGCAACATACAATCAGCAACCTGCAACCAGCAACTAACAATTGAAAATCAGCAATACACAACTTGCAACCTACAGTCCATAACCAGGAAACAACAAAATATATAAACTCTAAAAAGCAATTTAAAAGATCAAAGTGAAGTAATAATTAATGAAGGTAGGCATAAACACCAAAAATAAATTACATGTAATTACAAAATGTCACATCTAATGACCAACTACTCTAAATTTTTAATCAGCAGAAATTTGCAGTAATAATCAATAAAGTTAGTCACAAATACCACAAGTATGAAAAGCCAAAAAAAATTCACAACCAGCATAGCTACTTTTAACCTGCAACCCACAGCCAACCACCTAAAATCATCAATCTTCAACCAGAAAAATGCAACCTAAACCAGCAATCCAGTACCAACAGTTGACAACAACCCTGAACCATAAACAACCTGTAACAATCAACCCACAACATACAACCCACAGCCAGCAACCAACATCCTGCAAACAGAAGTCTGAAACCAGTAAATTACATATAACCTAGAACCAGCAAACGTTAGCCTGCATCTAGAAACCAACAATCAGCAATCTACAGCCTTGTATGAGTAACAACAAAGCAGCACATAATCAGTAACTTGCAACCCACAATCCACAACCTATGTAATAACTCTGGAAAACACTTAGCAAGATCAAAGTGAAGTAATAATCAATTAGGTTAGTCACAAACACCACAAGAATTTCATTATAAATGGAAAATCAAATGAATAAATTAGGACATAATAACCACCTAATAAATCTCATTTATATATAAAAATAAATATTAAATAACTATGTGGATGTGGTTGGTTAACTTATCAAAAATAAACAGCTGATTTTGACATTTGTGACAGGTTGTTCTGATCAAAAATAAACATATGTAAAAACATCTTAATTTATAAATTCCATTAAGATCTGATTTTCTGATAAAAATTGTAGTTTGAGTCACTCCGTCCTCTCGTTTTCCGATTCATCCAGGTTATAACCTCCACGATTTATTCAGAAATAGACTTTAATTTCACATTATCTGATCAAAACTGTCTTTTGTGAACATATAAAATTTTATTTATTTTGTTTTTCAATAAAAGGCTTTTAATTTATGTCAATGTCAAAGGTTCATTTATAAGCTATTAGTTTAGTGTAAATAAGTGACCAGTTTTCACAGCTTTTGGGGAAAAAAAAGAAATTTGTTAATAGTGATGAATTAATTATTCCCATGAAATGGGGTTCGCCATTGCATAAAGTCATACCCACTAATGTTTGTGTGGAATTATTATTTTAATTGTATATGGAATCATATTAGTTCATAGTTCATGTTTTCCTATAAAAACGATGTTATTCCAGGAGTTTGTGAGATTAACATTTGTAAAACGTCTCTCACAAAGGGTATTGATCACATGATACAGCAGGGAACCTAATTGTTGATCAAATAAATATTAAGATAAACTTTCAATATTTTTGTTCATATCTTTGTCATATTGTTGTAATAATTATCATAATTATTGTGATTTAATACCACCAGTATTATTATTCATATGTAAATGCCACATAGCTATGATAGACTACCCAGTCAAGAATATTTCACTTATATCCAGACAACACCAACTACAGGTGAAGTGGCAGAAGTTTATGCCTTCACAGTGCGCTCATAGCAATGTGCAAAGAAGGTTCTTTAATGTGTCATGTCTTGACACAAGACATCAGTTTTTAAGGTCTTTCCTGAAGGAACTCTAAATACGGATGCTTGGCAATAGAACAGTCATGGGTATATTCAAGTCTTGGTCAGACCCTGGTGGGGGTTTATATCCACAACCTCCCAAACACTATTTAGCTATGGCATAACTAAAAACTTGAAAAAAAAAGATCAATAGTTTTAATGACACAAAAATTAAATGCATATATTTTCATTCAGATAAGTTTTACAGAAACAGAATGTCCACATACGAGTTTTGAAATATAAAAAATATAAACCTAAAGACCAGTTATTTAAAAAGATTTAAAAGCTACCAGTGGGTGATAGACACTGCACAGACAGGTACATGTAATTATTTTGTGTCGATTTAAAGATTACAAAATATTTTACATTTTAACATTTTAAACTTACCGTAATTTACATATTACACAAATATATATTTCCAACTATTTATATCAAATTTCAATTTCAAACTTTAAGAGCTTGCTGAATAAAAACAACCAAATGCTCAAGTGATGTTTCATCAAAATATTTTCATTTCTACAAAATAAGAGCGCCTATTTTCCAAAATTTTCACAAACAACACTTTATATATAAACTATTTATATCAAATTTCAAATTCAAACTTTTAAAGCTTGCAGAAAAACACAACAAATGCATGCTTAAGTAATGTTTCATCACAAAGTTTTCATCTCTATAAAATAGGAGGATGTAATTTTCCAAATTTTCACAAAGTTCACTATATATTTTAACTATTTATATCAAAGTTCAAATTCAAAATTTAAAAGCCTGCTGAAAGAAAGAATGCTAAAGCGATTTCATCTCTTTAAAAAAAGGAGCATGTAATTTCCTAAATTTTCACAAAACACTAAATATATTTTTACCTTTTACAGTGTACTTGTATATCAAATTTTAATTTCAAACTTTAAAAGCTTGCTGAAAACAATTTAATGTTCAAGTGATGTTTCACTGATCTTTTTTCATCTCTACAAAAAAGACGCATGATGGAAAAAAAAGCTGACTGTTCGAGCAGTGGTTTCAGGTGATGAAATGTTTGTTATTTGTTTGGATTTGGATTAAGTATGCCGCCTACTTCCACTTAGTTTCCATTTTCTAAATATGTTTTACAAGACATATTACTCCATATTTGCTATCTTCTACTTTAAAATTTTCTGAAAGGACCGACTTTCAAGTGATGTTTCAATGAGTTACAGTGTATTGTCATTTTTACAAAATAGAAGCATGTAATTTTTCAGATTTTAACAAAGAACATATGTGCATGTGAACTTTACATTACCTGTGCTTTAATATGCATGTACAGGTGTAACTTCACTGCGTGACCTGGTGGTTGTCTGTGTATTTTGACATAATAGAAAGTTAAGGTAATCGCTGACATGTGATTGACAAATCATCGACATGAAATTTACAACTCAAATTAAAATGACATATAATAATTACCTTAAAAGAGCAAAATCATCATTTTACATGGTGTTGATATTTTTCTCACATCAGATGACAATCTGTTGCACAAAAATCCAAAATCGGAAATAAATCAAAATTAAACATCTATCTGCAATGATTAAGATCCAGGTAAGAAAGATGTTTGAAGAGAGGGCATCAGCAGGGAAAAGTTCAAAAATTAAAATAAGGGGGAGTAGTGTTCAACTTTAAACAAAGAATTTTTTGGGGTTTAAGAATTTTAAATTAAGTTGTGATGTGTAAAGTCTGGAGGGTCATTTCATGTATAATAAAGATGTAATAATCTTGTTAGAAAATTGCTGGTAATTTAATACACCTCAAAGGTTTTATTTATTAAATTTAAAAAAGCATAAAAAACACTTTTCTTTAATAAGGCAAACCCCTTGGAGTGGAACGTTTACTAACACAGGAGCAACAATCAACAGTCACTGTAGCGGAAAGCTGAAGGGAGTTAATTTGAGCCGAGCTATGACTCACCACAGACACAACACAGAAACATAATCCCATTTCAGACAGTGTTCAAATTCAGTTATTTCTTCAGTTATAGAAAAGTTTAAAGGGGTCATCTGGTGTCATGTTTTAGTATCAGAGTGTCTGCATGGCTAACACACATAAACATTTATATGACCAAACTTTTGAAAAACAATTTTTTCAGGTTGACAGAGCAAACCAGAGTTCCCAAAGAAAAAAATTGATCTTTTTGACATCTTTATCCTGGAATGGCCAGGAGTTGAAGTAGAGGTAAAAGCAATTTGTTCAGCTTGGTGGAGCAAACCAAACCAGAGTTCCGAAAGGAAATAGTTGATATTTTTGACATCTTTATCCTGGAATGGTCAGGAGTTGAACCAGAAGTAAATAGAGTCAACTAGTTCATAAAGTATCTAAATTAATAAAAAACAAGATGTCAGCAGAACAGTTTAGCTCATATGTACATATCTAGGCCATTTTGTTCAGTTTGGTGGAGCAAACCAAACAAAACTAGTGACCTTTTTAAGTAAACTAGTATTTGAAATTAAAAATAATCTTAAACCTGATGTCAGTGGAACAGTGCAGTTAACCTTAACATTTAGACCATCGAGAAACTTTTACCAAAAAACATGCAGTACGCTCCGACTTCCTCAACTTAAGCTTGTAGCTTGTGACTTGCCTAAGGTGATAACATGAGATTCTGACAAGATTTGAACTCCCATCCCTTGGATCTTTTATGTTCTTATGTTGCTCAGTCTATTTCAATTGCTTCTAATTGGAAGTGCCCTTTGTAGCAGCCACAGGCGGTCTACTTTTTTTCAAACTACAGGTGTCTTTAGCCTGTACTGAGACATCAGACCTCAGTTTTGAGCCTTATCTGAAAGTCTACTGAGTAACAAGGTTTTGAAAGCTCTACTATGGGCAGGAGATGAAAATCATCTCAGAATTTTTTTTAAGTCCCAAGTGAGGTGAGAACTCACTACCCTTGACTTCCACAGCCAGCGACAGTACCACTTGGCCATGTCCACCCTTAAGTTCAATGTAAACAAACAAAACGACAATGTAGCTTATCTGCATATCAAGTTCATCAAGAAATTAAACAAAACAACTTTAAACATCTGTCAATAAAAAAAATAAACCCCTTAATTATCATTGGCAGGAGAATCAATGCCTACACCTGCACCAAAGAGTATAAGCTAAGCTTTATTTCATGTGATTTAAAATGTCAAAATACAAGATTTTATTTAAAATGAAGAAAACTTGAGATTCAGAAACAGATAAAGAAAATTAATCTATTAGTACCAACATTACCTAACAAAAGATTTTAAAGATATTACCATATTACAGTATAGAACAAACTAATGCAAGAGTTATGTCGGTATTCTAACTTTTCTAAAAAATTTGATTTAAAAATACATTTAAAATTCCTACATACCAGTAATAGTATTTAAATAACTAGTGTTGTAGTAATAGGCAGTTAAACCTATCTATAAAGGCCACTCAAAGAAACTGGTAAAAGTGGCCTTAATGGGTAGGTGGCCCTGATATACAGGGTAAAATAAGAAGAATAAAGAGTGATTTGGATAAAAAAATTCTGAACTTTAAAAGCAGGTGGTCCTTATATACAGATGGCCACTAAGGCAGGTCTGACTGTATTGTGGTAGTAATATATAGAAACTATATAAATTAGATGTATCATTGCACAGAGAATGAAATAAGTGCCAGACTAACAGCCTGAGACTGATAACTTTCGATGGAGGGCTTGTAAGTTTCTAAGTATAACAGGAGGAGGAAATGCAAAGAATGAGGATTAAACCCAAGTGAATAAAGAGCGTTGAGCCGTTGACCAGAAATGATGGCGCAGTCTATCTTAGCCAGTCTCACACCATCACAGTAGCATCCTCACTACATAGGTATAGAAGATTTGGAGAAATAAAGAGAGTTTTTTTCACTCTGTATTGTACCAAAAATGTCGCATTGTCTCTTTTAGTACACATAGGTATTTGCTAATCAAAATTTGATAAAAATCAAATCGGGACAGGGTAAAATTTTTGCTTTTTTAATTATTCTGTAATGCTTTTTCATACCCTCTGTCTCTACATTTTTAATGTCACACTAATTATTACTGCTAGTCTACAGGGTATAGAAAATTTGGAGAAAAACAAAATAGTGACAGGCTAAAATTTGATGTGATTTTTTTACTTTGTATATTACCTTTTTATGTCAAATTGTCTTTTTTTAGTACATATAGGTATTTGCTAATCAAAATTAAAATCGAGACAGGGTAAATTTGTTAATTTTTTTTTACTCGGGGTTGTACCTTTTTAATGTCACCTTGTACCTGTTAGTAATTTGCTGGCTCATACAAACATGACCCGCAGGTGTTTGTATTTATTTTAATTGAATTCCGTTTCTTAATGATGATGTTATCAGATTAATTCAATGTTGATGTCACATTAAAATACCTCTCAATAAACAAATAAACATTATATAAAAGCCCACAGGCAAACAACATTGACCTGTCTGCTTGACCTTTCATTCAAATTGATACTACAGAACACTGGTGCTTATTGCATCTTCATGGCAAACATGTATTCCTTATGTATTAACTACAAATCCTAACATTATCCACGAATCAGGCAGATCCTTAGATATCTATATTCCCAATCATGGCAGTGAAAGGTCAAGCAGACAGGTCAATGTTGTTTGCCTAAGTGTGTGTGGTAGGTATTTAGTATCTCTTCTTTTTATCTAATTTATTTTCTATATAAGAAAAGGTAAATGACATGACAAAGAAACAATGTTATCAACAGTAAAGATATTTTGCTTCCACTTGATTTACAGCTGTTTCTTAATTTCACTAACAACACTGTCCCACCCCTTTTTGACACTGGGTCCAAGGGGCTTTAGTAATGAGTCATTTTATGCAATTTCTTGAAGGGATTTTAATAGGGAAAATACATAAAATAATTAAAAAAGTTAACAATTCTGTACCTTATTTATATAAATCAGAGAAATTCCCTAAAATGGGAATGGGGTCCATATTTTACCCCAAATTAAGCAGACTGATTATGAAAAAAAGAAGAGGAAAAGTTAAGATTTTCGAGTTCCATTCCTGGTTGATTCAGATCTGAAAACTTAAAGGGAGACAGTAACTGGCCTTTCAAAATGCACTCTGCCATTTGAAATGAAAGCCACATAGTCTTTTGAACAATACAAATATCCTATGACAAAAGCAAATAGTTTTTATTTTGAAGTGGATAGTGTGTTCACTCTGTTCTTGGGGAGGTCTTGGTTTGATTCCCAGCTGGACCAGTAAGCTGCCCTAAATGTGCACCATCATTTAAAGACTAAAGTAGACTAATTACAGTAAAGCAATCATTACAATGACCTCAATAACATTAATTACCAGAGTACCAAAGTCTATATTTCTCCCTTTGTGTTTCTCTCTATCAATTTATCCCCAAACCCCTTCTAATTAATGCCAAAACCCGACTGAAACAAATAGTGGCGATGAATTGAGGTTTTACCTAGTCTTATGGGTGGCAGCAATATTACCACGCAATTGAGCTGGTATTAGAAATGTAATAAAATTTATGTAGCAAATAAACAAAAAAGTCCTTATTTTATAAACAATTTAATTATTTAAGAATGACATTAATTTAGAAAGTCTTTTATTTAATAAACAATTCAATTATTGAAGTTTTGACATTTTTAAAGAAAGTTTTTATTTAATTAAGAATTTAATAACTTTAGTTTGACGTTACCGGCTTGGTCATACAAAATGTAATTATTTCAGTAATTTGTCTACACCTGTGGATGACTTTTAATTTTTCCTTCTTTAGTTGTTTACTATATTTATACATATACGGTAGGTAATAATTGTAAATTACCTTTAAGTCAGGAACTAATTAGAAAATAAAGTTATTATACTCTCTCTCTCTCTCTTTCTGTTTGTTTGACCATCTCTCAAGTGCAAAAATTTCTCTCTCCTTTAAGTGCAGTCTCTCTCTTGGGAATATTATGGTTTGTGAGGAATTGCTCTTTTAAGTAACAACACTCTGTCTCTCTCTCTCTCTCTCTCTCTTTAAGTGCATAGTTTCTCTCTTTCTATACTTTAACTACAAGGTTTATGTCTCTATCATTTAAGGACACAGCCCCCCCCCCTCTCTCTCTTAAGTACAAAGTTTCTCTCTCTCTCTCTCTCTTTCTCTCTCTCTCTACCCTTTAAGTACAAAGTTTTTCTGTCTATATCTCTCTTAAGTCCAAAGTCTCCCTCTTTCTATTTACTAGTATCACTTAAGTAAGAAGGCGCACTCTCTCTCTTTTCATTGAGTCCAAAGCCTCTAGGTCTATCTATCTCTCACTTTCTCTCCTTTAAGTACAAAGTTTCTCTCTCTCTCTCTAAGTTCTTTAAGTGCAAAGTATATATAGTAAGTAACTGTAATTCTGTTTAAAGAGAAAAAGAAAATTGATTTTGACACTTAAAACAGTTATAAACAGGGTTTGTATTGTACCTGTGAGGTCAAAATGACACAGTAAAACATAAATTGCCAAGTGGTTATGGCCAAATGTATATAAACAACTAAATAGTGAAGAGTTGAGAAATCAGACCCAGACAAGTTGAGAAAAAAACCACTGACCTTCAGCAAGCAACCAATATTAGAATAGAGAGTCAATTAATGGGATTTTAAGTTCCAGTTAAGATTCTTTTACTTATATCAAGGCGATCAGGGATGTTTGAGAGTGAACAGTATTAGAGTAGAGTTGAGTTGAGACGAGTAATGGTATTTAACATCCCAGTCAAGACTGTGAACAGTATGAGAACAGAATAGAGAAATGCCCAAGTCAAGATTTTATCACATACATTAAAACTTCGATTCATCGCCACCATTTGTTCAGTCAAATTTTGGCGTTATAAAAGAGTTTGGCAATAAATCGAGGGAGGCCCATAAAGAAAAACATATACAAAATGGATTTTGGGACATCAAAATAGTGTGGCGATAAGCGAGGTGGCAAAGTTATCGAGGGGCATTATAACGAGGTTTTACTGTATATTGAGGTGGTCAAATCAAAGATGGTGGAAGAAACCAGAGTGTACAAAGAAAATTGCTGATCTGTGGCAAGGGAACTGATAAACTTTCAACTTTAAGTTCCCATGTGAAAGAACCATGATTTTCATTTCATATTGCTGCATGCTTGGTGAAAGAATAGTCACTACCCACTTTCAAGTCTAGGGTCAGACCCAGACAGGGTTCAAACCAATGAGAACCACCAAGTAGGATTTAAACCTAGGTGTTGAGAGTCACTGTGATCTATTAACATGCACTTAAGACCACTTGGCCACAGTGGCCCAGTGAAGACATTCAATCCATTATTCATAGGGTTTTGGGTTTGAACCCTTTTTTGACTCTATATTATATATATTTCAACTCATAATTTAAGACTCTTTGAGTTTGAGCCCTAGTCTGACTACATGATACAGTAAAAGCTCGTCATAATGCTCCCCGATAACTTTGCCACCTCGCTTATCGCCACACTATTTTGAAGTCCCACAATCCATTTTGTTTATGTATTTCTTTATGAGGCTCCCCCAATTTATTGCCAAACCCCTTTATAACGCCAAAATTTGACTGAACAAATGATGGCGATGAATTAAGGTTTTACTGTATATATTTTTTAAAATTTTGATTGCTCTATTTCACAGAAGCTCATAAATAATTTAAATGATTTGATACCTGCAGAAGTCCTCTGGAGCACCTTGCAATGGACTCCACCACTTTGGCATCTCATCCATAGGGTTATTATAACCTTGATCAGACCTTAACGACATTTCAATTAACTTTCAACCAACAACCACATTCCAACTATCCAACTATAATGCCAAAATTTTGACTGAATAAAATAACTTTTTCATCTTCGTCAAACATTATTTTTTATCTCTCACATACATCACCTTATAATCACTTTCTGTATTATGATATATTACTTGATCCAGTGATGCAAGACTTTTTTAATATTTTTTCAAAAAAAAAGGAAAAAGTCACGACAACAGGCATGACATACTGTATAGATGAGGTAATGACTTGTTGTTGTGAAATCACCACGCAAACAGTCATATTTTTTTTAATTTGTTTTTTTGAAAAGACCTCAAATTTTTAATGTCTCTAATGTCATGGATGATGTAACATGGTATGCATACAATAAGGTGTAAATATTGTTATGGGAAAATTCACTGATGTGGAACCACCAGGATAAAGTCTGTTTTTATGATAACAGACCTATTTGTCCCCAAAAAGTGAATGGAGTACCCCAGTCAAGACTCTTGTGGTCATTTCAGGAATGGTGGAGGAAACTGGAAAAAGCCACCAACATTTCGTAAGTGAACTGCCTGACAAACTTTCTCAAACGAAGATCTGCTTCGAGTAGGATTTGAACCCATTGAGAGGGGCTATGATCTCTAAGTCTACCCTTAAAGACCATTCTGCCACAGAGGTCCTAAAAATGATGGCATCAAACTTATTTATAACATAAGTAAGTAAGTAATGTTGTTTAAGGTGCCAATCAAGAATATTTCACTTATATCAAGATGTCGCCAGCTATAACATGTGAAAATCTTACAGTATTGAGTATGTTCATGGCCTACGCTTCAGCAATCTTCAAAACTTTTGGGGCCACTTAGTCTTACTAAGGCCTTAATGATGAATTTATCGCATAAACTTTAACAAAAGTGTTGCATAAAAATTTGTTGATCAATGCATCTATTTTTAACCCTAGAAATACTAAATTGAAACTCTTATGTTATGGATGAAATAGCACAGTAGGTAAGTATGTTAGGTACAACATTATTATGGGAGAATTCACTGATGTGGAACCATCAAAATACATCGTGACATAAAAAACTGCATGCAAAAAATTTGTAAATCATGCATATAAATTGAAATGTATCACTAGACAGTTTGTTCAATTTCACGGGATGGTTTGAAAATTAAAATGAAATTTATTGAAAAAAAAATTTGAAATTGTAAGTCCGTGAAATTTAAAAAAGTTGAAAATCAAGAATTTTTTGCACACATCAAATAGAAGTGATGTCTTTTACTGCTTTTAAATGTCTGCATAATAAATTAGAAATGCATAAATTTAACATAAACTTACTGTGTAAGTGAAGTGAAAAATTGCTTAATGCAAATACAAGTATATTTGACAGGTTGATGTAAGAATAAAGTTTTTCATCTTTGAGACAGTTGGTGGTTGCATAATCTAAGACATGTATATAAATTTTTTTTTATTTATTTAAGTAGCTATATATAGGCCTTATTGATTATAAGTACAGCAGAACCCATGAAAACTTAACCCTGAGTAAACCAAAATCCTGATGTAACCGAAGAAAATCTGTAGTAATGAAGGTATTGCTTTTAGGCAGGTTCTAATGTATATATACATGTCAATGTCCAAATCATAATCCTAAAGCAAAGTAAAACCTTTGAAAACTGGTAAATTAAGTTCAAGCGAAGTTCCACCATGGAAGTGAGGCTGGATGCTCTGGAGAGCTGAATCCTATAAACAATTCTTAAACTGTAAAAGTAACAAAATACAGTAAAATATGCATATAAAGACTATTAATAGAACATATGAAATATGAACTTTATAGACAGGTGATCTTTATATAGAAATGCTTGAATAGAGAGAAACTTAAAACATTTTTAAAAAAAAGTTAAAAATAGATTCATAAATAAACTTACAGCATGCTTCCCTTTTTATATTGAAACACAAATATTCCTGTCTTTGATGATGTTAGGAATAACTCCCCTGAACAATAGCAAAACTATAGTTCTAACTGATGAATATAGTCAGTATTTAGAAATTAAACCATCTTTCCCATGACTAAGGTCTACCAACTACCTCGCAACTGCGGAGAATAGAATTCTGCAATTATTTTTACAAACTGATCAAATCAACCATCCACCATTGATGAATAGAGTAAGTGTCTAGAAATTAAACTATCTTTCTCATGACTTGAACTCCATTATTACAAAAAAAAAAGAGAATAAAATTCTCTACAACTTTTTTCTCAAACTGATCAAACCGACCATCCAGTAATAATATCAATCCCAGACAAATATAAACAAATTGTTTAATATCTCACAACATCTTAAAAGTTTATTTAGATAGAATTAAAGGCAAAAAAATAATTATATACAAATAAAAATAATTAAAGATCTGTAAACAATGACCTTAAAACAATCTGTAAATCTATCGACGTGGTTGGCCGATTATTAATTCAGATAAAGTGTCAATTATAGACCATCTTAAGGTCTCCGGAAATTCCCACAGGCTAATAAACTGGCTAGCCAATGTGTAAATGTTTTTTATGGTCAGTCCTGGAGTAAATTGGTCATTTTTCTGTTTTTATCAATATTGATAATGTGTTGGTTGTTATGGTCACTGATAGGGATCTTAACAATATAGTTGTCTGTTCTTCATGAATAAACACACCATACAAAAATAACTCCCTTGTACCCCCTCCCAACTCTACCTTTTACCCATAATTACTTTCTATTTCATCAATATTTTTTGACATAAATAGAAACCTCCCCTATTTTATTGGGGGTTAACATGGATCATAATACCATTTTAGCCCCCTCATTACCCCTACTGTGGTCCTACATCCTCGAAAGTCCCTCCCTAATTCCAACCCTTAATGCATCTCTGTTTCAGAATTTTCAGATGGATAATACTATCCCTGTAGCCCCCCTTACTCCCTATCCATAAAATCTTTATTTTCAGAATTTCAGAATTTTGTGACATAATTAGACACACCTCCCTCATTTATGGGAGTAATAATTGGGGGGTGCACCAGGATAATAATACCCTTGCACCCCACCCCACCCCTTCCTTTTTAATCAAGATTAAGATGTACCCTTTCACCTTTTACCTGACTGAGGATCTGCTGTGACACTGAATATTGAGGTCAATGTCAAATTAAAGGTCAGCTTTCAGATGACCTGAGTATGTATTTAGTTTTGGTGAAGGCTTCAGGTCTTCAATCAATAATATAACACTAGAAAGCCTTAGGTGGAGAGTTGATATGCACCAGTCAAGATTCTTTCAATTATATCAAGGTGAGCAATTCATGGATGATGGAGAAAACTGGAGTGCCCAGGGAAAACCCAGTGACCTTAGGCAAGTGAACTGGTAATATTTTTCACACTGGGATCTGTCCAAATTTGGGTCTGTGATTGGTTCGCCTAAGGGAAAACACACATTTTCAACAATAAAGTAAATCAGGGCTGTCACACTCCTTTTTGGTACTGGTTCCAGGGTATATGGAAATGGAAAAATAAGTATTGTTTCATGCAATTTTGGGGACAATTCATTGTAATTTGAATTAGTTTAAATACATACATTTGTAATAGAAAAGTAAAAGTTTCAGTTTGGGAAAATTCAGCAAAAAATCACTCTACTATAATTTAATTGATAAAATAATTCTACTTACATATCAACTTCAGAGAGCTGTGGTAATTCTTCTGTATCCATGGTGATTTTAAATTCCACTTTTTTCTTTTATTCCTTTGTATAAATAATTAAACCAAACATTTCACTTTCTAAAACTGCCAAAATCTTGCAAAACGATGCCATCAATTTTTTCAATTTCCACTAAAAGTAACAATGCTGAATTCTTTTGATCTTAACATACAAACTCACTGGTGTCAACTCCTTTCAAAAAAACTCCGCCAAAACTAACTGCACATGATGGCGACGTCAAAGTTTCTTGACATTTCTTATCAGATCCGTGTCATGTTGATTTTCTTCTTTTAAAGATTAAAAATAAAAAACAAAATTTAAATTAGTCAGCTTTTAAAAGAAGCATGACATTAAATGAATACATAGGTATAAATTCACAAGTACATGATATATATGTATAAACTAAATCACATGATTTTAATGAAAATCTGATACATATTTATTATCGGGCATTAATAACATAGTTCATTATTATGGGGTCGGGGATATCAGTTCTTCTCCTTTTTATTGTGTGATGATAAATTTATATGTAGTGTATTATTTTATCTCCAATGCGAAATTTCAAATGGGAATTTTTTTAAAGGATAAAATTTTAAACTTATAAACAAGAGGTCCTATAAAGGATATAAATTAATATGTAGTGTATTTTTTTTATCTCCAATTTGAGATTTCAAACGGAAATTTTTTTAAAAGGATAAAATTTTAAACTCAATAAATTCTTTAAAGACAAGAGGTCCTTTAAAGGATATATCAAAAGGTTATAATTTTTATAATTTGGAAATGGGTAATGACTTTTCTCAAGGGTAAATTATTAGACAGTCTCATTTAACTGTGTCCCTGAACTTAGAATGCTGATTAAAACTTTTGCTCAACATTTTCAAAAAACATTGCACTTAAAATGAGTCCTTAAAAACACAAATTATTGATTAATGTACTCATTATTTTTCAGATACAATTGAAATTAAAATTGGAATTTAACGGTAAGAAAAAAAATATGTCCACTTTTACAAGGTTTGGGTGTGCTGAATTCATTTAGAACTTCTCTGGTGGAAAGTCATGTATAGGTTTAAATCAATTTGCCAGTTTTTTTCAAAGTTTTACTTTGTTTTATTTAAATTGTGATTTGAACATGGACGGGTATGCTTATTTTTGATTACTACAATTTGGAGGCTTTATAAATAAAGATGTTTGGTAAAATGATGGAGATAAATAAACAAATTGTGACCAAATAAGTGAGGGGCATTACTGGTATATTATAAGAGATCTTAGCATACATAGGCCCCAGTTTCACAATCATTTCTTAACTAAGATTTTCCTTAACTTAAATTTAGCAAATTTTGTAATCTGTTTTTGGAACTACTGATGAATATTTTTGATAAAACTTAATGCAAATGTTTTAATCTAGAAGTGATCTTAAAAATGACACTTAGAATTTCCGAATATCTTAAAAATTAACAACATTATATTGATTTAAAATTTTGCCAGAAAATCTTAGCTAAGGAATGATTGTGAAACTGGGGTCTGTGTATATAAAGCAAATTTGTTTGGGCCACATTCACAAGGAACTATTACACACTTTGTGACTTATTTTTCTGTTTTCTATAGTAAAGCTATAAGTGACAGTAGTTAAGCCTCTTGGTGAAGCCATCATTAAAAGAACCCCAAATTTAGTGTCCTAGACGGCTATTAGTGACAACATCAAACAACTTATTTTTTACTTATACCTTCCACAAATATCTATTTTCAACAAAAAAGGGGAATTTGTATCTCCATAAATGCCACTGTATATAGAATCATGTACCAAAAACGGGGGACAATAATTAGTGTCTGACACAGACCATATGGTTACTGTGGCCAAGTATAAGTAATAACAGCTCTGTGTGAATGATAGATAAAAGATTTTGTTAAACTTTTGGAGTAGTTGTAAATGACATTTTATGCACCAGACAAGAGTATTTCACTTATATCAAGGTGGTCAGTTTTGGGATGATGGAGGGAACAAGAGTACCTGAAATAAACCACTAACCTTCGGCAAGCAAACTGACAAACTTTTTCACATTAGGATCTGCCTGAGCGGAATTTAAAACCTGCCTAGGGGATGAGAAGCACTTTAGACCACTTGCCCATCGAGGCTCTATGTGACTGTTAGAGGTTGGCCTTAAGGTGACATGGATTTTTAAGTCATCAGAGACATATATGGTTTTTCTTTATAGATTTATAAATTTTGACCTACCGGTATATGTTTTTCTATATACAGAATTTCCTGTTATGATATTCTTTTATTTTTGAAAAATTAAGCTAGTGGTCTAAAGCATGAGCTTACAGATCATGTAACACTTCTCACCGCCTAGGTTCAATCAAATCCCACTTAGGACAGATCCTGGTGTGAGAAAGTTTGTCAGTTTGCTTGCCGAAGAAAGGTGAGTTGTTATCTTCAGGCACTCTGGTTTTCTCCACCATTCCTGAACTGACCACCTCAATATAAGTGAGAGTCTTAACTGGAGGGCAAAACATGATTACTCCATTCTACTTCTTAATATAAAATACAAAGTGCTACCTCCTGTCCTGTATGTCTACTATTTATGTGGATTAATGAAGCGGACATTAATTTATAGCACTGTAAAAAGACAATTTTATTTCTGTTATTTTATAATTACATCAATTTTGTACCAATAAATATGTAATAAAGGCAATAAAATAGAGTGTTTTTGGAGAATTTTATCTCTTAAATTAGCTGTTTTCTGATCTTAATATCCTAATGTAGATGTCCATTCTGAGATTTATGAATCAATAAAACATAGCGAATTAAAAATTTTTGAACTGAAATGCCCCATATAGGCATTACAAATACAGTGAAACCTGTATCTTAAGACCACCTATTGGACCAAAAAAGTACAGACACTATAGACAGGTGGTCTTTATATACAGGTTCTTTTTGGTCAAAATATGTAGGAATGGGGTCTTAACACTGGTCTGAAAGGACAGGTGGTTTATATATGCAGTTGATCCATAAGACATATAGCATGTTTTACTGAATATATCAAGATGAGAGTGGGGGTTGGGTGGGAGTGTTAGCCCTAAATGTTGAATGACTGCATTTCTTATAAAAGTATGAATTTTCAAGAGATGGGCAGGGGCAGAGAAGGAAGACTAGGGATTATTAATAATAACTTATTATCATATTTTTGGGGTCACTTAAATATAACTGCATAAAAATATTATGTATCTATATTCATATGAAAATGTACTTACAATGAAAAATGAACAAACTTTAATTAAAATCCACAGAACTCAAATTTTCTTTAAAATTCTAATTTTTAAATGCACTGAAAATCACTAGTTATCCGGTAATGATGTACCTTATTTTAAGAACAAGTTCATCAGTTCACATGTTTCTAATGTGTTTAGAGTCTATGATGAATTTAACAAAAAAATTTTAATCCAAAAAACACATTTTTTTTTAATTCTAATATTTAGATGTACTTGATAACACTAATTATATATGTGTTATATCTTCAAACATATTTAATGGTCAGTTTAAATCTATTTAGCAATATAATAACCATTTCCTCTTATGCAAAGTATTCCTGTAAATATTATTTTTAACATTTCAACAAAATAAAATTTTATCCAAAATTTACTCTAAATTCCAGGTAGATTGTATTTTAAATTTATTCAATCTAAACTTTAACATTTGAATAAAAAGTTTTACCCAAAATTTACTCTAAATAATAATGACATACGATTCTGGTAACATTTTGATAAAGTTACAAACTTCATATGTGTAGATTCATGCCAGAGCTCTGTTCAGTTTTAAAGATGGTAACTACAGAATTTTGAAGAATTCCCCCTGAAAATTCAGCAGAATCTCCTACTTTTACTGAAAAAAAACTCCCCTCTTAAATCAAACATCTGGGAATCCCATTCTTTTTCTAAATAACAACTGTCTTGTTTCCCTATTTATTTATTCTTTTGAAATGCTGTACAATACGCTGGTAATCTGTAATTACAGGGTACTCTTAAAGTCTTAAACCATCAGTGTGTTGTTTTAACAGTAAACAAATACTAAGTGCAGCGGTTTTACAATTTGTGAAGGGGGTAGATTTTTCAGTATACAGTATACAGGTAAACCTCCATTCATTTCATCGCTATTTGCTCTGCCACATTTTGGTATCAACAAGGGTTTTGGCAATAAAATGCAGTGGAATGGAGTAACAGAGTTTTATAACCCAGACTCTTCTTTTTCACTTATATCAAGACGGTAATTTTTTAGGTATGGTGGAGAAAACCAGAGTGCCTGAAGAAAACCACTGATACCCTACAAGCCAAAATAACAAACATTCTCACACTAAGCAAATCTATCCCAAATAGGTTTCAAACCTAGGGCGGTGAAAGGTGGTGCATTCTGTAAGCACGAACTTAAACTGCTCAGTGACCAAGGCCTTTTTTTCAGAAATAGGGACCGAAGTTTTCCCCAAAAACCCTCATTTAATCCCTTGAAATTTCATGCATCATTTTTCTTACTTAAAGAGTCTATTAATACATGTATGTCAAAATTAATCTATGTAACATTTTATTAACTACAGGGTCAAACCATACATCTATTTGTTAAAAGATCAAAATTTAATTGAAAAATCACGGGGTTATTTTTTTTATAATTTTTCACAGAACATAGGTAAAATATTCTCCATTTTCCGATGAGAATTATATCTCACCTTTTAAATTTTGTGATAAAATTCAATTAATCATTTTACATCAAGTAACCCTAGCTACGTGTTAAAATATAAATTAAAATGGAGTTGAAATGTGACCTATACAGTACAATATATAAATATGAAACTTCATAACAAATAGAAATTGAAAAATCTTAAAATCTAAAAAAATTATTTAAAAAATTAATTTTATTGGAAGACATTCAATTATCATATTTCTTTAATCTTAAAATCTGAAAATAATTAAATAAATTTAAGAAATCTCAAAATCTGAAAATAAAGAAAAACTCATTTTATCAATCAAATTTTTTTAATGGCATAGCATCAACCATATCACTGCTTATCTGAAGCTTTAAATCAAGGTCCCTAACACAAGTTTTTGGTACAAGTCTCTGGGGTCCACGGGATTGGGAAAATTAGCAATGCTTTACTGGCAGTGTGGAAAAAAAAATCTAATGTGAACATAAGGAATGGAACTATAGCAAAATAAGTGAAAATCTAACACCTGTCTGCAGGTTCTCTGTGGCCAAGTGGTCGAAAGCACTTGCAGATCACAGCACCTCTCACCACCTAGGTCTGAATTCCACTTGGACAGCTACTACAGTAAGAAAGTTTGTAAATTTGTTTGCTGAAAGTTAGTGGCACTCCAGTTTCCTTCACCATCTACTGTCAACGTTTTAGAACATATAATACATTTATAGAACCAATATCTTCACTGAAAATTACTAGCAAAATTACCTGAATAAGTTCTGAATGGAACCAATGGATCACACAGGCATTTTGAAAACTGGACAGCAAATTTCTTTTTTAATTTTACCTGCAAAAATAATCATATAATTAATCAAATTGTTTTATGAAAGTTAAATTTTTACTTTCAAAGATACAATTTCAAAGAAACTATGATAAAAAATGAAAAACAAATTTGTTAAGACAAAACAGTATATCTTTATGAGAATTTCAACTAAAACTCATAAAAATTGTATACATTACATCAATAAATATTGATATCAACATGATATATAAAATTAAAAAAATATTTTTTAGGCTAAAACTGATAAAAAAATCCATTAAAAAATAGTAAAAATACATACCGATCTGAAACCACTTTAAGAAATAAATAAGTTAAATTTGTTCAACTACAGTCATCATTAAATACAGGCGTTAAAACCATAAATTTGTCATATATCTGCGATTTTACACGATTTTCCCATCTTAAGTAACTCGACATATATACCTTAGATAATTATATATTTCTAACATTTAATTTGATTGGTTGAGACACAAATCAAAGGCTCAAATTTAACGTGATCAAGTTTTTAACACCTATATGTCAGAAAATAGGAGAAAAACATAGAAATTTAAACAAATTTGTATAGAATATGAAAATACTACCCCCTTGAGGACAGTGTAAGACAAACAACTGACAAGGAGTTCGGAATCCTCTAGTAGTTTTGCTGGGACTTGTTTTTAATTGCCTCCGACAGGTCATACAGGGTGATTTCTGAATCCACAAAAACCCAATCATCTTCTTGTTGTTCTTTAATTAAAATCCACACAGGTGTTTTCAGGTCCTACCTGTTAATTGAAATTTTAGATAAATTGTATATATTGTATCTATAGTGTAAAGGCAAACAACAATGACCTGTCCGCTTGACCTTTAATTTCAATATGGACGAGTACACTTATGATGAACACAATTACATAATAAAAAACAACATTCACTATTTTAAGAAGAAACACCTGCATTGTGTAGGCTTTGACTGCGAATCTTAACACTACCCATATATTGGGTGGATCCTCCTAAATGAATATTTCTAACAAAAGGTCAAGCAGACAGGTCAATCCTATTTGACTATATATATAAATTTACCCCTATACAAAATCAAGTTCTTTAAATTCACATTTTTGACAGACCAACACAATAAGAAGCATCAATTTTCTATTGAAATGACAGATTTTAATCTTTAATCCATATAAGTTCAATACTAAATAATCAAATAAAATAAAATTAGATTTCACAGATAAACCTGATTGATTTTACGCTCCAGTGATTTTAGCAAGAAAATTAAGGTTCAATTTATTTTCAAAAACAATAAATAAACTATATAATGACATATTTTTGTCAATAGTCACCCACCTGGGTCATCATTATTTCTGTAGCTGAGTTGATAGAGTGCTCACTCCATATGTGGGAGGTTTGGGTTGGCGCCCTGGCTGGGGTCTGAACAATACTTGAAAATACATTGTGACTATTCTTTCGCCAAACACTCAGCTTTAAGAAATGAAAGTCACAGGTGTGGCACATTAAAGAACCTCCCTGCACACTGCCCTGAACATACTGCAAAGGTAAAAATTTCTGTCACTTCACCTATAGCAGGTAATATCTCAATGTGATTGTAAAAAATCATTCAATCAATCGATTAATTCTTAGAAGTCACTGGAGATATTTATTTCAGGCTGTTAAAGGTTGTTAAGTTGGATTGAATGATGTTTTACACCGAAGTCAGTCAAGATTATTTCACTTTTTTTAGTTGTACATGTACTAGTATGCATATCAATATAAAAAGTTCTGTAATGTGGAGAAAACCAGAGTACCAAAACATGACAGATTTTCTTACTCTAGGATATGCCTTGGGTATGACTCAAACTTACGTCCCTTACACACTGATTCTGTTACAATTTTGTATTATTACACTCTGCCTTTTCAATTGGATACAAGTGATGTGTTAGTTAATAATGTCTAGAGGGATTGGAATATTGGAATTTCATTTGTCCCCAGTTAAAATTGATATTCTTGAACTTGTGTCAAGGCTTTTTAAGGGGTGATGGAGGCAACCAGAGGGCCAGAAATCTACATATAACCTTCCCTTAGGCAAACAAACTTCAGGGGTTCAGAAATATGTCTTGTAATGAAAGGTCCAGAAATTTTTGTCTTTATTTTTTATATAGTTCCCAAAGAGATTTGAAAGTCCAGTATAAATATTGAAAGTTTCATGTGCAATTATTTTATAGAAAAAGCAGTATTACATGTTTATTGGTAAAAAAAAACTGCAGGTCCATGGGACTTTTACAGTTTAAGTATCAAGGGTCCTAATGTTAAAGCAGTAGGTCCCGGATCTCAGACCCGGGGAATTTTGAACCCCTGAAAATTTCTCACATAATTATCTGCCCCAGAAGGATTCAAACATAATTTGGCGAAAGGCACTGCGACCTTTAGGATGGTGCTTTTGAAAAACTCAGCCATTGGAGCTCTCAGTTGGTTTGAATAACACTACACCCAAGTAAGTAAAGATTATTTCAAGATGAACTAGTCTGGAATGTAGACGAAACCAGAGTGTCAAACTTCAGGAAACCCTACACTGTACAAGAGATGCATAGGCTAATGCTGTCTAGAAGGAGTAGTGGCATTTAATTACTTTATTTCCCAGACAAGATCTATATTTTTTTTACTTTATATCAAGATGGTAAGTTAAGGGTAAAGGTGGATAAAGCTTAAATACCTCAAGAAAATAACCGACTTTTGGCAAGCAAACTGATACATTTGCTTCAAACACCGAGACCTCACATAAAAATTATGATAAAATATTGACCAACAAATAGTTGTTATAAGTGTCTAAAATGTTTTTTTTTAAAATAAACACCATAAAGTGATATTTCTTGGATACAAAAATTTAACTGATCAATATCACAGTAAATTGCCATTTTGGCATTATGTGGCATCCTTTCCCTTTTTGGCATTAAGTGACACTATTTCACACTTTTTGGCATTATGTGGCATCCTTCTACTTTTTGGCATTAAGTGACACCCTTTCACACTTTTTGGCATTAAGTGACACCATTTCACACTTTTTGGCATTTAGTGACACTATTTCACACTTTTTGGCATTAAGTGGCATCCTTTCACGTTTTTGGCAATAAATTATAGGTAGCACCCATTCAAACATTTTTTTGCATTTAGTGACACCCTTTCACACTTTTTGGCATTTCACACTTTTTTGGCATTTAGTGACATTATTTCACACTTTTTGGCATTAAGTGGCACCCTTTTATATTTTGGCATTAAATCATAAGTAGCACCCTTTCACACTCTTTTTTGCATTTGGTTACACCCTTTCACACTTTTTGGTATTATGTGGCATCCTTCGACTTTTTGGCATTAAGTGACTCCATTTCAAACTTTTTGGCATTTAGTGACATTATTTCACACTTTTTGGCATTAAGTGGCACCCTTTTATATTTTTGGCATTAAATTATAAGTAGCACCCTTTCACACTGTTTTTTGCATTTTGTGACACCCTTTCACACTTTTTGGCATTATGTGGCATCCTTTCACTTTTTGGCATTAAGTGACTCCATTTCACACTTTTTGGCATTATGTGGCACCCTTTCACACTTTTTGACATTAAGTGGCACCCTTTCACACTTTTTGACATTAAGTGACACTATTTCACACTTTTTGGCATTATGTGGCATCCTTCCAATTTTTGGCATTAAGTGGCACCCTTTCACACTTTTTGACATTAAGTGACACTATTTCACACTTTTTGGCATTATGTGGCATCCTTCCACTTTTTGGCATTAAGTGACACCCTTTAACACTTTTTGGCATTAAGTGGCACCCTTTCACACTTTTTGGCATTAAGTTACACCATTTCACACTTTTTGGCCTTATATTATAAGTAGCACCCTTTCACACTTTTTGCATTAAGTGGCATTCTTTTACACTTTTGGTATTAAGTCGCAATCTTTCACACTTTTTGGCATTAATTTTATTCAGTGACATTTTTCAGACATTATCTACCCCCCCCCCCCCCCTAAATGGAAACAACACAACACACACAGAGCTTAGTTTTGGAATGTCTTTCAAACTACTGTTACTACAGTTTTGTGATTCAAGGCAGTCAATTATATTATGAAATAGTGGAAGAAACTGGAGTACCCAGAAAAGAACACTATCAACCTTTAGCAAGCAAACTGCCAAACTTCTCACACTAGGATCTGTCCCAAATGGAATTCCAATTTAGGCAGTGAAAGGTGTTATGATCCATGAGCATGCATTTTAGAAGATTTGCCCACCGTAGACCTAGTTGGTTTTGATTGACAGATTAGGTTTTTACATCCCAGTCAAGAATATTTCACTTATTTTGAGATGTTGCCAGCTTTTGGCTGAAACATATACAACCAGTTAAGCAAAACAACTTCTGGAGTTGCTTAAATGTCCAAAATAAATGCTACAAAAATTTTGCTAACATTCAGAGCCAATAAACTGCCGAGGCACCATTCAAGGGTTAATTCTTATGTTGAATCCCTGTGTCCATTTTGCCCTATGTAAGGCTATTATATGAATGCATTTTTTTCAAATCATACTGTCTCTGTCTTTAAATTGTGTGGTCATCAGTGACATCAAGCATCTTTAACCTTATACAGATAATAATAATAAAAAGAGAAGAGGTTGGATAGTCTAAGTAAGGTAACGTGACTACACATACACTGTCAATACAATCATGTATGGGTCCATCAAATAACAATGTCCAAATCACAATCCCAAAAGCAAAAATACTTTGAAAAGTGGCAAATTAAGTTAAACATGTAAACTTCCACCAGGGAAGTGGGGCCAGGTGCTCTGGAAGAGTAAGCACCTCCTGTTTAGCTAGCTACAAGCCTACAACCACCACATGTGTAATCAAAATTGAGAATGAAAACATGGAACTATGGGACGTCAAATATATCCAGGGTAATTTTCAATACAGAGACACCATACTTACCAACAACATTGTGGTGTCAGCCATTAAACTTTGAGAGCTATCCTTGCCTCAATGATTTATTTGCAAGTACATGTATTTGTATCAAAATCGGACCAGTGCCTTTATCTGGTTCAATGAACCACCCATGCTTTATAACACACACACACACACATCATTAATTCCCCTAAATTCACAACTTTCAATAAAACCATATGTGCCATATGGTTATTAATTTCTAGAAACAAACTGATTGATTGAATAAAGACCTTTATTTCAGGTCATAACTACCATTTTTGCTCTTATGAAAAAATAAACAGTACATACTTGCTTTTTAAAAACTGGTTTGTAAATATCTATAATTTATAAACAAAAGTTTTAAATATGTAGGATTTGGTATTTGTCAAAATTATACAAAATAATATATTATTTTATTTTGATCTTTTTATTGCTTTTATGGATGTAAGATTTTATGAAATTATACTTTATAATAAAATATGAAACAAAATTACTTTTAAAGGGAGATTACTCACATGCTAAAAATCGAATTTTTAGTTAATGTTTAATTTAAAGTGGATCCAATTTAACAGAAATTACTGTATGAAAATTTTTCTGTCCATTTGGATTTTAGATGCATTATTTATATAAATATATGTTCAGACTATAAGCAGAATTATTGAACTTAACCTGCATACGAACACATCAAATGCTCAACATGATCAAGGATTGCATCTTGTTAGCATGCAAGGGCATTAGGGATTTTCCTGAAGGTTTCAGGTCTTCTATATCTGATCACATAAATTGTTTGGTCAAGACTATACACCAGTGCTACCATTATATATGCAAACCACAGGAACTTCATTTTCAAGATTTTCTGCAGCCTGACAGAATAGCGGGAATATGTCAGTAAAAGGGGAATAACTCAAAGAGAAACAAACGAAATCAGATATAGTTATCCCCCCTGCTCTTCAACACTCAGTTATGGTCTAATTTTATTTAATTAATTTATTTTATTGATATTGATATTATTATTATGTCTTATTTCAAATTATTATCTTAGGTGAATTGTAAACTTTCCAACTACTTTTGCATTTGAATGGGTCCACAGTTTTTATAGTGGTAGCACACTGCCACAAATACTGCATATTAACATCACAAAGATACGCCCCCCAGCCAAACAAAAGTGAGAGTAAATTTTACATCTTGGTAAAGATTTTTCCACTTTTATTGAGGTGGGGAGTTCTGAGATGGTGAAGAAAACCATAATACACAGAGAAAAATCATTGAACTGTAGCAAGTGAACTGCCCAAGTAGGATTTAAACCTAAGTGATGAGAGGCAATGTGCTTCATGAGTGCCCACTTTTGACAACACAGCAACTGAGGCCCCTCACAAGGCTAGAGGCAATACATTCCTTCTTGCAGTTGATAGAGGTTGAGCACTTTTTTACTACTGGTAATCAATCTTATATAATTTTTTTGCACTTTTCATTTTCATGTTTTACAATTCCAGAGCAAAAACCTTTTTTGTTAAGAACAATTTCTGTGTCAAGTATTATGCATATCAGAAAGGCATGTTTTAGTACATGGTGGCTTGAAATGAGTACATTTACATAATTTTAATTGAGAAGAATGGAGTAATGGCATTTTACACCTCAGTCAAGATTCTTTCACGTAATGAAGAAGTCAGTTCTTGGATTTTGAAATGAACCACCAACCTTTAGCAAGCGGTTAATAAGAGACTGCAAAGATAAGCAAAACAATCTTGTAAATAAAGTTAATTGCTATTTTTTAACAAGTAGTTCCATTACACACACATCTGAACATATAAAAGAATGTACGATTATCTATAGCTGGTGACATCTCAATATAAGTGAAATATTCTTGACTGAGATGTAAAATCCCATTCATCAATCAATCAATCGTACAACAAATGATATGTCATAAGTATATGAGGTTTTTTTTTTATTTTTTATTTTCTCTTACAAGATTTATGTAAATCTTCAGTACAAGCACAATATGTTAAACAAAAAATAAATATTTACATATTTTACATATAAACTTGTATCCTGATCAAATCACTAAAATTGTGCCATTGTAGGAAAATGATAAATAAAACTAATTAAATGATTTGATTCTGGTGCACAAAAACAGAATCAAGGTCACTTAATAATTATCACAGCCTGCTATAATTGTCTAGTGCTAATTTATAAAATTTATAAAATTGCACCAAAATATACATCATAAAATAGTACATGTATTCATCTCGAATGGAATAATGCTTTTCCCGATAACTCATTCACAATTACTCGATCCAACATCACCCCTTTAGAAATATGGTATGATCCAAATATCAGGAGAAACAGATAGTGCAATTGTATATTTTAAGGGGTATAACACTAGTTTTTCCTGCCAGCTCTTTGTACATTTCCGTTTTGAAGTCGTTCGACAACCCGTGATAGTTCCAGCGGTTCGGCTTCACTAAGTGTATCTTTTGTTTTTTCGAACACCCACATAGCATATTTGTCCATTTGGTTAATATCAATTTCTGGGTCAGCTAAACTAAATCCTCTCTTTAAATCATCTACAGTGATGGAACTGAAATTATGAATAAATTTAATAAATAAAATAAATAAATGTATAAAATCAACAGTAGTGTAAAAAATAAATAAAAATAAGCTCTAGTGTTTCTATATTTCCATTCTTGGTAGCCAAAATCACCATTCACTGGTAATTTCTGTGAAACTCTTAAAAAGATACATTTTTTACAAAATTTGTGAAAAAATTCTTTAAAAAGAACTATATTTCACAAATTTTGGAAATTTGATTACCAGTACTGATTTTAAATTTGTGGAAAACTAGTAATGTGCTAATTAACCATTCTTAAAATACTGGTACATGTCAAAGTTTACATCCAAAATGTGGTCATTGCAAAGAAAGTGCATCATGCAGTGCAAGTCCTAACACCATAAATATAGTGCAAGGGTTAATCAATTTAATGTAGATTTTGTGCAGAGCCCAAAAGTTCTCACAGTTGCAATACTACACAACACTACTTATTGTCTAATTTAAATTAGCAGGGGCTAAATAAAGAAGACCACTAGACATTTTGATCGCCCCCACCCCAACCAGCAAAGAAAATCTGTGTACTGATACCCATAAAGTAAGTCCCTGTTGTAAATAATTACCTTGTTTCTGTTATTGCTTGTTTTATATCATCTACATATTTTAATCTTTCTTGTTTCATGTATTTTCTGAGTTCATCTAAGAATGGACCTGTTCTCCCTTCATCATCCTAAACAATTGAAAAAAAAAAGATTTTAAGTTAGAATTTATATGCTGAAAATGTTAAAATATGGTGCAATCTAGGACCTGTTATCACTTCATTCAAAAAAATTTTTATACGTTGGAAAGTTTGATATACAATCTACCCGCTACTTGTCTTGACAATCACAATCACAATTTCAAAATCTGGAAATCGAAAATGCTAATACCATGGAAAGGGGTGTTTTAAAAAAATTATGAAAAAAATTATTCAATAAGATTGTTTTTATGGAAAAAGCATCAACTTATGGAATTTCATATACATGGAATTTTGAATAGTACATGTGTATTTCAAACAATTATAATGGGTATTACAATCATTGCACGGTGGTAAATCTCATTCTGTTGTATGTTTAAGTATGGTATACATGACAAGACCTAAAAACCTAATCATGTGGTGTCACTTAGTGGTTTTGGTTTGTTTAATACTAACTTCTTTGAAGAACTCTTTATACTCTAATTCCTCGGCATCTTTGACGTCTAACTCTAGTTCTCCTGCCTTCATAAGACTCGTTATTGCCTCCTCGTCCATGTTAGGGAACACCTCCTTAATGCCTTCTGTGATCTGAGTTCGTGTCAGTTTCTCTGTGTTAGCGCCCTCTACATCCTGTTTCATCAGGTTGTTCAGTAACTGTTCTACTTTTTGTAATTGACCGTGATAAATCTCCTCATCAACCTAACAAACAGAAAAAAGTTTTGTAAACTTTAATGAAAATACTTTTGGAAATTTAAGTACCGGTACTCCAGACAAGAATTTCCCACTGAAAACTTTAAAGGGGCATAACCCTGGGGGGAATCAAACAAACAAATTAAACAAACAGAAAAAAATGTATTATACTGATTCTTAATTTAAGAATCTTAAACTGACTAGCAAGAAATTGGAAATCAAGACAAATATTTAATAATGAGTTTAAATACGATCCCTGTAAATTAGCATTTTAGTGAAATTGATAAAGGGTTGTGATTTTCAATTGATATGTTGGCAGTTACTCGTAATAGTGCTTGGGATTCCAAACATTTATTTTTACTGAAATGTGCAGGACATTTCCTTTGTCTAAATATTTTATAAAACTAATGATTAATAATTAGCCACTGAATTATTGAAATATAACCTGAATGAACACTATGGATACTTAAATCTCTGATAAGATAAGGAACTATTTATTTAATTTTGGCAACCAATTGTCATAAAATTTTAGATGGTTTAACTTCCAAAATAACTGCCAATTCGATTTGACATTTTATTAATACAAATACCCGTTCAAAAAGAGTTGTTTTGTCTATTCAAATACTCCTAGAGTCTATGTTATCCTATCATTTTGGTAAAACCCTTTATCTTTCTTGTAATTTAGGGGAAAATATATGATATATATACATCTGTAAGCAAACCTCGTTTTCTAGAACTCCCCAGAACAGACCAATATGTTCATCATGTGAATATCTCTGACAGGCATCATGTAGGTTATAGCCCCACTCTAGAGCCACTTGCTCACTGAAGGCAAACCTTCTGGTTAAATATGTGTACAAAAAGTCTGCCATACTGTCCCGAACTCCATCAACTTTCTGTAAAAAGACAAATAAAAAACAATGATGTTTAAAATATCGCAATTCTCTTCTAAACAAAAATTGAAAAAAAAAATTAAAAAAGGGGGTTGAAAAAATGGAAGATCCAGGACCTTTTGCCTTTATATTTTGGCAAGTTTCACATAAATTGTTTTAAAAGACCAATATCAACAATGAAAGATCCCTGTACAATTATGTTATCATATAGAAAAATTATCCTGGTAAAAAATGGCAGGTCAATCGTACTTTACAGTTTAAATATTAAGGGTTTCAATGTAAAATCAATAGCTCCTGAACCTTGGACCAGGAAATTTTGACGTTTGTAAAAAAAATCTCTCATTATTTTCTAAAGCTCTTCATCCTTACCTCTGCATCATTTGCTGTTTTTTCTCTCCAGATATCTTTAATTAATAACGAACAATCCCTCTTTCCGAGTCTTCTATTCCTGATTGGACCATCATATCTTAAATATTTAGGTATCGTTGGACCTGTACCCTGTAAAGAGAAAGATTTTTCTTAATTAAAACTAGAACTGTCTTTTGAGAGCCAAATATCCCCCACCCCCAACACATTATGTTTTCCCACGACCTTGACCTTTCTGATATGACCTTGGTTTTAAGTCATGACACACCTTTGGACCATGAAGATTAATCATGTGAAGTTTTATAACAGTCATCCAAAACAGCTTTGAGACATGGCCCGGACGTGATTTTACACTGATGGATGGACAGACAGACAGACATGGTGATTCCTATATACCCCCTCAATGAGGTGAATACTAGCTCCTATAATACTTTGGACTTTGATTTATTGATAATTGGCCATGATAAAATAATTTAATATCAGCTTTCTGGTAACTACAAGACCTAGGTTAATTCTTGGGGCAGTAGCTTGCATGATGAGCTAATGGTTTCTTTTCTGGACTTTCCTGTTATGTACTGGCATGAACTGCAATAAACCTCAATTCATTGTGACCATTTCTTTTGTCAAACCTAGGTGTTATAAAGGGGAATGATATTGGTGATAATCAAGGGAGCTTTATAAAGAAAAACATTGAAAAAATGGATTATGAAACTTCAAAATAGTGTGACAATAGGCCAAGTGACAAAATTATCAATGCAGCATTATAACAAGGTGTAATGTTCATATGAAGTACCTGTCCATCAAAGAATTCAGCTCCGCCCATATCAGCAATACCTCCAGCAGCCATCTCTGTAAGAAGTACATCTACTAATTCATTACTTCTTTTTCCTTCTGATAGTTCCTTCCATCTGAGAATACCACCATTAACATGATCTGCACATTTCTCCCAATCAGGTCTGTAAAAAGACAAACATTCCTCAATAAATATGTAATTTCAAGAACCAAGGTTAGGAGATTTTTGAAAAATAAAAAAACACTCTGTATTGAATCTGACATCTAGTCTAAGACAAAAATAATCCTAACATGACCGGCGTTTTCTGTCATATAAAACATAAAGAATCCTAACTATGGTAAAACAAACAATATACTCATAGCTGCTCGCTTTTAATGATGTTCTCCCTAACTCACCTTGTGACATCATGCCGTGTGCAGCGAACAATAGTTGTGACTTAATTTTCATTCATGAAAACATTTATTTCAATGGAGGTAATCTCAAAAGCTGAATTGTTCAAATGAACCTTTATGCAAATAGATAGTGAAATGTACTTCCAACAAAAAAAAATTGCAGCCTTTATGTCAACGGTTTTGATTTGAGTAATGTTAGAATTGAAATAATCATCATTTACTCATGAAATATTGTAGAAAAATACACAGGCTGTAATTCACATGTGCCAAAAACATTCTACTGCATATGAATTCCGGCCCGTGTACATTGCATTATTCTATGATATAGCACTAGTGTTCATGTTGATTATTTCTTAAGCAAAAGCATAGATTCAGACCAAACCTGCGGCAAGTTTTAATTACTGTAAGACGATAGTTCTACATCAAACTTAACCCTCATTGCTTACCTGGGCGTTGAACTTCGCTTAAGTGTTTCACATTCAACATAAAATTCATCTCTCTGTTTGATGACCTGCTTATGGACATCTAATAATGCACTGCAAGGTAATAAGAATAATTCATTTATAACAAGATAATAATTACGAGAATAATAAATACTAAAATATGAAATCTTATTTAATCTGTATGTAACACCTATTTTAATTGGAAAAAAGTTGTGACAGTTTAATTGCCAATGTAACAATACTGTTGCAAATTTAGGTCACATGCATGTGTATTTTTTGTGTGTTTGCTGTATTTTATTTGAAAAGATCAGTATTAAGTCTGAAAGAGTGATGATGATTATAGAATGTATTTTCTTAAAACTCAACAGTTTTATTTGTGGGACGAAAAAAATATTTTTTGGGGGCAAATGATGTAAGGGCCCCTTCTAGACTGAACACTGCTGTGAAAAGGCTACATGAGCATTCATTATCCTTAGCAGTTTCAAAAAATAAAAAATCAAATACTGGTATATATGCTATTTACTTACTCATGCTCAGCTTTAAGTTTGTTGAAGTCATCTTGTATTGTATCAACTTTCTCTGTCAATTGCTAAAAGGACATAACATAAATCAAATTACCATAATTCATATTAATTGTTTTTTAATTACTAATATTAATTAATTACTGGTAACTTTTTTAAACTTTGAAAATAAATTAGATGAAACAAATTACATGTACTTGCAACAAGATGCCCACAGAACTTGTGAAAATCAATAGCTCTATATATTTAAAAGTTAATTTTTGATCATCTGGAAAGCCGAAACACCAAATACATCTAACTGGATAAGGGGAGATAATTTGCAAATAATAAAACTTAAAATGAGATGAATATGCATATATACTATTGATATTAAGCAAACAATTCTCAATAAAACCTGTAACTGTACCTGAATAAAAGGTCCTGTTTTTAAAATTGGAATAAATCAAGAGTGCTAGTACAATGTTGCAGATAAACATCACAGTTTACCCAGTTCATTTTACTGGTACTGACTCAACCAGAAAAGATCTACTACAAAAAAGTTTGTGCACTAAATTAAACTGTGTGTATTACTTCCAAAAATTTAAATTGCCAAAATAAGTATGTGTCAAAATCAGAAAAACAGTTTTTGCACTAAAATAAAACTGCTCATTACTTCTCTAGTTAAATTACCAAAAATAAGTATGTGTCAATATAAGGTGGTTTGCAGTACTTACATTGTGTTTTACTTCTAACAGTTCAAAGTCTCTACGAGGTATAACATCACCATAATTAGCTATCATATCATTAAGTCTCTTAGTAGCACCTTTCTCATCCTCTCTGGCTTGTCTGAATTGAAAAACACAAAGCACAATAAGTATTTTCATAATTATTCACAAAATACATGAAAGTAATTCTTAAATAACAATGGTTGAATACTTAAAAACTGTGAAACATTGTTGAATTAAATGCTTTCTTAAACCTTTGTTGAGAATACCAATGTACCAAAGTGCTTCTGTAAATTTTTGTTGATAAGATTTTTTATCCAAGTGCTATCTTAAATGTTTATTGATAATTTACTAAGTGCTAACTTAATTTTTTGTTGAGAATTTACCTTGGTGCTACCTTAATTATTTATTCAGAATTTACCCAAATACTATATTAAGTGTTTGTTGAGAATTTACCCAAGTGCTATCTTAAATGTTTGTTGTGAATTTCTCTAAGTGCTATCTTAAGCATTTATTCAGAAATTACCTTAGAGCTATCTTAAGTGTTTGAGGATCATCCTGGGCGTCTTCCGACTGAGCTTTCTGTTGTGACATCATATAATCGTCTTGTTGGTAACGAAGATCGTTGATATCGGATACTAATAATTTACGAGCGTCACATTCCTCCCGGTATTTCATGTACTCCTCTGATAATTCCTTCTGAAGTTTGGACACCTGAGTTTTTAAATCTTTCTGTTCATTGTTCAATGTCTGAATATATTCCAATAACCTCTGTTTTTCTGCTTTCAAATCCTTCATTTCTGAAAAAGAAGCAAAATAATTGAGGTTCTAAAGTTTTTTTTTCTGTGATAGATAACTTGGTTTTATCCACTTAAACATATTTTGACAGTTGCATACATGCATATTATTCATGGATGATTCAAAAAAGATGGTAAAAATGGTTTCCTCTAAGGAAACAAGAATTCATCTAACCTTGCATTTATAGCATCATATGGCTTGACTTTGGTTTTACACTGAATGTAAGGTATAAGTTACATATAAATTGTTCCTACCTTGTTTTTCTTCCTCTCTGATGGCCATTATCTTCTGATCACATTGTTCAGACACTGTCACTAACATTTGCTAAAAAATAACATGTACAAAAAATCAACCTCTTTTTTGTCACATAACTAAATGCATTCACATTTTTTTCAGAAAAGAAAAAAGTAGGTAGGCCAGTAGAGAAATTGTTATGAAACTGGTACTTTAATATAAGAAATAAATCAAAGAATCCAACAATAACATAAAAATGCAGTGAAACTTTGTTATAAAGCCCCTTAATCATTTTGACACAACACTTATCAAGTTTTTCAAGTCCTAGTCTAGTATCAATTTCTGTTATGTGTTACATTTTCTTTACAAATCTATCTCAGCTTATTGTCATGTCCAAAAATCAGTTCAGGGATTCCATTTGACCCTTGAGACTTAAATTTTGACTCTTGAGACCTAAATTTGACTCCTGGCTTTCAGGAAGAAGTTGCTGTGTTTATATGGCTTGACGTTTGAGATTTTGAAAATAGTCAATTTAACTCCTGAAAATCAAGGGTTAAATGGAAGCCATGACCTTTATAATAAACACGCAAAATCTGTGAAAACTGTAGGATCCCCTGCCAGCAAGAACTTTTTTGTGATTTGCACTTATGTTCAATAGGCCATAACTTCCAGAAAATGAGAAAACCAACTCAGGTTAATGTTAATGATATGTGCGGCTCCTCCACCCCTCTTTTTTTGAAAGACGGAATTGACTGAAAAGATTGACTGAATGACAAAAAGTGACAATAAACCAATGTTATATTCTTATGTCTTACTTTTAATGGTTCCAGTTCTCTGATAGTTTGCCTCTGATAAGCCAACATCATTTCATATTCATTTTTTATGGCTGACAACAATGGTTTGTACGTCTTAAAATCTTCTATCAAATACTCAAACACTTCTCTATGTGCCTGTAATAAACAAATGTACATGTGAAGGAAGAAAAATTTGAAATAATTTACAGATCACCTGTACATGCATCTAGTCCGACAAAAAACTTGAACCAACAAAACCTGTTAGCATTTGTAACCTACATTTCTAGTCCTTTAAAAACCAACAAACTAAATCTTGGACACTGATGCCTACTCAAGGAGTGTTATATTGACATTTGACATTTAGAGCTAACACTGTGAATCAAATACCTGTCCTCGTTTATTTTATAGAACTTTATGTTGTTCAGTTAAATTATGATGTATCAGACACATCTTTAAAACAAGTGGGTTTTTTTTACCTGCCAAGGAAGTGCAATCTGTTAGGACATCAATCTATCTTTGATAGGATGTTTATTTCTGTAGGGTGTAGCTTCCAGTCTCAGTAAAAGTAATTTATTAATAAGTTACTTCGTATGAACAAAAGTCTCTGTATCAAAAATTATTCTCAAGGTATTTGGTGCCCCTTTTTTATTCTCAATTTTGATGACAGGTGTTTCTGGCTAGATAAGAGGTGCTAACCTTTCAGGAGCACCAGGCCTCACTTGCCTGGTCGAAATACCCATGTTTAACTTAATTTGCCAGTTTTCAAAGTTTTAACTTTGCTTATGGGGCTGTGGTTTGAACATGGACCAGTATGCTTGTGTTTCATTTGTTCGTTAACAATACACCTAAAACTAAAATATATTTTTACCTGTAATCGCAGTTCATTGGGTAGAACTTCTGTAACACCAAGGCATCTTAATTCTTTCTTCAGATAATTTTCTAGCTGATCTAAGAACCTTGGTTTTGGTACAATCTGGGGCTTGCCCATGGCTTCTTCATCATACAATATAAGGCTTTTATTTTTAGACAACATAAGAGTGGTTTTGGCGACATTTTGTCCACTGGCATGTGCTGGCCATGTGTCCACTTCTCCAGACCGTGTGTCTACATAAGGCTGGAAGAAAAAGTTAGATCAAATTCAATATAGGACAACAAAGATCATATGCTTTCACAAATGTCATTACTTATATGATATATAAATATTGTTCGTTTGTTCATTCGTTCGTTCCTTCCTTCCTTCCTTCATTCATTCATTCTTCATTCATTTCTTCCTTCAGTTTCATTAATTTTGTTAACATTTGTATATTTCATTCATTCATTAATTTTTTTTTCATTTATTCAATCATCTACATTTGTAAGATTCATTTATTCATTGGTTGATTCATTTGCTCATTGGTTTGTTTCAAATTGTATTCAATGTTCTTTGGTTCATTCGTTAAATGTATAATCTAACATGTTTGTATTTTCATTGATTTAAGCATGGGTATTTTTACATCAATAATATGCACAGGATAAGTACTTTCATAATATATATGCATATGTACCTTTAGTGTTTTTGGAGGTGGTAGGGGGTGTGGTCTATCATCTAGTATGTAGTTTGGTCCAGTCAATCCTTCATATCTATCAACATTACGTGGAGATATTCCTGAGATTTTCCTGTGAAAAATAAATGATTTATATATCAATTATCAAATATACATTACAGACATGTCTAAAGTTTAACACTTAAGTAATTTGGAAAAATGATTAAAAAAGCTGTTGAGAGATAGAAAGCAGGTGTGGAAACACTGACAAAACATTGGTAACAAGGGACACAAGTAGGCTGGTGATTCATCAGCTCATTGTTAAATTTTTCACTGGTTTGTACTGTGTACTGTACAAATACAATGTAATTTATAAAATGCCACTACATAGCTATTTCTCATTATGACTGGGATCAAGTAAGGCCTAAAAAAATATGTGTGTTTCCGCTAACATAGAATTATTATAAAGGGTCGGTAGGTCGATTTTTTTAAATTTTTTTTTTTAATATCATATGTTACGCATGGTCACTCTTCTTCATGTTACATGCATTGAAACAATGGGGCACCAATATAACCTGCTATTTTTTTAGGTTTTATATGACTGCAGTCAAATTTAAGTGCTAAAACAGTACTAGGGCATGGCGATGACGTCGCCATTTTGCTTATCGTGGTCGAAACAGTTATAATGATTACATATCAAAAACATGTACAAATCAAACGTTTTGCTGACTTGTTTTTGATACAATAGAGTTTTGATCGGTCTTTTTTCAGTTGGGTGGTCGGGTTAGCGGAAACACACATATTTTTTTTTAAGCCTAAGTAAAAAAAATATTAAACTTTGTTCAAGGTTATTAGATTTCATATGGAAATTGAGCACATTTCACTGTCACAAACACTATGACAGTAGGTTTCCCAATGTACTCATGACTTGTGATGATCAATTCTATGCAAGACATATGCCTGTTTGTATCAGCAAATATGATATGACCATATAGATGATATATTTAAAATAAAACATAATCCATCTTTTTTTGATTTGATACATAGTGTATTGGCATACAATTGAATAAAAAAAAAATCTTATTATAGTGCATAGTGTTGAACCTTAACTAAAAATAATAATGATATTTTCGAGCATCCATGATCAAAACTATTATCAATGAAAGATATTTTTCATTATCAATATATTTAAATGTAATGATGCCCTCATAATGAGTCTATGCGACAATATAAGGGTGGATTCAGCGCCGATACGGTATTTTGGGGGGTGCAAGTCATTTCGGCACCAGGTCATTTCGGCACCTGTAGAAAAAGTCATTTCGGCACCGAGTCAATTCGGCACCAGGTCGTTTCGGCACTTACAATAAGTCACTTCGGCATCTACGATCGGTCACTTAGGCACCTCCATTTTTAAAATTTTTATTTCAATAAAATCACTACAGAATGTGTTTTAGTAGCTATAATTAAAAATTAATAAAATTTTAAAAAATAATAATAATAATTACCGGTGCATCAGCGGTACCGTGATTATTTACTTTTACAAATTCTTTAGATGTAATAATAAAGAAATGGTGTGGACTGGTAGATTAGAGTGGAAAATGTGTTGAAATCTGGGCCGCGTGGATTGATTGGTGTTGCTGAAATATGTTTTTACATGTGTTTAATATGCTACTTTTCAAGTTTTTGAATATTTTAATTGAGTAGCCTATCAAGAATATGCGGCTTTGCAAAATATTTTACTTTCGTAGCTAGTCAAGAATATATTTACCTAAACAGTCAAAATACAATATAACAAGTCAAAAGTATTTCATTGAAAACGTCAATCTCTGCAGAAATTGTGGAAAAATTGTTTGTTTTAATTTAAACAATATTTTATTCACAAAATACAATAATACAATCATATACCAAGACCAATTAATTATCAGATTTCTATATATCTTTAAATTTTCATAGAAAAAATATTTAACTTCGTTTCAAAAGAAAATGAAAATGAATTATGAATTTCTGCCAATATTTTGTCATTCGATACCATAAAAATACTGAATTTTTGCATTTTTTAAACTTCAACAGAATTATTTTAAATGTAAATTCTGGGTGTTACATATAAACATTGTAAAAATTGGATAAAAATGATATGTGCACTGGGTTGTGCAGAGGAAAACGTCAATAGTGTGATTATTATAATTATGTCCTCAGAATTATGACAAAGTTATACATAACCAATAATTTACAGTACTGACGATTAAGTGTAAGTGTATTAGCAAGGTGCCGAAATGACTCGGGACTGGTGCCGAAATGACCTGGTGCCGAAATGACTTGCCAAGTGCCGAAATGACCTGGTGCCGAAATGACCTGGTGCCGAAGTGACTAGGATTCATTTTGGGTTACCACAGTTTCTAGTTCTTCCATGATCAGCAGCAGTTGAGAAATGGGACAATCTGCAGTTGCAATGGTCATAAACTGATCAGCTACATTAGCAACAGTTATCACAATATTTTGGACAACCGGTATGTTCATTAATTGGAGGATTATTTGTTTAATTTTATTATTGTTTGTTTCTTTTCAAAACACTGCCTAAGTGAATTGGCTACTGCTGTAGTGTAATTTACACTCCTTAGAGCTGTGGGCCTGAGTAGCTCAGTGGTAAAGCAACTGACTCCGAAGCAGAAGGTCGCGGGTTCGATCACCGTCCTGGGTATAGGGGGGTTTCAGCTCACTGCACTGTATCTTACTCGTCCACCTCCGCCTCGAATGTAAACAACTCTCCGAGGACGAGAACATAAAAACTCGGTTCAATGTGATTAAAATCATTGCCAGTTGTTATTTACCCTTGAAGAGGAGGAAGTCTGGCCACTGCAAGTCTTCCGTCCATTATGCCTTCAATTTCTGTGTATCAACCAACGCATGAATGAGTTTTATCACTTCAAATGTTCAATTTTCAAGACATATTCAACATAAATGGCGGAAGATGTACATGTATCCAATGACAACAAAGCGGTTTGTGGCATGTCGTAAAAGTGTTATTTATTTATCGTTTTTAATTATAATTATTTTTCATAAATTGTTTTGATGCTAATTTTTGTGTGATTCACATATGAAAGGGGATCATTAAGAAATAATTAGAGACAAAGGTGGTTCCTAATTGTTGTAGTAAAAATATTACTAAACACAAGAGCTGTCACTCTGAGACCAAACTAATCAAACGAACGAAACAGGTGCCCGTATTTTAAAATACTAAATCAGTTAAAACCAAAACATGAGATCATCTTGATGATAAATATGTAGAACCAATAACATTATTTATCGATACATGTTAAGGTCGATTTATAGTTAAAACAAAAATATTATTCGAAGATATTAAAATTTGAAACATACTGATTTCATGTGCTGTTATGTGCTGATTTTGAATGCATTATTTTAATAAAAGTTCAAAATCAGCACATGACACTGATGTAGTTCTTCATTCTTGATAGAAACAAACGCCTGTGGTTTATTTGCTTTTTCAGTGATAGAACGTGTTTGATTGACTGATATAATGTAACAAAAATGTTCTTTTATTGGGTAAGTCCCTCTAGTATATCGCCATGGAATCTTCAATATAACATTGTATAAAACAAACACAATATCAAAAAAGAAAGAAAATAGAGACACGTGGCGTGTACTACTATTCGACCAATCCAATCCTTGGAGTGAGGGGCGTGAACTACTCAGTGACCAATCAAATCCGTGTTCTGAATATTGGCTAGAGGAAGTGTCCTACATTGCGACCAATCAAATCTTTCGATTTAGATATTAGTCTTGACGTATAGTTATTCATAATAGGAAGGAGTACAAACAATCCTTTAGGAACATTGATTAGAAAACCCCAGACCGTCTAGAAAAAACCCTAAATGATAATAAATAATATGACTGACGATGTGACCGATAACAAAGTGCAGCGGACAAAGTTCTATGACAGAAATTTTTATTCAAATTATGCAATTTATTTACTAGGCAAAACCTTTCGAAACACTCGTCTACTTTTCTATATTTTCATGATTTTAGCTCCCGTTCACTGTTTTCGGACACACGCTTATCAGGCACGTGTTCATCCATGATGCACGTAATGTGTGGGAAGATGTAACGTATCCTGTAAACAGACATATAAAAATGACATAACTGACTCGGCTAATTATCAGGATAGAGGTGACAGACAAACACAACTAGAAAATTGACCAAGGTGTTATAATAAAATGATAGGTTGGCCTCACAAATGCTTCATTCTGCAATAATAATAATAATAATAATAATAATAATAATAATAATAATAATAATAATAATAATAATAATAATAATAACAATAGTAAACAACCCCCCAAAACACAACATACCAGTCATGTTTATTATTATTATATTATTATTGCAAAATTAAGCATTCAATGTGTTTTACATTTCGTATTCTATGAGTCTTGTTGTGATGCATTCTATTCATGGAAAAGCCATGTGTTCAGATGTGCATTTTTTTTTTATTTTGATGTAGCGTGTTATTCGTGTCAAGTTTGTTATTCAGTTAAAATTATAATCTGAAATTCTGATTTTGTGTTAAATATTTCTCATTAAATTACATTCAGTAAGTTGTGGCTTATTCTACTCTAATTCTAACTAAGCGGACTCTGTCATTCACAAAGTATTCGGTTGTATCAAGTTAAACATTGACAAAAATTTACAGCAAGAGTCATGGAAATAACTTGTATGTATATCGTAAATTACAAAACACAATGACATTAGTTTCTCCACCACACGCATAAAGCATCAACAAAAATAAATTGTTGTTAAATCCATAATTTTGACACAATGTGCTTCAAATTAATATAATTCTATTCAATCTATCTTCTGCTTTCAATAACAAAATCACAAAGTATTTGATAAAATCTAAGCCGGAAGTTTCGCATTGCTTCACAAAAGTTGCGCCGTTCAAGTATTCGCGAAAGTAATGCACTATTACGCGAAGAAAGTTAAGCATTATTTCGAGAAAACTACGCGTTATAACGTTTACGCGTAAGTTGCTGGTTATTTCGCAGGGATTGGGCGTTAATTCGCGGAAGTTACACGTTTTTACACGAAAGCTTTGCGTTATTTTGCGAAACTTGATTATGCGTCATTTTCTGACAATTCATGACGCGATTATTATATTTTTTATCTTCAAAACTGAGCCAATAAGCTTTCGTAGCCTAGAATTTAAGTTGCCGATTGGCAAGGTTTTGACAAAAGGTGCAACTTTGCTTCGTCATCTCATATACAGGCTAGGTTTCCATAAATTTAAAATAATTAGTAGCCAAATTTCCAAAATTTGTGAAAATATAGTCCTTTTTAAAGTATTTTTCCACAAATTTGCCAAATAGGTTACTTTTTTTTAAAGAATTCCTCAGAAATTAGTAGCCAATGGCGATTTTGGCTACCAGGAATGGAAACATAGACAGGTGTTGCCATGGTATGAAATTTGCCGCACTGCCGTAAAACTTTGGATAAACAGGAGTAACCTAAGGCTTTAAGTGCGGCTTAAATATTTTACACTTTGGTCCAGTTGAGCATATGCATGGGGTGTAAACGCAAAAATGGAACAAATTGTTATATCTCAGTAGTACGTCATGGACAGACCCAAGTTTTGTATGAAAATATTTGTAGCCGCTTGACTTTCTGATGTTTTTTTTACAGTATACCGGTATACCGTATAATGTATTTCCGAGAGTCGACTTTTAGAGTCAATTTTTTGTCTATTAGCCGCTTTGAATTTTTCATTTTTAAAATCGCGTACGTCAATCCGTCTGAAGCTAAAAGCTAGGCCAAACTTTGGCTAAAACAATTTTATCTTCAAGTTATTTAAGTTCTCTTTTAATTAAAATACTTGGATATAATTTTAAGAACATATAAGTTTTGTTTAAGGATATAATATTTTCAAGAAAAAATATCATAAATTATAAATGGGTTTTGAATTTTTATGTAAATATTATATTAACTTTCATTGAACATTATTTCGTTCGTTTGAGGGACACAACAGCACTGCTGTGTCACAGTTGATATACCGTCATTAAGTATTTTTTACTTCGTTGTAACAATAATTTCAATTGGTCAGAAGAAAACCACAAACCAATCGAAATTGGTTACACAAATTGCCTCTTCGTCAAAGATATTTGTCATCCGGGTCGTCGAGGAAAAAAGATGGCAGGTTCTTCTGGTTCCACTGAATCGCTCAATTCAGGGACTCAGGAAACAGCAGATCGTTTGAAATCGTTATATCCAGCAGTAAATGAAGACGAAGCTCCTTTGCCACGGTGTTGGAGTACTAAAGACAAATTTAATTATATAGGATTGTCACAGAATAACCTCCGAGTTCACTACAAAGGTATCGTACTTTACCGATTACATCAACACTTGTGGGTAAACACTTTTATTGCGCTGTAGAAACACCCTTGCGCAATCGAGCGATAAAATTATTTTATGATGATTTGAACATCTGATTCCAAGATTTTTTGTAATTATTCGACAAAGTTTAACGATTTTAATTTTGTCCATTTTAAGAAATCGTGTTTGTTGCTTAATATTGCCTTCTTTGTTTTGGTTTATTTTTAGAACGACACGGTTCACGAACACGACTTGGTAACTAAAATATGGATCAGCTGATTTAGTTGAATAAACAAAAGAGTCCATAAATGTGGACGAATTGATTATTTTTCTCCCCCAGTGGTCAAATTAAAAACTAATAAAGGCCAAATGTGATATAAAGTTCAATGGACAAATTAAAATTATTTTTATGTATTTAAAAGTTGTGTAGGTCAAAACTGATACCATACTAAATCAAGTCAAAAGACCTAAATGAATCCTGTTTATTGTTTAACCTATTCTATTTCGTGACATAATTTCCTTGACATGGAATGAACTTGATATAATATTAATAAAGTGATTACCATACTTTATGGTTCAGATCTTTAAGCCTTGTGGTATAATACTTGCTGTTCACTTGGGTGACAGATGTGATCCTTAGTCAAGAAACCTAGTGAGAAAGTGGATTTTCTTCTTCCTGTTACAGTACCATCAATATGGTGCAAACATTTAAATTGAACTGAATCGGTTCCAGATTTCCTGATTTCTTAAAAATAGGGAAATGAAACCTGATATAAATGGATATTTATTCCTCATGGACCTTGACCCTTATATTACATTCATTTATAAACATCACTTTTAGACATGACTTACAATCCAAGGATCTTGTAATTTCCTGCAACTCACTGATGGACATCAATTGCTAAGCGGTCTTAAGTGCCAACTCTTGGACCACAACACCTCTTGTTCATGTTGTTGCTACAGTTCTAATCTCCGGTAGGCAGATCCTAGTATGAGTTTGCCATTTGTTTTGTCTGAAAGTTCCCACATTTTTTTCCAGGCACTCTTGCCTCCTCCACCATCCCAGAACCGACATGAGCAACAAAAACCAATTTAATGAGGCAAAATAATAAAACAAGAGAAATAGTAATGATGATTTAAGCCCAAGACTCAGTTTTGGGATGGCAGAGGAAACCAGGGTGCCCAGAGAAAAACATTAAGACATCAGTCTCTTCAGATATAAGGAACTTTGTGTGTGATATTTTTGTGTATTGTAGTTGATAATTGCTGATTTTGGTCTTGATTTATAATTGTATTGTATGTACTATGTTTTCAGGAGTTGGTAAAACACATAAAGATGCTGCCAGTGTTAGAGCCCTTCATCCTATACCGGCCGCCTGTGGTATATACTACTTTGAGGTCAAGGTCATCAGTAAAGGCAGAGATGGGTATGTTAAATTTTACAATAAATTAGTACTAGCGTCACTGTGTTTGTGATCGTGAAGATGTTCAGCATTCATAAAAAAATCCAATAAACCTGGTCTGATATTTTTCACTTACGGTACTTGAGTCTAGTCATAATCTAGGTTTCCATAAATTAAAAATAATTAGTAGCCAAAATTCCAAAATTTGTGACAATATAGTCCTTTTTAAAGTATTTTTCCACAAATTTGCAAAAATAGGTTACTTTTTGACAGAATTCCTCAGAAATTAGTAGCCAATGGCGATTTTGGCTACCAGGAATGGAAACATAGATAATAAACAAATAGGTTTGTGCATCCATGGTTACACAGAGTATATGTAATGTATTGCCACTGACTATGTGGATTTTATCACTTTGGAAAAACCAGGCGAATGATGGATCCTTTTAGTATTTTTTGACAAATTTGTTCAAAGGGATACTTTTTGAAAGAATTTCTTTGAAATTAGTAACCAGTGGCGATTTTGGCTACTACCAGGAATGGAAACGAGGCATAGTGATTTTCTGTTAACAGTTATGACTAAGCCCAAATAAGTTAACAATATAAAATTTTATTACAGTTTATTGGATTTTCCACGGAAACAAAATAATTCAGTGTCACAAACACAATGACTCTACTCTGACAGTAAGATGATTTATGTTTTAAGATAATCTAAATTGTTGAAGTAAAGTTCAAAACTTGCTCTGGCAGTCATTCCAAAACGCTGTCTGACCTCAGACATGTCTGGTAAAAAAGTATTTTGGTTCTGCATGTCCGATAACATTTTAGTATCTCCCTATTAGTTTTTCTAAACTCCACTAGTTGGTTAAGATAAATAACATGTTTAATGTAGTGAAATGTTTCCACCTAGTGGAATTGAAAATAACTAAGGTCTAAAACTGGGTGATCGTAGTCGGGTAGGTGCTTCATGTATCAAAGCATGTTCAACTTGAGGTCTGGTAAAAAATCATCCAGTCTGGTAAAAATTTAAGTTTTACCAGACTGAATGTCCTGTAAACCATTTACAAGTTTTGCATTGTCTGCTCTGGCAGATCTTTGTGTGAGAAAGTTTGTCAATTTGTTTGTCAGTGTTTGGTGATGTTCTTTGGGAATTCCAGTTTCTTTCACCATCCCAGAATTGACCATTTCAATATAAGTGTCAGAAATATTACCCTGTACGTGTTTGAGGAAAAGTAGAACACCTTTTTACTTTCGACTCTAATGATTTTGATGGTGACAGTAGGTATATAGTGAGTTGAGTTGAGTAATGGATGTTTAACGTCCCAGCTAAGAATATTTCACTTATATCAAGACCTTGCCAGCTATAAGCAAAGGTGCAGAAATTTTGCCTGTGCATTGCGCTAAGGGCATTATACAGCAGGATTATTTAGCATTCCAAGCCCACCATGACACAGGACATTGTTTATTTAACGAAAGAACAGCGACTTTTATTTCGTAATGCTGAGCGCTTGGTGAAAGAACAGTCACTACCTACTTTCAAGTCTTGGGTCAGACCGGGGCCAGGTAGGACCCACCACCTCTCACTTATGGAGTGAGCACTCTACGGACTGAGCCAATGCAGTTGTTGGTATATAGTGAGGATGTATAAAGTAAATTGCTAGTAGTGTAGATGATATAAATCAACAGTGTTCATTCTAGAAAGGGCCATGGTGCCATTGACCCCCAGATTTTGCCAAATGACCCCATTGTAAAGGTCTTAGTGGGCTATATGTAATTCATATAAGTATTCGTTTTTATGGTGTTAAGATAAAATGATAAAATTAAAAATTTTGGACCCCTTCTCTCTCTCAAAGTGGTTGATATAAGTGTGTTTGACTGTAAAGTAGTCTACATATTTTACCATACTGAGATGTTCAACCAACAGGAATGTTTTATCGTTCCCAAGTCAGGATCAGTCCATTGTAGATTCAGTGGTTAATACCTTGAAACAAAGTATCAACATTGACATGTCTGTTTGACCTTTCATAAAGAATATTCACATATGATTGATTTAATATCCACCTAATACAGGGGGAGTGTTAGTATTCACAGCTTATACATGTACCGGTAAAAGAAAAAAGTGTTTTCTAGTTAAGCAGATGAAATAGACACTTGTACAGTCAAACCTGCCTTAAATGTCACCTGCATGTAAGGGCAACCTGCTTATAAAGGCCTGTAGAATTGTATCCCAATTGTTCTTTATTTATATTATTTGAACCTGTATATAAAGGCCACCTGCCCATAAAGGTCATTTTTACTTGTTCCCTTAGGTGGCCTTTATAGACAGATTTGACTGTATTCTCTAAACATAAATGAATTCTACTAGAATTTCTAGTGATGAACATCGGAACATTTTCATAATCGATTATCAGGAACCAATCGGATGGACTAAACCGATCAATCATCGCGATAATTGGAACTTACAAGTTTATAAACCATTACAGTATCTAAAGTCTCTTTTGACACTGGGCCTTCTTTTAATTTATAAAATCCGAAATAGTTCCAAACTTTTCGTTTTTCTTGGGTAGGGAAAGATCTCGCGTTCTACTTGTTGCAATAGATCGCCCGCCGCCTCATGGTTATGATGGACAGCTTCTACGGGCGCTGCCATAGTTGTATTCTTGTTCTCTTGTAGTTTCTTCGGGCAGTTACGTGACCATACAGAACAATCTTTTACTAGCGACAATCGATTATTGAAAATGTCAATCGATAATTGGAATCATGACTGATTTAGCAATCGACTTTCGATTATCGGCGATAATCGTTTCATCACTAATGAATTCGCCCATAATAGATATTGGAAATAAAAATCAAGTGAACAAGAAGTTATATATGTTTGTCTGCACTGGTAAAATTTGTTTACATATACAGTTGTTTTTAAACGTTTTGTTGTGATAACTTTGAATATGTATGTATAGGCAAACAACATTGACCTGTCCGCTTGACCTTTCATTTAAATATTTATCAGGGACCAAGTACATTGATGTATAGGGAACACAGGTGTTTATTTTGTATATATCATGAGATATAATCGCCTCAGAGTAAACCTGTGCACTGTGAATGTATTAACTTGGATCTTTAACAATACATAATATGTATAGTGTGGACTTTTCTATATGAATATTCCAAATGAAAGGTCAAACGGACAGGTCAAAGTAGTTTGCCTATGCAACATAAATGTTATGGTATGTAAACATTATGTGGAAACGTCATATTTTTGCGGTTTTAATATGTAGGTGTTTAAATAATGTATTGTAGTGCTGTATCAGTTGTGATATGAAGGATAGGTACACATGTTGTTATATAATGTCAATATATTTACCGTAGAAAATGGGAATTTCATTTGTATTGGCAAACAACATTGACCAGTCAGCATGACCTTTCATTAGGAATATTCATATATGATGATCCACCCAATGCATAGACAGCCTTAGTATTTGCAGCTGATACAATAATTTTAACATAATGTAAGCCATTATGCAGACAAAATAAACATCCCTAAACATAAATGGACTGGTCCATAATAATAAATATTAAAGTAAAAGTCAAGCAGACAGGTCAAAGATGTTTGCCTGTACTGTTAAAATTGGTTTAAATAAACAGTTGTTTTCTTAAACATTTTGTTGTGATGGCATGGAAGATGTATGTTATGGTATGTAAATATTATGTGGATACATGTCATATTTTTATGTAGGTGTTTAAATAATGTGGTGTTGTGCTGTATCAGTTGTGATATACATCGTACATTGGTTGATGTTATGACAAATAGGTACACATGTTGTTATATAATGTCAATATATTTACTGTAGAAATGGGAATTTCATTTGTATTGGCAAACAACATTGACCTGTCAGCTTGACCTTTCTTAAGGGATATTCATATATGATGATCCACCCAATAGATTGACATTTTATACATAAACAATGGGTGTTTCCCATGATGTAGATTATGAAATAAACACCTGTGTTGAACAGTTCCCTAACTTCCCTATACATAAATACACCGATCCATAATAAATGGACAGGTAAATGTTGTTTGTTTCTACAAATTTGTGCAAGCTATCTTTCAATCATGTCTAAATCATGACAGATCATGGTCTAATTGTGTGTTTGTTGTTACACTACCGCCACCCCCCTCCCCTACCCTCCACCCCAATAATTAAAAAAAATGAAAACCGACAAATTATTGGGAATTGACTAATGATGCTGTCCTTCTCTCTTAGACCATCCCAATAATGTGTCTGCTTCCTGACTTCCACATCTAAGGATGGATTTGATAAAAATAGGCACAAATGTATACACACATGAGACTATACATTGTATATGTTGACATAACCAATTTCTGGTGTGTATGTCAAAGGTTAAGCTTGCAGTGTCATATTTTACATTTGAACCCTAGTGGATGATGTTTGGAGGGGTTTTTGACCTCGTCAGAGACTTATCTACATGTACATATAGTTTAATTGCCAAATTCCTAAAACTTATTTTCACTTATATCGAGATATCACCGGCTATATGTGAAGTGGCAAAAATTCTGAACTTTGCAGTTTTGCTGTGTGTTGAGGCAACTTCAGGGCAATGTACAGGGTAGATTTTATATAGAACTACTGGTAAAATATATAAAGCTATTTTAAGTCAGTCTATATTGGTAGCAATATACATATATTTGTATACCAAAACATTTGATTTACCTAGCCTAAGTGTTGTTAATCAATACAGTACTATATATACCGGTAATTACATCATCAACATCAATACACATCATTCATATATATATATATCAATGAGTTAAGACATCTAGAAAAATACCAGTATAAATAAGTGATGTAATACTCCACCTCTGGTTGTTAAGGGTGCGTTACCTTGGTGGTTAAAGGGGGGGGGGTGTTGTCCATGGTAAATACATCATACATTTCATAACTTTAGACATCTTAAAAAAATACAATGTATTCTGTATTAACAGAATAACTGATGCACTTCTTTACATTTTGTGGTTGTAGTTGGAGCAGGGAGGATGTATGTGTGCCTTTATACCATACATTACCTTTGGTATTTAATGAAGGGTTGAGTGAGTAGTGAGTGTTTAACATCCCAGTCAAGAATATTTCACTTATATCGAGATGTTGCCATCTATAGGTAAAGGTGCAGAAATTTTGCCTGTGCATTACGCTGATGACATTATACAGCAGGGTTCTTTATCGTGTTAAGCCCACCGTGACACGGGACCTCGTTTATTTTAAGTTCCCACCGGAAGGAAGTGTGGCTGTCATTTCGTAATGCCGAGTAATTGGCGAAAGAACAGTCACTACCCATTTTCAAGTCTTGGTTTGACCTGGTTGGGGCTCAAACAACCTCCCACTTACAGAGCGAGCTCTCTACCAACTGAGCTTCTGCAGTGGTTAGGTTGTGGGTGGAGGTTAATACATTACCTTTGGTGGTTGTTGCGGAAGTGGGGGTCAATACATTACATTCGGTGGTGGTTGGTGGTGGTTGGAGGTTAATACATTACATTAGGTGGTGGTTGGAGGTTAATACATTACATAAAGTGGTGGTGGTTGGGGTTTAATATGTTCCCTTTGGTGGGGATGGGAGTGAAGTACATATCTATTTTCAAAATATAATCTTTATTGACTTTACCAATTTTAAGATATTTTGTGATGTTATTGATTTGGAGAAGGTGGGGGTGGGTGTAGGACAAGCTCTGGAAATCATCGATCAAACACTTCATACTGATCGTACATGATGTGTAATGAATAAAAATTGTGCAAACAGGATCTTTATTTAACAGATATGATGGTTATTGATTTTTACGTTTAGTTTACTGCACTATGTATTGATATTACCAGTACTGCCCCACCCAGCTGAGGTGAGAGACAGAAAATTGTTTACATTTGTAATGTACAGTAACACCTCAACCTGGTAAAAATGCTCCTCAATATCCTTTCACCTCACTTATTGTCACAATATTTTTAGAAGTCCTAAAGCCTATTTTGTCTATGTTAAGTTTTGATATTTCAAGCACTGCTTTACCCAGCTGAAGTGAGAGAGAGAAAATTGCTTACATTTGTAATGTACAGTAAAACCTCAACCTGGTTATAATATCCCTTGAGGTCAATTTCAACTCCCTTACTGCCACAATATTGCTTTTGCTGTAAATACATTGACAGTCACCTTTGATTTATCCCCACAGTGCCAAAATCTGACTAAACAAATGATGGTGGAGAGTGAGGTTTTACTGTATATACAGTTGAACCTGCCTTAAAGGCCACCTTTATAGAAGGGCCTTATAGCTTTAAAGGCCAGTAAAATTTATTCCAGTTGCTTTTTATCCGTGTTATTTGAACCTCTCCATAAGGGCCACCTGCTCATGAAGGCCACTTTTACTGGTTCTCCTGACCTTTATAGACAGGATTGACTGTATACTGGACAATAAACCTGTTTCATTTGTATGTACTATGTACTATGATATTGTGGGTGTGGTCATTTTAATGATAAAACTAGCCATGCCCATTGATGTTGTGAGGGTTTGATTAAATTATATAAGCCACACCCTGTTTCTGTCAATCTGTGTGATAGGACAGAGAGTTTTGACCTTTTACCATTGTAATATGCATGTGTGGACTTCTAGTCTACATGTATCTACCTGGCAGTATTAATACATTTAAGTTTATTTTATTTTCAATGGTCAACCATGAATGCAGCCACTGTTGTAATTCGAGAACATTTTAGTTAACCTGCAAATGTTGGTGGTTTTCTCAAGGAACTCCAGTTTCTTCCATCATTTCAAAAATTACTGCCTTGGTACACTTATTTCACTTAGGTGTAAGGCACCATTATTCCTTTCCACTCATTTGAATGGTAATCTTACTCCCGTTTCTCCCACCATTTCAGAAATGACCGCCTTGATCTTAGTGAAAGTATCTTGACTTCAGTGTTAAACACCAACATTCCACCACTCATTTAAATGGTAATAATTCAATTGAGCTCCAGTTTCCTCCATCATTTCAGAAAAAGACAACCTTAATATAACCAGTAATAGAATCTTGACTTGGGTGTAAGATATTATTATGCCTTTCGACTCATAGCAATTGAAAAGATTCTAATGTAGTCAAGTGTCCATTATAATGAACAAGAGATTCTATTAAATTACATGTCAAATATTTCATTAAGAAGAACATTAAACAGATCATTAGTTATCTAATTGGCCTCATCAATGATCCTTGTAAGGTCTTAAGATCTTTCTTCTTTTTTCTAAGTTTTTTTCTTGTTTCAGTTTTATTTATACAGTTATACAGGTTAATGCACTGCTAATAAAGATATTGCTTATGTAGGTTAAATTTGGTGCCAAAAATAGTAACTTACTCAACTCGACAACTGTAGACATATAACATGTACAGTAATACGATTTTCACCTGGTAAAGAAGAAATTATATCTTCTTAAGGTCTGTTGATATACTGGTGGATAGATTTGTCTAAAAATATATAGTTTATGGAGCTTGTGTTCATTCCTTTTTTGTGGAACTCCAAATTGAAGATATACACAGTACTTTGCATGACAACAGGATAATAAATGAAATAATTATACATATGTTTATTATACACCCCCCCCCCCCCCCCCCCCCCCCCCGCTTAAAAAGTGGGGGGTATTTAGTGATAGGCGTGTGTGTCTGTCTGTCCTTCCGTTACACCTTAGGGTACCTGTCTCTTATCCGCAACTCATCCTAAACCCTTCAATGGATTCTCATGAAACTTTCAAACAATCTTATATAATTTAGATGTGCACCTCCTTATTTAAAAATTTGATCCGATGGATTTTTGGGAGTGGGGGGTATTTTTTGTGAGCTTGTGGCTCACAGTTTTTCTAGTTTAGCTTTGTAGCCAAAATTGCCATTAGCAACCAATTCCTGAGACATTCTTTAAAAAAGAAACATATTTGAGGAAATTTGTGGAAAAATACTTTAAAAAGGACTACATTTTCACAAATTTCAGAAATTTGGGTACTTATAATATTGAAATTGTGGAAACCTGGTCAGTGATTTATTTTTTGCTGTTTATAAAAGTATTTATATAAGTATACCAACTACTGTTATACTTATTATACAAATTGTGGTTTATTTTTCTTTAATTTAAATGTTTATGTTTGTACAATATTAATATGTACTGGTATACGTGTATATATATTATATATACTTGATTAATGCGCAGTATTCATCTGTCATCTTTATTAATAAAACCTTCATTTTTATGCATGTATTAAAAACAACGAGATGGTGCATGTCAATTTCCACCAAGAAGTATTAAAAAATTCAAAACAGTTGGTTATAAGCAATATAATTCTTAATGTGAATTAAAGTAGTTTTCTGTATATAATTACTAAGAATGCATGTATTCGTAGTTATTTTTGGAAGTATGGTACGGGATCATGTTTCTATTCATATACAGTATGGATTCAAACTAATTATGTATTGAAGTTATTTCCTATATATTATTTTATAACAAAGTAAATTCAAACAAGCTTTTCCATATTTATAAAGTTTTTAGAGTCATTCAAGACAGAATAGTTACAGTATAATGATAAAAGCCTAGTACAATCCAACCTGTCTTAAAGGCCACCTCTATATAAGGACCACCTGGTTATGAAGGCCAGTAGAATTGTGTCCCAATTGTTCTTTATTCATATTATTTGAACCTGTATATAAAGGCCACCTGCTCATAAAGGACACTTTTACTGGTTTCCTTGGGAAGCTTTTATAGACAGGTTTGACTGTACATGGGGGGGGGTTGGGGGGGGGGGGGGAAGGCTAGTAGGATCAGTGGTCTAATGAGCTATCTTAAAGATCATAGGGCTTCACTGCCTAAGTTGGAATCCCACTAGGCAAACAGCTATAATGATAAAAGTCTTGTCCAGTTAGGGGTCCGTCTGTGGCTAAGTGGTCCTGAAAAAAGTTTGTTTACAGATCACCTTGCTCCACTGCCTTAAATTCAGCCCCACTCTGGCAAAATAGTTAAAATAAGTCTTGCATTGAGTGGGCTTTTTGGGCATCTTAGTTTGCACAGTGGCACAGATCACAGTGCCCCACTGCCCAAGTCCCACTCAAGCATAATCATTAAAATACTAAAAATCCTTTCCATCATTGGTGAGCGTCTTCAGTTGCTTAGTGATAAAAAAGCATGCTTACATTGAAAAAAAAATCAGAAATGAGCACAATAACATTTATGTATCCTGGTGTATTGATGTATCAGCTGTTTGTGTCAGTATTATAATATAGTGTATTAGTGAAAATTACATATGTAAACAACGAACTGTGGGGCTATAGTGATAATGTCAACATGCATTATGATAGACTATAATAATTAATGTTGACATTAAATATCCAACACATTGTATTTATTTATCTATTATTTCCTGAGTGTAATATATCTATCTTTATACCTGAATAATGTGTATTTCTGTCTGACCTGGCTGGTAGGAAAATTTTGACCTGTTTGTGGGAAAATTTGATCTGACTTGTAGGGAAAATTTTGACCTGTTTGTGGGAAAATTTGATCTGACTTGTAGGGAAAATTTTGGCCTGTTTGTTGGGAAATTTGACCTGTTTGTCTAAAATTATTTACCTCTTCAATCTAGGATTTTTCAGAAGGGACCATTTTCAAGAGTTTGCCTCAAAAGCACCATAACATCAATATTTTTGCTTTCATGTAATGTTAAATATGACCTACTAATGGTAACAATGGAGTCATTTGGCAAAATATAGGATTAATGGCACTATCACCCCTTCTAGAATGAAACTGATTTCTGTCTACACAAACTAAGTTACCTGGCTGGCACAATTATTTACATGTAACTATGATTTTCCTTAACTAAAATTTGGGGCCTCAACAAACTCTAAAGTGCATTAGCTGTTCTCTCTGTGTAGGGTAAAATCCAACATGGACAGAAAAAATATGAAATATTATAATTTAAAAGATGAAAAGAAATTTCCTTCAGAATTCAAAATTATTGAAATTTTAGACTTCCTTAAATTAAGTATTTGTGAAAGGGCAATTAGGAGGAGATAAGGGCAGGGATTTTTGCATTAGAAGAGCACATGGGCACGCCTTCCCTTTATTTTGGGCTAGAAAAGTCCCTTCACCCATAGAGTTTAACACTGGGGGTATACTGGTTCCTGATTGATTATTCACCAAAAAGAATATGTAAAAGGTTGTATTTAAATGTCAGAGGGTTGCATGAATAAGGAAGTATAGCATGTTTATTTAAACTTTTAAACTTTTAGATATAATAATAATCTCAAAATTTTATCTTTAAAAATGGAAGATCTATTGGCCATTTGTTTTGAGTGGAAGGTTAAACTTTAATTGTCAAGGTATAATCAAACAACATTGACCTGTCTGCTTGATCTTAAATTTAATTTATAACTATGGATGGAATACATTGATGGCAAGTAGGTAATGGTGAACACTATTACTATTTTAGAGTACACACCTGTATTGTGTACATGTACAAACTGCCAATCCTACTTGTATATTGGGTGGATCTTTCCTATATGAATATTCCTTATAAAAGGTCAAACTGACAGGTCAATGTTGTTTGTCTATAAGAATGGACAGGTGTAGGTCTGGTACTTTAATATTGAATAAAGTTTTAATCTTTGTTTTAATTTTACAGGTATATGGGAATTGGACTGTCAGCACAAGGTGTAAATAACAACAGACTACCAGGTTTGTTTATCTATAGATTGATTTAATTGATTAAGAGAGAGAGAGAGAGAGAGAGAGAAACTTGCATACCCATACACATTACACATATACTTTGCTCTTTAACAGAGAGATGGGAGTAATTTCTCTACAATAAATTGAATCAGGGAAAACAGTTGCAGTATGTACTGTAGAATGGATGGCTGGGACATAAAAAAAAACTTCAGCTCACACATCACATGACCTTAACCTCTGAGGGTCAAATCCCACTTATGTGGATCATAGCATGAGAAAGGTTGTTAATTTAGTTAGTCAGTGATTTTATCTGGGCACTCTGGTTTCCTCCATCAGCCAAAAACTGCACACAAATCCTTTAAAGTATTTTACCATGGTTAGGAAAATAAAAATTGACAGAATGATCACTGTTGTCAAGATTTTTGTACAGCGTTCACGATAGTGAACGTGTACATTGCTATCGCTTTCTTCCAAGATATCGAGCTTCTTTGCTATGAAATTATAAGATATGAGTACACCTGGAAATAGTGTGCCTGGTAAATGAGCGTGAAAGAAGTATATCTGTTTTATCGTGAGATATGTATTCTGAGACGGGTAATGCATTTAGTTACATATGCACATTTGGAATAAATTTTCGGAATACATTTCGGAATCTAGTAAAATATTGCGACGGGATGCATCTAATAATTTCTGCAATTTGGCGAACTGATCTCATGTTTACAATAAAAAGTAGTTCGAGAAGTTTGCGTCCTACGATGTAAAATCATAACTTTTTATGAAATGAACAGCAACGGCAGGTTGTTTAATTAATTCTTCGTGAAACCTACGAAAATTTAAATTTATTTTGAAGGTTATGATAACGTATTTTGATGTTGAGGCAATTGTGTCATATTTTAAAACTGTTTATCGATTAGATTTTACTTTCGTGAAAGGGAGATAATTCGTACAGTGTTGTGTACAAATTTTAAATACAGTCTTTTTACCAGTTCCGAACAGGGTTTCATATAAGCGCTGCTGCAGACGTCATCCACAAGCAGAGGAAATAAAATTTATGTGTTGTAATAACACAAATGTTTACTGATTCCAAAATATCGACACCTGTCCTCAAAAACACGTGGTAGTATGTTTTCTTGAAAAAAGCATTTCCGTGATCATGATTTGTTTACATCGTTAAACTAGGTCACCAACAATCTGCCGACCTGTCCTGCACATACATTTAGGAAGCGGTTGAAGTTTAATTAATGCCATACATTCAAGTAGAAGCAAATTGAGAAAGTTATTTTACGATTCCTTTAATTGAACGGGATTGAAATTTTAGATTATTCGGTAGTAAAAATTCGGAACTGGTAAAACAACTGTACTTCACCATTAACATGAAACGGGAATATTGTGAGTGATAATCAGCAGTTAATTAAAACCCAGATTAACAGCAAATGATCCAGTTACATACAACCGCTAGAATGTACCCCCTCATAGCGACGGTAGGATCTGCAAAACTCTACTTTCTCTCTATCTGAAATGACAAAACGATTGGGTACAACTTTTTTACATTTTAATTACCGATTGTCTTTTTCATATATTTATGAAATTATTATTTCCTACCATTTAATTCAGCAATACATGGTTTGGTACATTGTTTCTTTTTCCAAAAAAAACCATCCGTCGGACTATGCATAGATCGAACCACCCCACCCCGAATTTTTGGTTATATTCTGTCTTGCCACAACACAATTTTCCCAACTACGCTGTACAACAGCACGACAGTGCTATGTTTGTTACAGTGAAACCTTGAACTTTTCTACTGACTGGACTTAGCTTTAACAATAGCAATTTGAGAAGATGAAAACAAATTTGAGAGCAAAAATACATGATTTGAGTATTTGAGAATAATGTTACAATTTTTGAAGCATTCTTTATATTATTTCAGGTTGGGATAAGAATTCCTATGGTTACCATGGTGATGATGGACATTCATTCTGTTCCTCTGGTACTGGTCAGCCATATGGTCCAACATTCACAACAGGAGATGTGATTGGTTGTTGTATTAATTTGATAGAAAACACATGTTTTTACACAAAAAATGGTGTCAACTTAGGTATGTCATTTATATGAAATGAAATGTAGCACAATGGTGAAAATTATGAGAGTGGTATATTTATTTACAACTTGGTGGCTGATTGGTCTAAATTATAGCTTACAGATTACAGTCCAACCTGCCTTAAAGGCCACCTCTATATAAGGGCCGTCTGTTTATAAAGGCCAGTAGAATTGTATCCACATTGTTCTTACTTTATATTATTTGAACCTGTGTATAAAGGCCACCAGTCCATAAAGGCCACTTTTACTGGTTCCCTTTGGTGGTCTTTATAGACAGGTTTGACTGTATTGTCTCTTGTGGCTAGGTTTGAACCATACTTGAGAAATCTTAGTTTGATAGTGTAAAAAAGCTTGTCAGTTTACTTTTGGAAGATTGATGATTTTATCAGCAAGCTCTGGGGAAGACCCTGGATCTGGAGGCAAAATTTGACCTTTAGGTCCCCCAACTGTTGTAGGATAAATGATGAATGTGCAATTAATATCTCACATTATCTAAATTCAGTGTCTGTAATCTCATTCTGAATTCTGTATACAATTTTTCCAAAAGTATTTGTTCAAAGAATGGATTTCTTTTTAGCCTCGCTAATTAATCAACAGTTCTTTCCGATACTCAGGGCTTCTACCACCATGCCAGAACTGACTGCCACAATATACATGTACAATACTAAGAGTTCTGGTAGTCCTTATCTTGTAACTAAAGAGTTTTAAAGATGAGGTTGGATTTGAATTTTAAATTTATTATTATTAACCCCAAATTAATCAAATTGACAACCCTGGGGATGTAACTTATCAATTTAACTATTTATATTTGTATAATTTCAGGTATTGCCTTTACAGATTTACCAGTAAGTATTTTATCTATTTGGAGATATTTTCTTATGTAAATCCTTGTGTGGGAAAGTTTGTCAGTTTGCTTGATAAAGGTCTGCAGTTTTCTCTAGGCATTCCAGTTTCCTCCACTTACTCAGAACTGACTGCTTCAATATAAGTGCTCACTTGGTGCTGATCCTAATGTGAGAGTTTGTCAGTTCACTTGTTGAACTTGAAAATCTGTGGTTTTTCTTGAACACAACAGTTTCCACCTGCATCCCTGAACTGACCACCTTGATATAAGTGAAAGAATTTTGACTGAGTCACAAAACATCATTGCTCCTCTCCACCATCCCTCAACTGACCACCTTGATATAAGTGAAAGAATTTTGATTGAGTCACAAAACATCATTGCTCCTCTCCACCATCCCTCAACTGACCACCTTGATATAAGTGAAAGAATTTTGATTGAGTCACAAAACATCATTGCTCCTCTCCACCATCCCTCAACTGACCACCTTGATATAAGTGAAAGAATTTTGATTGAGTCACAAAACATCATTGCTCCTCTCCACCATCCCTCAACTGACCACCTTGATATAAGTGAAAGAATTTTGATTGAGTCACAAAACATCATTGCTCCTCTCCACCATCCCTCAACTGACCACCTTGATATAAGTGAAAGAATTTTGATTGAGTCACAAAACATCATTGCTCCTCTCCACCATCCCTCAACTGACCACCTTGATATAAGTGAAAGAATTTTGATTGAGTCACAAAACATCATTGCTCCTCTCCACCATCCCTCAACTGACCACCTTGATATAATTTAAAGAATCTTATGTGTATATTTAATTTGGATTGTTCCCCTTTAACAAGTTGATTATGGGTTTATTAACATAGTCAATGGATGATAGATAATAGTCCAGGAGTCAGTTGGCCTGCTGAAGGTCCATGATTCCACCTCTATACGTTGAAGAATCTAACTGGGTTGCCAAACCCAATTACTCCACTTCACTCTATTGAAATATGTTGAATCACTCAATATAATATGTTGTTTTTTTCTTCTGTTCAAAAAATTATGCCCTTGGTTAACTTCATGTCACCAAAATTTCATTTTAGATGCTGATGAAACTTTTTGTCGCGTTATTTCCTCTTTCCTTTCAGACTTATATAAAATTTATGTCATTATTTTCTCTTTTTTCAGACAAACTTATATCCGACAGTAGGGTTACAGACACCAGGAGAAGTGGTAGAGGCTAATTTTGGACAGAGTCCATTTGTCTTTGATATAGAAGACTATATGAGGGTATGTACTTAATTATATTAAATTTCTGCTGATACATTTGTCAAAGTCTGGGATTTATCTAGGTTTTGTGAAAAATGGACCTTTTTTGGAAGTGGTGAGAATCAAGACGAGAAATCTGGACTTGTCTTGAGTGACATTTTAAATATACATGGTTGAGTATATTGAAAATTCTGTTTGGGTAAAAAGCTACATTTTGATTGTAGCATAAAGCCTTTGTACAATAAGAACATGCAGACTGTAATCACGGAAATATAATACAAACATTTAATTTTGGTAACATTTTCATGTAACACTGGTTGACTTACTTCTAAGTCAACCTTGACCTTTGTCTTTATGTTGGTTATTTGTATATGACGTCATATTAACATTGCATTACGTAGTATGTGTAATAGAATGTATGGGGGGTACTGTATGGGGTTTATGTATTGGTTTATAAAGTTTATAGGCAATAAATTATGTTTTAATATTTGTAGTGATGTAAGTGTGTTTATAAATGGTTAAAAACATTTAAAGTGCCTATGTAACATTTTAAATGAATTGCCATTGCATTTAACACTTGTTAGGACATACTATTAATAATACCTGTCTTAAACAGAACAAAAATGATCGTAAAATAGTCAAGTTTAGACAGACTTTGGTCTGGATGGTGTTACGTTAGAATTTACTCTAATAATATGAAATAAAATTTTCAGGAGTGGAGAATGAAAACAAGACTTACAATAGAAAGATTTCCTGTAAATGACAAAAAGGGGGAGTGGCAAACTACATTACAAAGGTAAGTTCTCATGTAAATGACAAAAAATAGTGGGGGTGGCTTAAGTAAGATTTCCTGTAAATGACAAAAAGTGGGAAGCAGCTAAGGTTAAATTTCCTGTAAATGACCAAAAGGGGTGTGAACTCGGAATATGCTACTTACAAACCTGGGTTGCAGTGGCTGAGTAGTTAGGCACTAGCCATCAAACCCAGGACATCTTCCCTCAACACTGTGAGTTTGGCCCTTGTTGAAAAGGGTTTCCTTGTCATAGGCTGTTACTGGTTGAGTTATGCACTACATGAATTTATGTTAAATTCAATAAGAAAAATGGTCTTTTTTTGAATGGCTGAGAAATTGCTGATGTGACATTATTCAACCAACAATCTTACTGTTAATGCCCCCAAACAAAGTGGAGACATGTACTGTAGTTTACTCCATTTCTTCAGCCAACATTTTGTCTGCCACTCTTCTTGAAAACTGTGCTACAGATGTCTATGGCTATTCACAGGAACTATCTTTGGGTGGAGTAGATTTGCCATTGCCTTTTCATATTTTGACCATGAACATTGTTGGGAAAATATGCATTTCCCAATTGTTGGTTTGTTTTGTGGACACTAATGAAATGACATCCGATTTCAGTTATAACTTATTGTTATTTCAGAATTGTGTTAACATACATGGTACATCATGGATATTGTGCATCATCAGAAGCCTTCGCCAAATCTACAGGACAGACATTTGAAGAAGAAATTAACTCCATGAAAAACAGACAAAGTAGGTTTATATCTGTCAGTTTTAGAAATGTAATACTGTAAACCGTGTTTTTTTAGCGGCAGTTTTATTTTAGCGCAATTGGCGATAAGAGTGTCAGCGCTAAAATAAAACTGCCGCTAATATTACAACAAAAAAAGTTCAGTACTGTACATCGCTGCTGTGACTATGAATGTGTATGGACGCACGTTAAATGGTTATATAGTCAGTGTTAAAATAATAATAGTTCTGAATGACAGTGGTATGGCTTCCATCGATATACCCGCATCTGATAAGTAATTAGGGATTAATTACCCAGACGCGGTAGACTGACCACCGACAAATGATGGAACACTGGCATAGCTGTTAATCAGTTAATTACTGGCCATTGTATGTGATACGTCTCCTTGTCAGGTAATTAATTTTAATTTACCAGTAGTTGGCTTCAAACATTAAAATATTACCAATTATATCAACAAATTAGACCCGTTATGGGAAAATTGTTTATTTTTTCTATGATGTCGGCAACATATTATAAATCCTAATTATTGACCTCTATAATGATCTAAGCGGCTGTTATCGGGGATACATCGACAATGTGTCGAAACATTTGTATTTAAAAAACAGTTGTTATTTAAATGAATAAAAACAAAATATGTTATTATTGATTTGAATATTTATTCAGTAAAATGTCTTATCGATGAGAGGGCCAAATTATGATGAAAGCTTCCTGCAGACATCTGTCTGTCTAGTGACTTCCTTGGTCAGTTACGGAGATTTTCTCTCAGTAAAAGTCAAACAAATTAAAACACAATTACATAGTTATTTTTATTATTTTCTTGTAACCTGGCATCCCTTCTCAAATTTAATTTTTTTGGCTGAAAGTTGTGGGTTTTAGGCGAGAAAATACGGTAATATAAAGAGGTATTAAACAGTTCAGACTGGAATTGATTACGCTAAAATTAAACTGCGCTAATATGTTTACCAGTCATCAATCGCTAAAATAAGTATGCGCCAATATAAAGCGGTTTACAGTAGATACGGTGGAAAGTGGAGAAATGATGTTTTACGACTCTCAATATTCTTTCACTTAAATGAAGATGGTCAGTTTTGGGATGGTGGAGGAAACCAGAATATATACTGACAGAAAATCACTGGCGTTTAGGCAAGGGAACTCTCAAACTTTCTCACATGGGATTTGAACTTACTGTACTTCCACAAATTCAGTGCACATGGAAAATGCAAGAATAAAGTTGTAGTTTCCAACAAACTCGCAAAAATTTGTCAAAACTTAATACAAAATGTACTGACCTAATAGGAAAAATATTTTTCATTCATGAAAAACTGAATTTAATTCTGTACATAGGGCAATTTTTGAACTTTTAAACAAAACAATAAATATAACTATGTCAAAATTATACCTTATGTACCTTCTTACTTGGAACAACTTTAAACGTTAGGTCATAATTGGAATATTCATGATGATCACACCTGGAATATTCATGATGATCACACCTGGAAAAAACCCGAACTACAATGACCTACCTGACCCTTAATGCCCTGATGTAACTTTGAATGAGGCCCAATTGGTGTATACTTGATCAAATTTCCAAAATTTTGCAAAATTTCTCTATGTACAGGAGAACTGAAAAATAATGTTTTCAATTAAAAATATAATTTGGTTAGGTCAGTGCATTTTAAATGCATTTTATTGATAGTTTAATAGAAACATTTTCAATTAAAAGAAATAAATAATAAAAACCATTTGCACTCAATTTATGGAAATACAGTAGGTGGATAGAGGCACTGCATACTCGGCCAACATGACCTGCTCTTATTCTGACAGCTCTTGACTATTATCATAGATTTATAAGTTGGGGAGAGATCAGTTTTATAAGCTGTTGAGAAGTGGGGTGTGTTTGTATTTTATATTAATGATACAGTGCATGTAATGATTGGAATGTTGTATTTGAAAGGTATACAGAAGCTTGTATTAGCAGGCAGTTATCAATTGGGGTGCGAGGTTGGGCATAGGAGAGTGTAGGGGAGAGAGGATGTTTTCGAATGTAGGGGAAAGGGGGTACTTCATGATATTATAGAGTATAATGATTGGAGTGTTGTATTTGAAAGGAATTTAGAAGCTAGTATTAGCAGAGTAATAAGGCAGTCTAGTGGTGTTAGAGTGTAAGGGGTGAATCTGGTGGGATGTACAGGAGTGAACCTTGTGGGGTGTAGGGGAGAGAGTGCGTATTTTGTTCTTTGTGTTCATGATATTATACAGTATTATGTTTTAATGTTGTATTTTGAAGGAATACAGAAGCTAGTATTAGCGGGCAGAATGGGAGAAGCTATAGAAACAACACAGGAACTTTATCCAGGATTATTAGAACGGAACTTAAATTTATTGTTTATGTTAAAATGTAGACAATTTATTGAAATGGTTAACGGAACGGACAGTGAAGTTCGGGGTCCTGCTCTCCGCAGCCCCAAATCACGACACGGAAGTGGAAGTAACAAATCTAGCCCAAGTTTGAGCCCGGTTCACTATTCTAGTTCACATTCTCAAAGAAATACACCTGTTGGCTCAAGGGGCAATAGTCCCAATAGAACTATAGGAGTCAAAGGTCATAGTTCAGCTTCAGGGTCACAAAACAACAGTCAGTATACAACACAACCACAGCCACCAACAGCACAACAACCACACACAAACAAACCAAACACAACAAACACAACAGAATAATCAGACAAACAGTAAAAGTGACAATGATCTGCAGACAATATTAGAGGAAGAAATGAACAGTGCAAATGTCGCAATAAACGGCAAAGACACTAAAAGGTTTATTGAAAACGAGGATGTGGAAATGACGGACGGGCTTCATGTTGAGGAAACTAATAATATTACTAATGGAAATTCTGAGGAAGTTTATATGAACGGTGACAGTAATCATGATTGTGATAAAGAAGATGATATGGGTAGGTTATAATTTGATTATAGTGTTAGATCACGAAGGGGCCCAAAAAATGTCTAGGCCGAGATGAGCCTACTAACTACATTGGTGGATTAAACACTCTTTATTCAAGAAATGATATTCTGCTCATGGTATTTCAAGAGTTAATGCAAGATACATGTAGTGTGGCACGTGCCAATTTCAATGAAGGACAAAGCCTTGAAATACCATGATCAGAATGTCATTTCTCATATATTTAGTGTGTTTGTTCAAAAGAATTTCTTTAATTCAATACACTTTCTTCTGATGAAATTGATGCTAGTAGTCTAAAGTTGATTGACAGTTTGACTCCATATCCTATTTGCAACAGTTGTCAAAGAAAACTATCTGAAATATTAAATGTTAATGGTTTAATTTTAGTAACATAGTTATTAAAAATAAGTTTTACATTTTTATGTAAAAATTAAAACAATTCTATATGTATTGATGTGATTTGATTGAATATTTCATCAACAATAAAAAACATATGTATCAAAGTTCCAACAGAAATTGCATTGCTATTCCTTCTGTATGTTTCATTAAAAATAGATAGTTATTTAAAAAAAAAAAAAAAAAACTGTTATAAAAACACTTGAGGGATTACCATTGATGTTATATTATCTTTAAGAAAAATAAGATGATGCTGTTAAGTAAATAAAAAAACGTCTGTAAATGAAAACTGTCTCTGGTTTGTGTGCATATAGTCTATGCACAATCCAAATACACTGTCCTCCATTAATTATCATACATGTTTAAAACTGATAGTATCATAACAAACTCAAAATCTTTGCAAAATAAATTGTTGAAAACATCCTTATGATAAATCTGAGCGATTTTCAGCTAAACTAGTGTTTTTATCCTGAAAAATAAAATTTTCCCAATTTTTTATATATACCCAAAAATTCAGGAAATTCTACGAAAGTTGATTTTCAAGAAAAACAATTTTATTACATACATTTAGATCATAAAGTTGAAATATCACTTTCAAATACAGGAAAAACTTCAATATTTCAATTGTATGAAAAAAATTTGATATGATGATTATTATGTAAACCTATGGCAAATACTGTATAAATTGTAAAGTTATTTATGGATGGCAGTGTATTATTAATGAATTTAAATCACAACACCAGGATAAAGTTATTATAACCTGAGCATGTGTATGTTTTATGCTAAATATGCTTGAATATTTGTTAAAAAATAAACTGACTTCGGAACTAAAGGGGTGGGGGTGCATGTTTATTTGCAAACATTCTAGAAAGATGTTATACTTTCTGATTATTTTGGTTTCCTCCACCATCCTTAAACTGACTTCTACAATATAAGCAAAAAGCAGTCTTGACTGGGCATCATCGACTGTTTAATCATACTGCCAGAATAACTTCTGATGATGTGAGTCTTGTGGAATACTAACAATAAGTACATGTAAAATTTTAAATAGGTTTTACCTATTCCAATGATTGCTTAATAACTGAATATTAATCAACATTACTTATTTACAGATGTAGATTCTGGGGTTCTTCATCATCATCGTCATCATCCTCAAATAAGAGACAGCTCTGTGGTGGTAGTCAAACAGCAATAGAAAAAATGTTACAATTCGGCAGGGAATTACATGTTATGAGTCAACAGTTAAAACGACAGTATGGTAAAAATGAAGACAACAAAAAAGCATTACAGGTATACATAGTGGTTAAAATCTTTTCCGACCTACATGGAGCCTTGGTGGCTAATGGATCAAAGTACTTCTCACCGCCTGGGTTTGAATCCCACTTGGGCAGATCCAATTGTGAAAAGTTGTCAGTTTGCTTGCCAAAGGGTAGTTTTTATCTGGTACTCTGTATTTCTCCACCATTCCTGATCTGTCTACCTTGATATAAGTGAAGACATCTTGATTTGGTAAAACTCAACTCAACTTCTGACCTAAGATAGCTGAGTGATTAATACTTTAGCCTTCAGACTTAAGGCTCTCACGGTTGCGGGTTCAAATTTTTGCTTGTGGTAGTACTATAGTATATACTATTTGGTCCGGTACAAGTATAATGGACTGAGTGATCTGCAATATTTATCTGTGAAATTGCGGGTTTATGCACACCACATGGATTTGTTTAGATTGTCAAGATAAGAAGTAAAATTGCCTTGTTGCTGATAGCTGAAAACTTGCTGATGAGACATAACACAACATGAAACAACTTTCCTAATGAGGCTGTCCCTTGAGGGTAAAAGATGCAGATGTCTTGGGCATGATAATAGCTATCTTTTACTTAATACAGGCAAGCTAAAATAAAATATAATTGTAGTTATGTATATATATATACAAACCCTAAACACGAACACAGATGCCCACATGTACATGATCGATGCTAAGCTATTACTATGTTGTCATGCCTGGTGACCAAAATGGCCATTGCCTACTAAATGTTTGAGAAATTCTTTCAAAAAATAACTTATTTTTGAAAAAAAAATTCTTTAAAAAGGACTACAGTTTCAGAAATTTGGAAATGCTACTAATAAATGAAATTGTTGAAACTTGGCGATAAATGATGTCTATTTAATTTCAGGATGCATTTAGTTTATTAGCGTATTCAGATCCGTGGAGTAGTCCTATGGGATATCAGTTAGATCCAGTACAAAGAGAACCTGTATGTGCTGCTCTAAATAGTTCCATATTAGGTAAATATGTAATTATTATACCTCCCTCCCCCGCGAAGTTTGTCTGTCCATGGCATATGTTTTATTGTCTGGTCGTCAATTCCATATATCGTGTCCGTCCCATATCTTCTATATCTATGGATGGATTTTGATATATAAGTATCTAAATAGTTCCATATTGGGTCAACATTATAATTTGCTAATTATTTGACAGTGTATATACCCATGTGTAAAAAAGTATTAATAATATGTAGTACAATTTTGATAATTCAAAATGCATGGTACCTCTGTGATTTTCAAGAAAAGACTTTTTTCACTTTTAAACCCTAATAAATAAGTTCTTTGATATTGTACATATAAACATATCCATTCTGTTTCCCAGGTGTTTAGAATTTACAAGTATGTATCAAATGTAAATGTATTTCAGTTTGCATCATACATGTATTTGACATCATTCAAATGACTGATACCTCTTCTTTGGAAGAAACACTGCTACCTTTGCCGCTAATTGGATTTTCCGTATTTTCCTACAGGAAATTATATTAAAATGCTTCTTGTCCTGAAAATATTGGAACCTTATTTTGGAGTGCCAAGGCCCTTATTATGCCCGCTCCTTAAATTTTGGCACATATTGTACATTATCTCCTTTGTTTGTTGTAAAAAATGATGATTTTAATATTTGTTTATTGTAGAATCATACGGTTTACCAAAACAACCACCTCTAGAACTGATAATAGCCCAGTCAACAGAATGCATGAAACTTATGTCAAAAGCAGGAATTGGTTCATGTGCGTTTGCCAGTATATCAGACTATCTACACTGACCAAAGGTGCCTCATTAGACAATGAAATAATCATTATAATATAAAGATAAATTTGTTACTTATTCACAGACATGTGTGATGTTAATACGATGAATGATGAACATGGTGGAATGTGGTACGTGTATAATTGTTTATTTATTGAAATCTGGATAAATGATTTATACAATATTGAATTTATTGATAAAGTTTATATATATATATATATCTATAAATATCAGCCCTATCATTGGATGAGACAAAACATACCAGTACTTTCATTGGATAAAGTGGTAACAGCCTTTTGATTGGACAATACAGTATATTCCATTTCATTGGATGATACATTAATTACCTGTTCTTTCATTGGATGAGGTGGTAACAGCCTTTTCATTAGATGATTCAGTAAATACCATTTCATTGGATGGTACAGTAAATACCAGTATTTTCATTGGATGTTAAGGTGATAACAGCCTTTTTCATTGGATCATACAGTAAATACAAACCTTTTCATTGGACGATTTAGTGATTACCCTTTTTCATAGCATGATACTGTTTACCTGTTGAGATGTTTGTAAATATTTCTTAAAAAGCAAAATGAAATAGTTGATATTATTTAAATATTTTATTTGTACAAAATTTTTGAAGTTGAGGTACTTCAATAGCTATGTTGTGATATAAGTGATAGCGTGAGATTCATGTGAGGACATTTTGTGAGTATGAATCACTAATTAATTGTGAGGATGAATCAAGGATGCTTTGTGAATTCCAAGTTAGTGCATATTTGATCCGCACGAATAATTACATGTAGATTTTAAACAATCCATACTTAAATTTATCTTAAAATTAGGGCAACTAGTTCTTGAGTACAGGTTCAGTCAGGTTCATATAACTTTAACATTGGCGTTACCCACACAGCTTGAGTTAGATTTCAAACAATCCATACGTAAATCAATTTTAAAAATTAGGGCTACTAGATCTTGAGTACATATTCAGACTCATAAAGTTTTAACATTTGTCTGTCCTGCACAGATTGAGTTAGATTTCAAACCATCCATACCCAGTTTTATCTTACACTAAGGGCAACTAGTTCTTGAGTACGTGCTCAGATTCATATAATTACAATATTGATCTCCACAGATTGGGTTAGATTTCGAGCAATCCATATCTATTGTAAATTTTAAAATTTAGGGCAACTAGTTCTTGAGTACAGGCTCAGATTATATAACTACAATATTGATCTGCACAGATTGGGTTAGATTTCCAACCAATCCATATCTATTGTAAATTTTAAAATTTAGGGCAACTAGTTCTTGAGTACAGGCTCCATTTCAACATTGGTCAGCTTTTTCATCGACCTTAAGTCCGTTTATAGAATTATAGAATGATTCAGAGGCATATATAAAGGCATAAAAACCACTTAACCATCACAATTCACAAATGGTAAAGCTTGTTGCCTGTGTTAATTCATATGTTCACAATATCAAATAAATTTTCACTTTTTTTTTATCATTACCAAATGTCTAATGGGGTTATTGACGATAACAGAAAAGGACTGATTGGATAGATGAGTAAATGAGGTGATTGATCATGAATGATTGAGTGGCCTGGTTGATGATGGACAGATTGGATGACTTGATTGGTTTTAAATAATTAGTTATAAATGACTGTATGAATGGCATGTTCTGATGTATAGAGCATTGTTTTGTTTGAATATGGACATGGGTATGTTTTCAATATGCCTGTATGGTGAGGTGTTATGAAATTAGATCTTTGTGTGACTTATCTCATTGAAATACACATATACATATATAAAACAGTAGGTAAATTGCCTTTGGCATTTGTTTCCTGGTTCTTGTTTCTTGGGGATTAAAAGTAAATTTTGACGAAAAATCGTTTGTACAGAGTGTCTAAAAATATGATTGTGTACATGTATTTGTTACCGTGAAAATTTGAAAAGAAAATCAAGATTAAAATTTATGATTTTTTAAGTTGACAAGCACTTCTTTCAGCATTTACAACAAACAAGAGGGTGTTGTGGCATAAATAGACACATTTTGTCAGTGGTAAGCCACCCGGGGAGACCTACCACTGCCGTGGTAGAAAGGCCTTTTCTCAACAGTAAAATTTGCTGTTTTGGAGTTTCTTTCTTACTGCCTCGGAGAGCATTGGCCTTTCCCGGACAGTGCATTTTGCTGGCAAGTAACTATCTCTTGACCATCAGTAAGCCATCCTGTATTTATTATATTTATAATAATGTGTGAATATTGTATTTGACCTCAAATCCAACTTAAATATAGTAAAACCTTGATTTATTGTTACAAGTTGAATACAGTAAAACTCAATTTATTGCCATAATTTATTCAGACAAATTTTGCCCTCTATCACCAATTCTTGGCGATAGATAGAAAGAGAAAAATGTAAAAAAAAATAACTCTGGAACTTAAAGAAACTACAGGGATACAGTACCATTTGTTTGGACAGATTTTAGTTTTATAAAGAGGTTTGGCAATAGATTGCATGCAAAAAACATTAAAGAAATAGATTTTAGGACTTCTGAATTCTGTGTCCATAAGCAAGGTGGCAATTCTGTGGTGATAAGCAAGGTGGCAAAGTGATCAGAAGCATTATAGCCAAGTTTTACTGTTTTTGGCGATTAGGGAGGTGGCCAAGTGAACAGGATGGGGTGGCATTAAAGTTGAAGTTTTACTGTATGTTATGGTAACTTTTTACTGCCTTGGTTTGGTATTTTAGTTATTACTTAAATGAAATGCATGCTTGTTATGACCAAATAACATTCATCGCCATCATTTGTTCAGTCAAATTTTGGCGTTATAAAGGGGTTTGGCGATAAATCGGGGGAGGCGGATAAAGAAAAACATAAACAAAATGGATTTTGGGACTTCAAAATAGTGTGGCGATAAGTGAGGTGGCAAAGTTATCGAGGGGCATTATAACGAGGTTTTACTGTATTTATCTTTGTTATGATTTTATTATTTCACCTGTATATTTTTTTGTGACTGGTTTTGTTCATTACCATATGAGTAGGTAGTTTTGACATTTTCTGAACCTTGCCACTCTTTATTGACAATATCGTTCATTCTCATATTACCAGTACTTATTTTGTTTTCAGAACTCTGACACTCTCTGTGGCAAATTTTGTTCTGTGACACTCTCTGCAGCCAATTTTGTTATGTGCCACTTTCTGTGGACAATTTTGATTCTTTTTCATATTTAATTACTTATTTTATGTTTTCAAAACTGATAAAACTGAAAAAAATCTTGCTTATGGCATAAATACCAGTAATCCACTTCACCATTCCAGAACTGCCCTCTCGAAATAAATGGGGAAAAAAATCTTGATTGATTCAGAAAACCCTATTACTTTACTCCACTCATTCTTGAATTGACTGTTTTGAAATAAGTATTCAATAAGAATCTTGATTAACACCATCACTCCACTCCACCATTTTTACCGGAACTGACCACTTTAAGTGAAAGAATTTTGGCTATGGCTTAAAAGTCTATTCTTAGTAAAGATCACCATGTAGTACAATAAACCATAGATATATGGATTTCCCTACTTCTAGATGTATTCTAGAATAAAACCAATCAAATAGCATTCTTTATTATGATGATGTAATTGTTATGTCAGATTGGAATATTGTGAAAAAGGGGGTTTGATATTTAGGATTGGTTTCCACTGTTTTCAAACAAGAATATGTTTTGATTTTTAATAAAATCAGTAAATTAAACCAAATTATTGTTTTTAATTTGTCTATAAACTATATACTGTAAATGTATTTAATTTCGTGTGTATTTATTTTCGCGATAGGATATTTAGACATATCTGTGTAGTTAAATTTTTGCATTTTTGAAATATGCTCTATAACATAATAAGATTAATATAATTTTCGCTTTGCATTTATTTTCGCGCAAAACAAACAACAGCGAAATAAGCGAAAATTAGTGCACTGCGAAAATATATACATTTACAGTATAGTAAGCATGGGGACATCAGTGGTCAAGTGATCTAAAGTGTCTGGTAACTGACCACAGTGCATCTTGCCACCTGCCTCAAAATCTCACCTGGGAAGAAGTGTGAGGAAGGTCGTCATTTGATTACTGAGAATCTGGTACTCTGGTTTCCTCCACCAACTCAGAACACTCGAATTTTGAATTGGGTATGAATCTCAATTACTCCACTCTTATACTGTAAGAATCTAACATCTCTTAGCCACGCAGGTGTAAAAATAATGATCAAATTATTTTAAAATTGAATTTTATTCATGAAATAATGAATTTATACATTGTTAAATGATAAATGATTGCCGAACACACACACACACACACACACACACACTGATGGATCAGCCATTTAATTTGGGCAGTTTGACTGATTTTCGACAGCAAATTTGCTCGTATCCACATCATAACTGGCTATTTCCTGGTACAACATACTAACAACGCTTTGATCTAGAGTTCTGTTTCTGCTTAATACCCAGGCAAACTCCACTTTACCGATAAGAACATTGGTACAGGAATACACCAGAGAGTGAGAATCGTAATCTGTGTTCAGTATCCAGTAATCAGCGTATGGGGAAACTAAAATAGAGAGAAAACATTGTAAATGAACATGTAACAGCCAACACAAACAAGAACACACGGGATAGAAAGAGATAGACATTTCAAAACAAGACAAGAAATGAAAAATTACGAAAGAGTTTTGGAACAGATTATTCACCAAGGCAGTTTAGAGAAAAAAAAAAGAAAAAAAAAACAACTTAATGTCCCGTATACGCTTCCCTAACAAACATTCAGACCACTGGCTAAAAAATTCAAACTGGCTTTTGCACTTGACTATATTGCACTCACAACACAAGAAAATTATAAAAAAGCACATTCAGACCGTTAAATTCCGACTTTGTTAAACCAAATGAAAAACCGTTTTTGTACTTGGCAAAGGCGAACGCAACCAAAAGAAGACAATACAAGAAAAGGATAAAGCAGTCAAACAAGACAAGAAACGGACCACCAATTTAAAATTTCGACTTTGTAATTGAACAAGTTTACTCGATTATCAATCTGCCCTAGTTACTTTTAGTTTATGATATTGCTATGTTGCCAACTACAAGTTTTAATTGTAATTTGCATAAATATACGCCAAACAACCAAGAACACGATACAAAACACAAACGACCAAACAATACAAGGAAAAAAAACATCTACCCGAACCACTGATTACAGTCAAACCTGTCTATAAAGGCCACACAAGGGAACCAGTATAAGTGGCCTTTATAAGCACAGGTGCGTAGCCAGGCGTACGTTTGTACGCAAAAACGTCCACATCGTTTTCGCAAAAAAAAAAAAAAAAAAAAAAAAGGAAAGAGAGAGAGAATATAATATATTTCTTTTACCAAACCGTTGGTCTTCACCGGAAATGTTATATAGGAATTCGGTCATTATGTTTAACGCAATATATTTACAAATATATTTCCTCTCCTCCGTTTAACCTCACTACTATATTAATTGAACTCCCATTTTAACTTGACTTTCTCAATTATTAAGTGTGTTGTTTTCGTAGTGCTTATGCCATACAACATCAGATCCCCTTGTACCTCGTCTTCAGGTTTAAGAATGAACCAGTCCTCAAAAGAACGACAAAAACTACCACAGCATAGCATAAAATTATAAGAAAAATTCTGATAAATAGCGCCCTGGAGGGCCGAAAATTCGCATCAGGGCGGCCCACAAACCCCCTGCCCTCTTTAGGCGTCCACATCATAAACACCCCAGCTACGCCCCTGTAAGCAGGTGGTCCTTATATAGAGGTGGCCTTTAAGGCAGGTTGGACTATATTATGATATGTCTACTTTGTAAAATTGTAACTAAAATTCATGTGCATGACTATCAATGCAACATCGGACATGAAATCCTGGTGATATGTAGTATATGGACTTACAGTCTGTAAATCTAACTTTGAGTCTACCAGGTTGATCTTCATCTGGTATAAATGCTTCTCCGACGGCCTCTTTAAGTTGGTTATTCCTAGAAAAATAAAAATGATAACAAGTAATAACGGATTGTGTCAAGCTCCGAACAGCGGCCAACATTCGATTCTACCTTCGCGGCAAGTCAGTTTGAGCTGTTTTGGATCTTGCGATTGTGTTTCTATTCCAACAGACGGTCTAAGACATAATGTATGTCTACACCCCTGCTTTAAAGGTTGCAGACGGTAACGGAAATTAAAAACACAGGAATATATCGCCAATATAAGAGAAAAGTGCACATTTTTAATGAACGGTATGTAATGTAATTCGTTCACTTAAACTGAGGCGACCAATCCAGGGATGGTGGAGAAAACCTGAGTACCAAGGGATAACAATCAACTTTGTTCAGTTCATTCTATATACTAAGCCATATTAAAACAATACATTGACTTAGACTTTAGACAGAAAATGTAGATAATATACTCACGCTAAATATCCCGTGTTGTCTACACGTACACGTCCATTGTCCTTCAGCTGGTAATTGGCCTGAACACATTTTTGTCCATCTTCAAATGTTAGGTTAAATTTTGCTATTTCATACCAATTTCCAAGATACTAGAAAAGGGCAAATATGCATTACAAATTAGGCTTGAATGGAATGTTGAGTAATGGTGTTTAACGCGCCAGTCAAGATTCTTTCACTTATCTCGAAGCTGGTCAGTTCTAGGATTGTGGAGGAAACCAGAGTGCCCGGAGAAAACTAGCGACCTTCGATGAAGAAATATAGACATCTTAAATTTAGACTAGATTGGTGGGGTAATGGCGTTTTACGTACCAGTCAAGATTCTTTAACTTATCTCGAAGCTGTCAGTTCTAGAATTGTGGAGGAAACCAGAATGCCCGTATAAAACCAGCGACCTTCGGCTAGCAAAGTGGCATTTTTTCTTTCAAAAATGTGAGTTGGTTCCGAGCGGGATTACAAATCAGACCAGGAACAGCTCCAATCAACGCAGTACAACAGATCTAGTTAATCTTTATTGTCTGCACCATAAAGTAATGTACCGCGTCACAAACGACACAAGTATAAATATCTTAGCCGCTATAATGTTGATACTGCTTCAGACCAAATCCTACTATTTAAATCAAATTTTGACCTCAATATTCTAGTAGTCTACAGCACCTCTTAGGTTAAAATTGGACAGATTGGAAAAAATCTCTCTTCGGTCAAATGAGAACCTCGATATCAGATTGTCCTCAATTAAGCCTACACCACTGCGGTAGCTCAGTTCGTAGAGTGCTCGCTCCGTAAGTTGGAGCTCGTGGGTTCGATCCCCGGCCGGGTCTGTCCCAAGACTTGAAAGTGGGCAGTGATTGTTCTTTCGCCAAGCACTTGGCATTATGAAATGAAATTCACGGCTCTTTCGGAAGGGAACTTAAAATACACGAAGTCCCGTGTCACGTTGGGCTTGGCACGCTAAAGAACCCTGCGGTATAATACCATCAGCACAACGCACAGGGAAAATTTTTGCACCTTCGCCTATAACTGGTGACGTCTCGATATAAGTGAAATATTCTTGACTTGGACGTCAAACACCATAACTCAACTCAACGCAAGTTCGAACACCACTCGGGCAGAGTCTTATGTGAGAAGGTTTGTCACTTTACTGTCTTTTCTGAGCACTCCGGCTTTCTTCTCCTTCCCAGAACCGACAGTTACGATGTAAGCGAAAAATATTGACTGGGGCGTAAAACACAACTTGTTTCACTCCGCTATTCTATCAAATTTACATACCCTTGTTACATCAAATGGTTTCACCGTGTTCACTGTTTTACATGATTTCCCAAGTGTTATAACTTGTGCAGCGGACACACATATCACTGCCACAAAAACGATCAATACACCAATGGTATTCATCTTGTACTGTCTTCGGGTAACTATCAGGATTTGATATCATCTGGGGGTATTTATAGACATGTGGCCTTACATAACACATATCACGTGCATAAACTCCTTTCTGAGACAAAATTAGAATTTTAAAATACCTTATATTTACAGGGTTATGACCTTGTATTAGTTTCAAAAACAAAAATACCAATCTATGTCCCTATCTATTGAACTGATATCGGAAAGAAATTTTGCAGTCCAAAAGTATGTAAGTTCAAGCCCCAGTTTTCAAAAATTAAAGATTTTCCTATACTTTAATCTGGCAAATTTTAAATCTGAATGATTTTGTTAGTTTCCAAAACATTGATGAGTTTAATGTGTCATTTTAAAGAATCTTCCAAGCTCATTACATGTATATAACAAAATTTTATTTGAAGTAGCAAGGAATATCGCCAAGAATCTATACTAGTATTATAAAGTTTTGTTTGAAGCAAGATGAAATATTGCCAAAATTTCCCAGATTTAAGTTAAGGAAAACCTTTGTGAAACTGGAGCCTGTTTTGTATTCTTTACAAATAATAAAATGCATTAAAAATATTGTCATATACCATTTTTTAATGTATTTTATGATTAAATTAAAAAAAATGCCGAATTTTCCAGCCTAAATAACTTTCCATAGAACAGACTATAACTGAACACCTATTGTTTATAATGTGTGGATTAAAATTCCATAGGTAATTAAAAGTGGGAGAAACAGGATATAACCCTTTGTTTCCTTAATATATATTATCACTACAAATACTTATATAAGTGATCTATTTAGACATGGAGTGCTTACCCTAACCGGAGCACCCGGTCTCACTTCCCTGATGAAGCTCGGGTGTTTAAACTTAATTTGAGCATGGGCCGGTTTGTTTCCTGTTACATAAATTACTATTTATATTTTCCCTAAAGTTTTATTGATGACTTCTACATTCAAGTGTTGTTCCTGAGTTCATTGTTTCATAAAACGAGACTTTTTAATTGTTTAAATGTATGTATAAAGGTCCAGTGGTGATATAATTCAAGACCCCCCAGTTATACTTTAACCAAACCACTGGAAATTTACTTCACTGCCCATTAAAAGTCGGTTATTTATAATAAGTTGTCGCAAAATACATTTGTCTGTTTTTTTGTCTTGTCCTGTTTATTTTGAAATTTACCCGTCCAAATTGAAAATTTCTTAATCAGTGGTTTCAATTTGTGTAATGTTTTGTTTGGCTGTTTTGCCATTAACTTGTATTGTTTCATGTTCTTGGTTGTGTTAGCTGTTGTCATTTCATTCTTCCATGTGAGAAAGCCCATGTATATAAAATTGCCTTGATGTTCACCACAAAACACATCAGTTTATCTTCCAAGTAAATTAATAAGTGTAAAAGTTCAAGCGTACCTACTGTACTTAAGTTGTGCACCAATGTTTCACGTGTGTTTTGGTAATTGTCAAAATAAAACACGTGTCACTACACGTGCTGATAAAAATGGACGATCTTGAGTATATCGTCAACAACATTCCAGATGTAATGGTCAAGATAACGGACAGTACTGGTCATCGAGGACAATGCCAATGTACTTAGCTGACTTATAGTTCACCTGGCTGACACAACAACACATTGGTATTTGGTATTTACAGATGATAATTTTAAGTTTAACAGATAAAAGTTTGAGGCAAAATTTAGTATTTTTTATCAGCAAGACAATGAAATTCGAATGCTTGTGTTGAACAATTGTTTCCACTAGATATGGAATGGCACACATTGTCGTTTTTTCCATTAAAACGACATTGTTCTGTTAACTATTGGCGTAAATACATTTTAAAAGCTCCGCTTCATATTTAGACTTAAACACAAATTATGACCCAAGGGAATGTATACATTTGACGTTGTATGGCAAACGCGATGGCTTCAATTTCCTTTTGTCAACATTCCTTCTCCTGCTTATGGCGCATTTGTTTCACATTAAATACGTTATGGTAGAGAAACTTTATACAATGAACGATATGCTTACAAATAAATTGTCTAGGCTTATCAAGGGCCTTAAAAACGTTTATAGCATCTATTACGATTTTGTTGATAATTTTATCTCTGTATCCAAAATTATGTTGTTTCATCCTCAATGTTTTAAACAAACGTGGATTGCCCTGAATATATATATATATATATAATATTATAATATATATATATATATATTGACGTCCCATAGTTTCATGTTCCTTTCACACAATTTTGATTACACACGTGACTGGTGTAGCTAGCAAAACAGGTGATTTTTCTTCCGGAGCACTCAGTTTTCACATTTCTGTTGGAAATTTACGTGTTTCACTTAATATGTCAGTTTCACAGTTTTTGCTTTTCGTTGGAAATTTGAAATATCATTAAGGTATTAGCGTAGTACTGCTTCCAGAAGCGTTTCTGTCTTGCCTGAATATTTCTATATGAAGATGTGTTAAAAATCAAAACAATTGCCGTTATTTCTATTTTCCACTTATGATCATTCCGAATTTGCAAGGCTGTCTAGCCACTTGCTTTGGGCGCATTTATATGTATATAAAATCTGTTATAGTGGCCGACTAGCAGAACATTTCCAATCCGGAGATGTAAAGATATTTAGATACACTACATATGTATTAAATCTTAACTTTTATTGTTTATCGTTCTTGGTATAGTTGGATGTTGTCAAGTGCATGTTTTCAGTTACAAATTTCTTTCATTTTGAACTAAACCGGGATATCATTTGGCGGATGAAGCTTGCTAGACAGTAGGTGTTAACCGTTCCGGGGCACCTGACCTCACTGGTGGAAGATGACGTGCCAGTTTTCAAAAGTTTTACATCGTTTTTTGGATTCTGATTTGAGCAAGGATGGTTAGTTTGTTTTTAATTTACTTTATTTTATTTATTATGAGCTTCAAATACCAGTATATGATTCTGTCTTATGTTAACTCAGTGTTCAATCTTAATTTGACAAAATGACCATTATGTCAATGCATGAGTCGGCGTGATTGTACACATACGGCGATAAGCTACATACACCCATATGCGTTATTTAAACCCGTCCGTGTTCATCTGCCATCAGATTGCGGATGACCTATTTGAACTGTTATTGAACCAATATTCAATTCTGAATTCTAAACCGTTATATTAAAAAGAATAACTAATTTTTTATTTTATATATTTATTTTATTATCAAACATGGCACATATTTACAATATTTATAAACAATCGAAGGAGTATAAATCTATAAATACACAAATCATATAAGCAAAAGTCAGTTATCAGGACAATTTGACTGATTCTCCGTCATAAATTTATCTGTATTCACGTCATAACTAGCTATCTCTTGATATAATTTATCCACAACAGCCTGATCCAAGGTCCTATTTCTACTTAAAATCCAGGCAAATTCCACTTTACCGATGACAGCATCCGTACAGGAATATATTAAACTATATGACTCGTAGTCTGTGTTTAATATCCAATAGTCACCATAGGGAGCCACTACAATAGAAAAAAGAAAGAAAATTGTAACTGAAATGTATGTACTAGACAAAGGTAACATAAGAATAACACTGAAAATGTAAAATTAAATTTGCGACTGATAGAGATGTACTTGGCAAAATAGTACCTGGCAAAGGCCAATGTATATGTAACATTAAAAAGTAACACTCGGTCAATTCCTTTCAGAATTGGCATTAGCAATATATTCATTGTATTTCAAGAGGTAATTTAAGATAGTGCATCGCGTGCCAAATTCAATGTACAGATAATCAATAAAGAAGTAGCATTGGGTCAATTCATGTGAAAGTTCATCAAATAGATTGTGATACTTTTCCATAGTCAAAGACAATTATACTAAACCATGTCCGAATCACAATCCAGAAGCAAACTAAAACCTTATGGACTGACAAGTAAGGTTAGAAACGTGAACTGTTGCTAGAGAAGTGAGGCCGGGTGCTCCGGAAGGGTAAGAATCTCCTGTTTAGCTAGCTACAACCGCCACGTGTGTAATCAAAATTGTGTGAAAGGACCATGGAATTATTGGATGTCAAATGAATGAGGAGGTTCTTGAAAATTATTTTATACAACGGATTCATCGTTGTAGCACGCGATCAATACCTCTTGTCGTTTGTGCGGAACGTTTTGGAAAACGTAAGAGTCTCGAATTTTCGGGATTAAGTCGTTTTTAGGATAAGGAGTATCACGTGGTACAGCGCCGAAACCCGTTATAACAAATATACTTACATTCACTAAATCTAACTTTAAGTCTTCCAGGTTGTTCTTCGTTAGGTACGTATGCCTCTCCAACAGCCTCCTTTACATCGTTATTTCTGTTAAAACAAAACAATATATAAAGTTCGTAAACCTGTCAATCCGTAATGGTTAGGGGGTAGGGGATGTAATGAAAACAAATGTTCTCATTTAAATTATTTCATGACATCAACAGCAAACATAATTATTCCACAAAATATTAGGCATATATTTTTATAGTAAACAAAACAAATTCAAACAAAAACAAACATATCAGTAAATGTTGAAATTATAATCCAAAAGCAAAGTTAAAACTTTGAAACTGGTTAATTAAGTAAAACACGCGAAAATCCACCAGGAAGGTAAGGCCAGGTGCTCCGGAGGGGAAGCACCTCCTGTTTGATTAATATACTAAATAATCTCACTATCTCTATTTACCTTGTCTTGTCCTTTTATTTAGTTCAATTATTTCGTTACATTGACCAGGTGTATGTTTTCAAATTAGGCTATTACACTTTTAAGTTAAAAGGATGATGGATAGCTAAACAGGAGGCACCCGGCTTTACTTCCCTGATGATAATTCACGTGTTTAACCTAAATTGCTAGTTCTTTAGGATAATGGTTTTGACATAGATTTGTATCTTTATTTTTGATAAAATCTATAGATCTATTGTCTATATTTATCTACTAGTAAATAACATTGTCATTTTATTTAATTAATCCATTGTGTTACGTTGGGAATGTGTATGGTTTTTTCACTCACAAATTGTGCTTTTCCAATTTTTACTTAAAAAGAATAAATTAAGAATTTACTCACTCAAGATAACCTTTGTTATCCACTCGTACACGTCCATTGTCTTTAAGCTGGTAGTTTGCTCGCACACATTTTTGACCATCTTCAAAATTAGCTTTAAATTTTACAATCTCATACCAATCTCCAAGATACTGAAAAAGAAGGAAAACTACAGCCATAACAAAAATTGCAATATGAATAACGTTCCCCAAAAGAAAACTCTTCCATTTTGGAACGGGTGAAACTCTGTAGTTCTAAGATATTAAAATGTTCCGATTATACCATGCAAAAACAAGGCGCATTTTATTTTATAAGCCCTAATCATCATAAAGGTCGACATTCCAGAGATGGTAAAAATAAAATTAATTAGCTTGGGCATAAGAATTAACATCTTCAATTAGAATCTGTGTGGATGGGATTTTAAGCAAGGCGGTGAGAGCTGTCGTGATTCGTGAGTCAGTGCTTTAGAGATATATTGTCAGGAATGTCCAGTGTTGTAGTACCATGAAATAATTCTAATTATCTTAAAATTTAAGAACAAATACTTCTAAAAATCAATCTTGAAGAAAATGAAACGATAGAAAAACTGAAATGATCATGGAGAATATGCTAGTATGTAATTCATCGTGTCATTACCAATACTTGGAAGGCAACAGGCACGATGCTGAATAAAGACCATAATTTTGTAATGATACAAATCTACTTTTCTTTTTTTTTTTACAACTTTTTGTCCTAAAAATAATTTTCTGATGAAAATACCCTTACCTTGTTCAGTTCGAATGGTTTCACGGTATTTACACTCTTGCAGTATTTACCCAGTGTAAACACTTGAGCTGCTGATAGAGACAATACTGAACACAAAACACACAAGCTAGCTACCGATATCATTTTGTTCTACAGAATACTTTGGACCTATTTAAACGAAATATTTTGTTCATCTGATTCCTGACCATGTGTCTTCTGGTTTTATATATAAAGATATTCTTATATAACCAATATCGTGTGAATAAACAGCTTAATAATAACAAGAATTTGAAATTATATAAAGGTTTCAACATTGTACCATATAACCCTTCACACTCATTACTAGACAATACCGTCTTTTAACAACTACTAGTACAGTCCAACCTGCCTTAAAGACCACCTCTATATTAGGACCATCTGCTTATAAAGGCCAGAAAAATTGTATCCCAATTGTTTTTATCCTGTATATAAAGGCCACCTGCTCATAAAGACCACTTTTACTGGTTCCCTTGGGTGACCTTTATAGATAGGTTGACTGTACTAGTATTTAATTCGCGATTCGCCTGCATAGAATCCAATGTAAGAAGCATGGTCCATTTATAAAGGAAGATGTAAGACATATAGCTTTGGTCAATAAAATAATTTTATAATATTTTAATTTTTTATATAACAGTCATTGTTTTCAATTTTATGCGCAAAATCAAACAAATTCATGTCCAAATAACAATTCCAAAAGAAAAAAAAACATTTTGAAAAACTGGCAAATTAAGTTTAGCACGTAAACACTCAACAGGGATGTAAGGCCAGGTGATCCGGAAGGGTAAGCATTAATTTTTTCTATATAAGGTACGAGTAATAAGACATTAAAATTATTTTATATGTTTATGAAATGAAGAAACTGCATTGTTTTCATTACAAAGTCACTGTAAATTGTACAGAAACATTTAACATGAGCCTTAACACGTGTCAAAATATCCACGAGTATAAGCACGTGTTCCTGGACACGATTATCTACACAATTCAACATTCCTCTGATGTTATCAAAAGTATTCGTTAAGATAAGACAGCAAATATATTTTAGTGTGTATGCACTTCGAAATATATTCAGGCCCGAGTTTCACAATCATTTCATAAGACTTTCGTTAACTTAAATTTAGCAAATTTTGGCAATTTTTTTAAAACTAAGAAACAACTTTTTTTGTCAAAACTAGATGCAATTTATAAGCTATAGGATAAAAGTAATCTTCAAAATGACACCTTAAATGCCTGCATATATTAAAACTAAGTTATGAAATTCGCCAGGTTTAAGTTAAGGTGGTTTTACTTAAGTTGTGGATGTTTAATATATTTTTATGCGAATTATGTTACTTGTGCAAAATGTCCAATTCTTTCATTTTCCAATACATAAATAAATATTGTTAATTATTTCATAGAATTCATTTTATAGATTTTTTAAAACAACTAATAAACAATTTAAACAACAATAGCACCGCAGTAAGTAAAATTGCCGCATCGATATTGCATAAGAAATCAAACGTCATCTTTAATAAAATGATGTCACAGAGTGCAAATCCATTCATGCAACAATGATAACAAATATCTGCCATTTCAAGTCCTTTCTTATTAATGTCAAAAGACATGGGTTTCAGACATATGAATGGATTATAGTTTTCACAGTCTCGATTTCCAAGTCCTTACTAATGGAAAAATTTACATTTACAGTTACTCTAAGCGTATTTATTTTTGCGGTGTACTAATTTTCGCTTATTTCGCGGTCATTTGTTTTGCGCGAAAATTAATACCAAGCGAAAATTATATTATGCTTATTTGTTAAAATGCACATTTCAAAAACGCCAAACTTTAACTTCGCGAATATGTCTAAATTTCCTATACCGCGAAAATAAATACACGCGAAATTAAATACATTTACAGTATATCTTAATTCAATTTTTCCACATATAAATGGAAATTTGTTTCGCAATTACGATCATTCCAAGTTCCTACTAAAAGTTAAATGGACTATTATCCATCATTTAAGATTATAAGTAGCCTATCAATAATGAGTAAAAATATGTTTTAATAAATGCAAAATTAGATTACTTTTTGATAGAACTTCTAAGAAATTAGTGGTCAATTTTCAATTTGAGGTTTTTTGCTTTCATTGTTACGATTCCGATGGTAAACTGACTACATATCATGAATGTTTTGTGATAAAGTTTATGCTTTTGACATATAAATTGAGTTCATGTCTTACTAATGCTAACAACGATTATCAGCCTTGAAGATGTAGAGATATTAATCAATTAATAATAATAATAATAATTTTTATTTGCTTAAAATATACAAATAATACTTGTAGCACATATATGTAAAAGGTACGTCTGATTCCTCAAGTTCTGCTTCATATTTAGATTTATACCTGAATTATGACGCCCACGAAAGGCTACATTTGAAACTTTATGACAAACGTAATGACTTCCATTTTTTTTATTGTCAACTTTCCTTTTCTATGCAACAATATACCTGCTTCTCCCGTTTCCCAAATAATACGCTATGGTAGAGCTTGTTCCCACTACGGGGACTTTGTTCAACGAAACAGGCTGCTTGCAAATAAATGGTTGACCCAGGGATATTACAAGCCTAGGCTTATCAAGACCCTAAAAAGTTTGATGTCTCTGTGTCTAAGATTGCTCTGGATATATTTGACGTCACATAGTTCCATAATTTTGATTACACGTGTGGCGGGTGTAGCTAGCTAAACAGGAGGTGCTTACCCTTCCGGAGCATCCGACCTCACTTCCCTGGTGTAAGTTCACGTGTCAAACCTAACTTGTTAGTTTCAAAGTTTTTACTTTGCTTCTGGATTGTGATCAGTACATGAATCAGTTACATTTGATACCAGTTTTTATTTTATAGCACTACATAGTTTGTTTTTATATGCTATGACAAGACATCGAATTAATAATAATAAATAATAATAATAATAATAATAATCATGATCGGAAGGACCAAATGGTTATTATATAGTAGTAGTAGTATATATATACAATATTTATATAATAATATTATTTATTACGCTATGGTAGAGCTTGTTCCCACTACGGGGACTTTGTACATCGAAGTAGGCTGCTTGCAAATAAATGGTTGACCCAGGGATATTACAAGCCTAGGCTTATCAAGACCCTCAAAAAGTTTTATGACCGTAATCACAGTACTGTTGATAAGTTTGATGCCTCTGTGTATAAGATTGCTCTGGATATATTTGACGTCACATAGTTCTATAATTTTGATTACACATGTGGCGGGTGTAGCTAGCTAAACAGGAGGTGCTAACCCTTCCGGAGCACCCGGACTCACTTCCCTGGTGTATGTTCACGTGTCTAACCTAACTTGTTAGTTTCAAAGTTTTTACTTTGCTTCTGGATTGTGATTAGGACATGAATCAGTTACATTTTATACCAGTTTTAATTTTACAGCACTAGATATATTTGTTTTTATATGCTATGACAAGACATCGAATTAATAATAATAATAATAATAATAAAATAATCATCTGGTCGGAAGGATCAAATGGTTATTATATAGTAGTAGTATATACAATATTTATATAATAATGTTATTAATTAATACTGAAATAATAATTACAGTAATCATATATAACAAATGCTAATAATATCAATAATAATAATAATGAGCATTTGGCAATTAATGAGCTTTTTAACAATGTTTCCCTATGCTTAAATGCAAAATATATGGATTTTGATAATTTTTTATATATTGATATTTTGATAAATATTTTGATCACGGACATGGATTATTATGTTTGAATTTCTATTTGTTTGTTCCTGAGACGACATGATATAAGTGAAGTATTTACGTATATTTGGTCAATAAAAAAATTTCAATATTTGTACCTTAAATTTCCAAGATTTTTGAACTCGGGCTTTTTTTTTTTACATATGAATGGTTGTTGGATATCACAGTGGGTATCAAAATGGCAAAAGTACTTATTTTAATATTTTTATCTTAAATTTCCAAGTTTTTGAACTCAAGTTTTTTGACATATGAATGGTTGTTGGACATCACAGTGGGTATTAAAATGGCAAAAGTACTTATTTTAAAATTTTTATCTTAAATTTCTAAGATTTTTGAACTCAAGTTTTTTGACATATGAATGGTTGTTGAACAACACAGTTACGATCATTCCAAGTCCCGTCGTCTGTGCTGATCACAACACAGTCAGCAGCTACTCCATCACATCCAGTATCATCAAATTTCTGCGTTGTCATGTCCCAGCTAGTAAAATTATCTCCATTCACCCACTTAAAGGTCCCTTCTGTTTCTATATCACTTAATCCTATCCAGAAGTCGTACTTTGGACTACCACATGATACACTAAACTCCATATCTGAAACTGTAAAATAAAATACCGAGAAATGATAAACACTTTTAATTTAGAAACTGTAAAATAAAATACCGAGAAATGATAAAAACTTTTAATTTAGAAACTGTAAAATAAAATACCGAGAAATGATAAAAACTTTAATTTAGAAACTGTAAAATAAAATACTGAGAAATGATAAACACTTTTAATTTAGAAACTGTAAAATAAAATACCGAGAAATGATAAACACTTTTAATTTAGAAACTGTAAAATAAAATACCGAGAAATGATAAACACTTTTAATTTAGAAACTGTAAAATAAAATACTGAGAAATAATAAACACTTTTAATTTAGAAACTGTAAAATAAAATACTGAGAAATGATAAACACTTTTAATTTAGACACTGTAAAATAAAATACTGAGAAATGATAAACACTTTTAATTTGACTTAGAAATTTTCAGTTTGAAGTGAAATTAAAATTTTTAGAGAGTGCTTTTTAAAAATATTGTTTTAGAAGAGGATTATATATTTGCATTAGGACACCTTCTTATAAAACTATTACACTAGGAAAAATGTGTTAAAAATGTGGCTAGAAACCGTTAATAATGAGAGCTTAGTAATTAAGAATATTGTTTAGTACTTATTGATTCCGTAATTATCAAGAGTCGATAATTTATTGAACTACTAAGCTGTCTACAAGGACTATCACTTTCATTGCCATGTAAACGAAATTGAGTAATGCTCAGTAAGCAGCGAGTTAAAGTTTGTTCAGTCATTACCGCTAACGACATGCTCGTCAAGTCACTGGAACACCCAGGTAAATGACGTCACAAGTGAGCAATATGATTAACGTGATTAAAGACGTGGTTTCGGAGGAGCTGAAACTACTTCAATTCGCATTTGTTTCAAACCTTTTGATTGGTCAGGTCTTTTCCGTTATTTTTGCATGAATGGATTGGCTCTCAGTGACGTCATCCTTTTTATGGACGAAGCAAATGGACGTTTAAATTTCTACGTGATATCGATGCTATTATTTTACTTGTTACGGCTAAATTTCTTTTTTATTTAAATTTTTGATTTGTTTTTTAAAATTATAAGAAATGAAAATAATTTTCTATTTCGTTATGGAAAAATATGAGACTAAATTTTTTATTGTGTGCAAATGGAAATCAACGTGCCATCTGATCAATGCTTCTTAACGTTTGTGGCAACAAAACATTTTCGTCGCAATTTCGCCTTTAATGAGTGAACGTTGCCTTGTGCGATTTCATATCCAATGGAAATAACTGGGTATGCCGCTGTACCATGCCACGTTATACCCTCTCAAGTTTCTATTGAACACTTATTTCCAATGGATATAGATCGCATAAGATGACGTTTTCCCGAAGAATCTAAGTTATTCAGATTCAGTTATTCAGTGTTGATCAGATTACGCGATACAGCGGCGAACCTCATTCTCCGGCACAAACCGTTATGAGGTGTCAAAAACAAACATACTTATCCATCCATGTCGGAATGACAACCCAGAAGCAAATAAAAACTTTGGAACTGACAAGACACTTTCACCAGGGAAGTGAGACCGGATGCTTCAGAAGGGTAAGCACCTCCTGTTAGCTAGGTACACCCGTCACGTGTGTAATCAAAATTGTGTGAAAGGAACATCGAACTATGAGACGTCAAATATATCGAGGGCAATCCTGGACACAAACTTATCCACAATACTGTTATGACGACCATAAAACTTTTTGAGAGCCTTGATAAGCCTAGGGCTTGGAATACTCCTGAATCAACAAGTATGTTGGCGAAATCCATTCTTTATTTCCCATAACAAGAAGAATAATTAATTTCATTTCTAAAATGATTTGCAATGATTTTATTTGAGAGCGACGCAATTTATACGATCAACTCATATTAAAATGATATTGCAAACCTAGGCTAATCAGGGCTTTCAAAAAGTTTCATGGACGTCATTACAGTATTGTTGATAAATATGATGTCTATGTCCAGGATTTCCCTGGATATATTTGAAGTCCCATAGTTCTTTGTTCTCTTTACTCATTTTGATTACACACATGACAGGTGTAGCTAGATAAACAGAAGGCGCTTATTCTTCCGGAACACCAGACCTCACTTACCTGGTTGAAATTTGTCAGTTTCGTGGATATGTATGTTTGTTTTTAATTTAAATGGTATTGCTAGCAAATTTTTCGGAAATTGATTCACCTACCCGAGGATTTAACTTTGTCTGTTACGTCATCAGAATAAGCGCTGTCTTGTATAATCAACAGCGTGGCATTATCAGCTAAGCATGCGTCCCGTGCTTCCTGCCAGGTACCAGTGGTATTAGAAATTTTTATCCATCCTAGAAAAAAAGATAATTATAGATAGTACATGATTAAGAATATATTTTGCCATGTATTTGTACTAGAATATTTATTTATTTAAAATAGGATACTGATGCAAAGAACACATTAATATCGGGTTGAGTTGAGTAATGATGTTTAACGTCCCAGTCAAGAATATTTCACTTATATCGAAACGTCTTCAACTATAGGCGGCGGCGTCGGCGAAGATGCAGAAATTTTGCCTGTGCGATGCGCTGATGGCATTATACAGCAGGGTTCTTCATCGTGTCAAGCCTACCAAGACACGGGACCTCGTTTATTTTAAGTTCCCATCCGAAAGAACCGTGATTTCCATTTCGTAATGCCGAGTGCTTGGCGAAAGAACAGAAGCCTTTCTCACTTAAGTCTTGGGTCAGACACGGCCTGGGTTCGAACCGACGACCTCCCACTTATGGAGCGAGCTCTCTACCAATTGAACTACCGGCAGTTGCGTTAAAATTTTCGACAGATCTTTGGTTTACATATTGGTTCTCTTGTCTATTGGTCGACGGAAAGAACTTACCCTTATTCTCTATAATTTCCCATTTACCAGTAGCTTTACATATATAGGTACAGCCAAGAGAGATATATCCGCCATCCAGGTCTTCACAAACTAAATATACCCGTGTTCCAATGGCATTGCCTTGTAGTGGATATATTATATTGTTTATGGTCAGCAAAATGTCACATTCTGAAACACAAAACAATGAACTAAATCAGTTTAAATTATTATTATATACCCCTATCCCTGCAAACGAAGTTTAGGGAATATATATTGATCACCCTTTCCATCTGCCCTAATATCCTGTCCGCTCTATATCTTCCATGTTTATGGATGAATTTTGCTCAAACTTGGCACAAATGTACATCAAAATGAGTCGATGTGCTGCATACCACATTTAGGTGCATTGGTCAAGGTTCATGATCTAATGGCAAAACATATGCGTGGATGTAACTCAGCTTTATTGATAGTTCTAGTTTCATCATGATTCATTAGATGAGCATTTCCACTTAAGCCAGTGATCTCCGAGGTAGCCGAGTGATCTTGAGCGCGTTCTTATTGCTTACACCATCCATAGCTGGGTAGATTCGAATCATACTAGGGACAGAACCTAGTGTGTAAAAGTTAACTTTTCCAAAGTTCGATATTTTTTGGAATTCTCCGTTTTCTTCCAACATATCGGAACTGACCGCCTCCGTCGATATATAAGTGAATGACTTTTGACTGTGGCGTAAAAATTCATGACGTCATCTAACTTCTTGTGTATTGCATTGAATTACAAAAAATATTATCTAATCGGTATGCTTTATACAAATAAAATGCTGGGGCGTTAAATACCATTACTCTACTCCACCATGCCAGACCTGACCGCCTCTATGTACGTAAAAAAATCTTGGCTGGGGCGTACCAACTCCCTCCATCTGATCGTATGACGTGAAAAAATCTTGACTGGGCGTAAAATCCATTACTCACTCCACCATCCCTGGACTGACCGTATCGAAAAACGTGAAAAAAATCTTGACTGGGGCGTAAAACTCCATTACTCCACTCCACCATCCCTGGACTGACCGTATCGAAAAACGTGAAAAAATCTTGACTGGGGCGTAAACTTCATAACTCCCTCCACCATCTCTGAATGGACCGCCTCGATAGACGTGGAAAAATCTTGACTGGGGCGTAAAACTCCATAACTCTACTCCTCAGAGTACTTCGCGACATATGAAGCTAGAAGTAGACACTATTTCGGATATTTTATATACTTACTATCAACAATACATTTAGTTTGTCCATTATGTAAGGTGACCAGCCTTTCATTGTCAGTACATCCTGAGACAGTCTGTAAAATAAAGACCAGCAAAATTTATGATAAAAAAAAACAAACATATCAGCAAATCTCCAAATCACAATCCTAAAACATAGAACAACCTTGACAATAGTATTAAGGTTAAACACGTAGACTTACATCAGGGAAGTGAGACCGGTTGCTCCGGAAGGGTTAGTTACTCCTCTTTAGCTACTTGCTCTGGATTACATAGGCTGTTTTATCAAATGAATTTTTCTTAATGAAAGAATAGGGACGTTTTGTACACTGCATAAATCGCGAATTTTCAGATATTAATTAACAACAACAGTATACATGTAAATCAGCTGTTGTCAAACTGAACCGTAGTATCTCATGATCAATTTTCAAGAAGTAAATATGGTCAAGTTTAAAGATTCAGATGCCATTAATTCAAATTGTGTAAAAATGGATTTGGAAAATAAAAACATTCTCAAGATAATTTGCTCCTTCTTCTTCTTTTCTGAGTAATTTTCATTTCATGATGGTTTTTTTTAATTATATATATATATACAATGTATATATGTATTCAATTTGTACAGATACACCAAGCATAAACTCGGATCATTTATGTATTAATCCGAATCCTAGCACTAGTATTGAGTGGACCATCGTTTATTCGTAATGAAAGGTCAATGTTGATTGCCTATGATTTTGTGTCATTAATTTTTAATATTCAGCTTTAGTACACCAAAGGGCACGGCACATTGGAGAACAATGGTTATCTCCCCTGGGACATGATTATTGATATGCCACTATTAATTATTAACAGATTAATTGATAGGACCAATAATAACCGCTAGAGCAAGTAGAGTGGAAAGGTGGAATGGACTTCTACGCGCCAGTAAGGATTCCGGTTCACTTATATGTACCAAGATGGTCAATTTATCGATGGTGGAAACCATAATGTCCAAAAAGCACCTGTTTATACTGAAAAGTAAATGCTGTATTATGAAACAAAATAATATCAATTAATGTTTGACTGATGAGAGATGAACTGTCACTGAACATGTGAAGCACTGCCTTAAACGTGTTTTTCACGTCATCCTCAACCACCGCGGTAGCTTAGTTGGTAGAGTGCTCGCTCCGTAGGTTCGAACCCCGGCCGGGTCTGACCCAAGACTTAAAAGTAGGTAGTGACTGTTCTTTCTGTCTTGGTAGATTTGGCACGATAAAGAACCCTGCTGTATAATGCCATCAGTGCAACGCGCAGGCAAAATTTCTGCACCTTCGACTATAGCTGGCGACGTCTCGATATAACTAAAATATTCTTGACTGGGACGTTAAACACTATTACTCAACTCATGTCTTCTGTGTAAGCGTGTTCGTTATATATCATTCGTATTATACTGTAATAATTTGTTAGTGAAGTAAAATGGCCTAACTCGTGTGCATTTTTATTGACACTTAGGTACAGGCACGTGTTGTATAAATTTCACCATGTTCATTCATTCCACAGAAAAATTTGAACTTGTACTCGAAGTTAGGAAAAGTTTTGATCATGTACCTTTTCTGTACTTTTGAACATTTTGACCATAGTTGTGGACCTTTTCTGTACTTTTGAACATTTTGACCATAGTTGTTGATCTTTTCTGTACTTTTGAACATTTGGACCATAGTTGTTGACCTTTTTTGTACTTTTGAACATTTTGACCATAGTTGTTGACCTTTTCTGAACATTTAAACATTTTGACCATAGTTGTGGACCTTGTCTGTACTTTTAAACATTTTGACCATAGTTGTTGACCTTTTTTTGTACTTTTGAACATTTTGACCATAGTTGTTGACCTTTTCTGAACATTTAAACATTTTGACCATAGTTGTGGACCTTGTCTGTACTTTTGAACATTTTGACCATAGTTGTGGACATTTTCTGTACTTTTGAACATTTTGACCATAGTTGTTGACCTTTTCTGTACATTTAAACATTTTGACCATAGTTGTTGACCTTTTCTGTACTTTTGAACATTTTGATCATAGTTGTGGACCTTTTCTGTACTTTTGAACATTTTGATCATAGTTGTGGACCTTTTCTGTACATTTAAACATTTTGACCATATTTGTGGACGTTTACTGTACTTTTGAACATTTTGACCATATTTATGGACGTTTACTGTACTTTTGAACATTTTGACCATATTTGTGGACGTTTGCTGTACTTCCAAACATTTTGACCATATTTGCGAGCGTTTGCTGTACTTCCAAACATTTTGACCATATTTGTAGATGTTTGCATACTTCCGGCCAAACATTTGACCATATTTGTGGACGTTTGCTGTTCTTTTGAACATTTTGACCATATTTGCGAGCGTTTGCTGTACTTCCAAACATTTTGACCATATTTGTAGATGTTTGCAGTACTACCAAACATTTGACCATATTTGTGGACGTTTACTGTACTTCCAAACATTTTGACCATATTTGCGAGCGTTTGCTGTACTTCCAAACATTTTGACCATATTGTAGATGTTTGCATACTTCCAAACATTTGACCATATTTGTGGACGTTTACTGTACTTCCAAACATTTTGACAATATTTGTAGACGTTTGCTGTACTTCCAAACATTTTGACCATATTGTAGATGTTTGCAGTACTTCCAAACATTTGACCATATTTGTGGACGTTTACTGTACTTCCAAACATTTTGACCATATTTGCGAGCGTTTGCTGTACTTCCAAACATTTTGACCATATTGTAGATGTTTGCAGTACTTCCAAACATTTTGACCATATTTGCGAGCGTTTGCTGTACTTACAAACATTTGACCATATTGTAGATGTTTGCATACTTCCAAACATTTGACCATATTGTACATGTTCGCAGTACTTACAAACATTTGACCATATTGTAGATGTTTGCAGTACTTCCAAACATTTTGACTATATTGTAGATGTTTGCAGTACTTCCAAACATTTGACCATATTGTACATGTTCGCAGTACTTACAAACATTTGACCATATTGTAGATGTTTGCAGTACTTCCAAACATTTTGACCATATTTGTAGATGTTTGCATACTTCCAAACATTTGACCATATTTGTGGACGTTTACTGTACTTCCAAACATTTTGACCATATTTGCGAGCGTTTGCTGTACTTCCAAACATTTGACCATATTGTAGATGTTTGCAGTACTTCCATACATTTTGACCATATTGTAGATGTTCGCATACTTCCAAACATTTGACCATATTTGTGGACGTTTACTGTACTTCCAAACATTTTGACCATATTTGCGAGCGTTTGCTGTACTTCCAAACATTTGACCATATTGTAGATGTTTGCAGTACTTCCAAACATTTTGACCATATTTGTAGATGTTTGCATACTTCCAAACATTTGACCATATTTGTAGATGTTTGCATACTTCCAAACATTTGACCATATTTGTGGACGTTTGCTCTTCTTTTGAACATTTTGACCATATTTGTAAATGTTTGCAGTACTTCCAAACATTTGACCATATTTGTGGACATTTACTGTACTTCCAAACAATTTGACCATATTTATAGACGTTTGCTTTACTTCCAAACATTTTGACCATATTTGTAGATGTTTGCAGTACTTCCAAACATTTGATCATATTTGTGGACGTTTGCTGTTCTTTTGAACATTTTGACCATATTTGTAGACGTTTGCTGTACTTCCAAACATTTTGACCATATTTGTGGACGTTTGCTGTACTTCCAAACATTTTGACCATATTTGTATACGTTTGCTGTACTTCCAAACATTTTGACCATATTTGTGGACGTTTGCTGTACTTCCAAACATTTTTGCCATATTTGTGGACGTTGAACATTTTGACCATATTTGTGGACGTTTGCTGTACTTCTAAACATTTTGACCATATTTGCTGTACTTTTGACCATTTTGACCATATTTTTTCAGCGTTTTTTTTTGTACTTTTGAATGTTTGTTCGGGTTTTGCTGTACTTTTGAACATTTTGACCATATTTTTCGAATTCTGCTGCACCCATTAACATTTTTGCCATGTTTGTGGATGTTTTGGTCATATTTTTGGATTTTGCTGCACAAACCTTAGCCTTCAAACCCAAGGCGACACATTGATGTGATCTTGATCTCAGTTGTTTGCAAGTAGAAAAGGATGTTTTCTTGCCTCTTGATGTAGTCCTGGTTGTCCGGCTATCAGTAAAATGACAGAGAGGTATGAGACATGATGTAGGCCTGGTTGTCCGGCTATCAGTAAAATGGACAGAGAGGTATGAGGCATGATGTAGGCCTGGTTATCCGGCTATCAGTAAAATGGACAGAGAGGTACGAGACATGATGTAGGCCTGGTTGTCCGGCTATCAGTAAAATGGACAGAGAGGTACGAGACATGATGTAGGCCTGGTTGTCCGGCTATCAGTAAAATGGACAGAGAGGTACGAGACATGATGTAGGCCTGGTTGTCCGGCTATCAGTAAAATGGACAGAGAGGTACGAGACATGATGTAGGCCTGGTTGTCCGGCTATCAGTAAAATGACAGAGAAGTATGAGACATGATGTAGGCCTGGTTATCCGGCTATCAGTAAAATGGACAGAGAGGTACGAGACATGATGTAGGCCTGGTTATCCGGCTATCAGTAAAATGGACAGAGAGGCATGAGACATGATGTAGGCCTGGTTATCCGGCTATCAGTAAAATGGACAGAGGGGTATGAGACATGATGTAGGCCTGGTTGTCCGGCTATCAGTAAAATGGACAGAGAAGTATCAGACATGATGTAGGCCTGGTTATCCGGCTATCAGTAAAATGGACAGAGAGGTACGAGACATGATGTAGGCCTGGTTATCCGGCTATCAGTAAAATGGACAGAGAGGCATGAGACATGATGTAGGCCTGGTTATCCGGCTATCAGTAAAATGGACAGAGGGGTATGAGACATGATGTAGGCCTGGTTGTCCGGCTATCAGTAAAATGGACAGAGAAGTATCAGACATGATGTAGGCCTGGTTGTCCGGCTATCAGTAAAATGGACAGAGAGGTATGAGACATGATGTAGGCCTGGTTGTCCGGCTATCAGTAAAATGGACAGAGAGGTATGAGACATGATGTAGGCCTGGTTGTCCGGCTATCAGTAAAATGGACAGAGAGGTATGAGACATGATGTAGGCCTGGTTGTCCGGCTATCAGTAAAATGGACAGAGAGGTATGAGACATGATGTAGGCCTGGTTGTCCGGCTATCAGTAAAATGGACAGAGAGGTATGAGACATGATGTAGGCCTGGTTGTCCGGCTATCAGTAAAATGGACAGAGAGGTATGAGACATGATGTAGGCCTGGTTGTCCGGCTATCAGTAAAATGGACAGAGAGGTATGAGACATGATGTAGGTCTGGTTGTCCGGCTATCAGTAAAATGGACAGAGAGGTATGAGACATGATGTAGGCCTGGTTGTCCGGCTATCAGTAAAATGGACAGAGAGGTATGAGACATGATGTAGGCCTGGTTGTCCGGCTATCAGTAAAATGGACAGAGGTATGAGACATGATGTAGGCCTGGTTGTCCGGCTATCAGTAAAATGGACAGAGAGGTATGAGACATTACAGTCATGTATACCGGTACTATAAAGATCACCATAAGTGGATCAAAAATATTTGCACAAAGCTCACACATCACATACACCTGTGTCAAGACGAATTCTCGAGATTAATATGAAAAATTGCGACGTCGCAAACATAGGCGCATCAACATAAAGATTATAAAATTTTTTAAAGATATGCTCATTAGTATTTTTTTCATAATAATAATAATAATTATAAATTTGGCCCCTGTGGTCGCGAATGGCTGAAAAATTGCAGATGCGACGCAAAACACGTTTCAACCAACACACCTTATACCTTTTCTAGTTGTACGTTAGTCCATCCATCTTCAAACTTCAGCTCTTCAACTGTTGCCGACGTATTATGCATCAGCATGCAACCCATCACGGTAGCAAGGTGGTTCACCGCTTTACAATGCGTGTATTTTTGGCACTCATTAATGCACATTCGTCTGCCGATTGGCGGATTTATAATGCTGAAGGTATTGCTGAAATGGTATTCTCCATAGGTTATATTATAGTTTGTGTTTTGACAGTCTAAAGCAACTCTACTTACTTTTAAAGTTATTATAACTAATAATATCTCCAAAATAGTGTCCATGATGTTCATTTGGCTTCGTCTCTTGTTCTGCTAAAAGCTTATATGTAGATTAATTAAATACATGTAGATTTGTACGAATAGAATTAGAAGGTTACTAGTATCATGACCGTATAAATGGACTTCTGATTAAATATATTTAATTATTCATATGATAATTTGAAAATTGATTTAACAAAATGAACCAAGCGAGTCAGTAACTGTTATGTTGCAGTATGTAGTTAGCAGTCTGAAATATAACTCCATTAACTTTTAAAGTTATGATAGTTAATTAGTGTCCATGGTGTTTCTTTGGTCTCGGCTCTTGTTTTGCTAAAATTTATATACATGTACATATATTTAAATACATGTAGATTTATATGAATAAAATTAGAAGGTTATAATGACTCTTATTAATAGATTTTTATTAAATCACAGGAATTTGAAATTTAATCAATAGATTACGATCATAGGGGAAGATCGCTAGGGAATACTAGGAAAATCACCAGTAATACAACGCATTTTGTAGCTCGTTTCTGAAAAACCTATAATCGTAAAATTTATTAATTTATTGATTAAATTTCAGATTCGTTTGATTAAAGATATTTATATTTCATCAATTTTTATATGACAATTTGATAATTGGGTTCACCTAAATCAATCAAGTGAGTCGGTAACAGGAAGAGTCAGTTTTAATGATAATCACTGACCATTTACGGTTGCTAAGATGGTAGAACATTCGCTCCGGTCTGACCAAGGTTTAAGAATATGCAGCGACTGTTTTTTCAAACTTCTAGGTATTTATTAGAAATGAAATTCACGGAGTCAAACGCACTTAAAAATGCGATGCTCCGTGTCATGGTAGGCGTGGGACGCTAAAAATTCTTCCATGCACTTTGTCCTGAGCGAACTGCAAAAGTTTACCATTTTGCAACTTCGCCTTTAGCTGGTATGGTCCTGATAATAGTGAAATTAATATTCTTGACTTGGACGTAAAACCCCTATCAATCATTTTAAAATCGGTTTTGATCCCACGTCATCTTCAAAGCTGATTTGTTTTTATTCTGACAGATTTATGACTTTACAACACATTGGTCCCGAATACTATAAAGGATTTACATGTACATGTCCTTTAAGCAGTGGTGGATTTAAGGAGAGGGGGGGGGGGTTGCAACCCCCCTTTGAAAAATTTAAAGAGAAAGAGAGAGAGTCATCGACTACTGTGACCTCATATGTTAATATAACATATAACAACCCATCGGGGCTCTGCCCTAGACCCCTCGTCTCTGGAAGCTCGCGCCTTCGGCGCTCGCACTTATCACCCCCCCTTTCAAAACATAGCACTGTCGTGCTGTTGTACAGCGTACAGTAGTTGGGAAAATTGTGTTGTGGCAAGACAGAATATAACCGAAAATTCGGGGGGGGGGGGGGGGGGGGGGGGGGGGGGGGGGGGGGGGGGGGGGGGGGGGGGGGGGGGGGGGGGTGAAAAAGAAACAATGTACCAAACCATGTATTGCTGAATTAAATGGTAGAAAATAATAATTTCATAAATATATGAAAAAGACAATCGGTAATTAAAATTTAAAAAAGTTGTACCCGATCGTTTTGTCATTTCGGATAGAGAGAAAGAGTTTTGCAGATCCTACCGTCGCTATGAGGGGGTACATTCTAGCGGTTGTATGCAACTGGATCATTTGCTGTTAATCTGGGTTTTAATTAACTGCTGATTATCACTCACAATATTCCCGTTTCATGTTAATGGTGAAGTACAGTTTTTTTTACCAGTTCCGAATTTTTACTACCGAATAATCTAAAATTTCAATCCCGTTCAATTAAAGGAATCGCAAAATAACTTTCTAAATTTGCTTCTACTTGAATGTATGGGCATTAATTGTTTAAATAATATAAACTTCAACCGCTTCCTAAAAGGTCGACAGATTGTTGGTGACCTAGTTTAACGATGTAAACAAATCGTGATCACGGAAATGCTTTTTTCAAGAAAACATACTACCACGTGTTTTTGAGGACAGGTGTCGATATTTTGGAATCAGTTAACATTTGTATTATTACACAACATAAATTTTATTTCCTCTGCTTGTGGACGACGTCTGCAGCAGCGCTCATATGAAACCCTGTTCGGAACTGGTAAAACGACTGTACACAACACTGTACGAATTATCTCCCTTTCACGAAAGTAAAATCTAACCGATAAACATTTTAAAATATGACACAATTGCCTCAACATCAAAATACGTAATCATAACCTTCAAAATAAATTTAAATTTCCGTAGATTTCGCGAAGAATTAATTAAACAACCTGCCGTTGCTGTTCATTTCATAAAAAGTTATGATTTTACATCGTAGGACGCAAACTTCTCGAACTACTTTTTATTGTAAACATGAGATCAGTTCGCCAAATTGCAGAAATTATTAGGTGCATCCCGTCGCAATATTTTACTAGATTCCGAAATGTATTCCGAAAATTTATTCCAAATGTGCATATGTAACCAAATGCATTACCCGTCTCAGAATACACATCTCACGATAAAACAGATATACTTCTTTCACGCTCATTTATCAGGCGCACTATTTCCAGGTGTACTCATATCTTATAATTTCATAGCAAAGAAGCTCGATATCCAACAATGTACGCGTTTTCACGCTGTACAAAAATCCTGGATCCGCCCCTTACCGGTTGTATTCAGAATGTGGAACCTTTTCTTTCCCTTCTAAAACAAGTTTCCTTTTCCTTGTTTGTCATAATAAATACCACGTATCACGATAAACAGCCCAAGAATGGATCGGTAAAATGGTATTTTACGCCCTGTCAATATTTTCACTCACATCGAAGTGGGAAAAATAGATAGGCTTAGTGAAGGATGGCGTTTACACCTCGGTATCATTTCTAGGGGGTCAGTACTGGGTATGATTAGGGGAGACAAGAGTATCTGGAGAAAACAACTAGACTAGATAAATTTTCTTCTATTCATCTTCCATGTTGGTGAATGGATTTTGACTAAACTTTGTACAAATGTAAACCAATATGAGAGAATGTGTTGCTTACCATTGATGTGCATAAGTCAAGGGTCAAGACAACAAGGTCAAATCTTAGAAATAACAACTCAGCAATGTTGGTGGTAAGTTACTTTTTGATACTGTTACCATTGTGCCAAAAAGTAACTGACCATAGCTAATTACACATTATACCAGTTTTCATTTTACAGCACTAGACGGCCGTTTTGGAATACAATTCCTCATCAGTAGTTCTTGGACTAAAATTATGAAACCAAAATTGTTATCAAGATGTTCCCAAAGGACAAAAATATATTTTCCAAATTTAGCTAAGAAAATACTTTGAGGGTGTATACCTTAGTTTTTGAGGAATTTCAAATTTTAACTAGCAGCAAATTTAGGCACAGCTAAAGCTAAAGCTAATGCTAGTAGTTCGGTCTGCGGATCTACCATATATAGTTCAATTTACTTCTGGCACTATGAAAAATAAAGACAACAATTTCATAACAATCAATGCTTTTTATTTGTTATGTTATGTATATGTGTATATATAAATGAGGAAAAACCAAAAAATAAACATAGCACTTGTTATTGTAAAATAAACAAAAAATACACAAACAAATACATAACAAAACTTGTATTTCAGATTGGATAATAAGTTGTATTTTTTGTCATTTATTTGGGAATTCTAATTGGTTAAAACAAAAAGTTGTATCCACCAATGAAAACTATCACCCTGGTGGGTTGTACTTTCTGTCAGTAAATTGAGCATTCTAATTGGTTAAATGATAAGTTGTCCTACCAATAGATACTATCACCCTGGTGGGTTGTACTTTCTGTCATTGATCTGGGAGTTTTAATTGGTTAATATGAAAATTTGTCTCCGCCAATGAATACTATAACCCTGGTAGGTTCTTGATTTGAAATTTTAATTGGTTAAAGTCAAAATTTGTCTCCACCAAAGAAAACTGTCACCCTGGTAGGTCACTGATATGAAAATTAATTGATTAAAGTCAAAATTAAATTTATGTCTCACGTTTACTAAAAGGAACATGTATGAAGCTAATCAAAAACAAACATTAACTGTCCATGTTCAAATCACAATCTAACAATATTTTAACTTTCTACAAGAATCTATTTTCAGTAGAATAAGAATGACATCCGTACAGTAATACTGTAAATATTTTTATTTTCGAGATGTACTAATTTTGACTTATTTCGCGATCATTTGTTTTGTGTAAAAATTAATACTAAGCAAAAATTAAATGATGTTTATTGTATTTAAGTGCATAATTCAAAACCACAAAAAATTAAAAAAAAAGCAGATATGTCTAAATTTCCAATACCACAAAAATAAATACACGTGAAATGAAATATGTTTAATATTGTGCTCAAATTAATAATAAAATTATTTTATTATTCAATATTTTCAATTTTTTTTCTAAAAGCAGCTATTTTCAGCAGCATAAAGGCGGCATTCATACATTAGTACTATGCTCAAATTAATAATCAAATTGTTTTATGGTTAATTTTTTCCAATTTTGTTTTTACAAGAAGCTATTTTCAGCAGCATAATGGGTGGCATTCATACAGTAAATCTATGCTTTCATGGTTACCCCAACAGAAGGCAATAATGGGCATATTAAACAGATCTTGTTGTCCATGTTTACAGATATATAAATTCAAAGTAAAAACAAAAACCTATATGTCAGATCTTCATCCAGATCCTTCACATGAGAACAGTTAGGTAGGGTGCTGGCAAGATCTCAAAGATGTCAATATGAAACAAACTCTGAAAAATAAAGCTGACAGAAAATGACTGTAAAAAGATAACATAGGACTCCTGAACAAACAAACAAACAAACAAACAAACAAACAAAATAAACAAAATAAACAAACTTAATACAAGTCATTATTCAGACACAAAAATATCTAGATAATGTTCTATACACATGACTAATTGTTTCTTCAAAGAAACATTTTTGTAATTCCATACATACATTTATAAATTTTTAACATTATTTCTATAATTTACATGTACATGGTATTGAAATTAAGGAAACACCAGTTTACACTCTCAAATAAATCAAACTTATTTCATAAACTTTATTAAAAATTATTAAACACACTTTAAGACACTTGGTATACTTGACTTTTTTCATCAACAAGACTGGTAGATTTGTCTAAATATAGAGTTTTTCAACTCCATTCAAAATAACAAAATTTAACTAATACATGTTTCATACAGAATAAATTACATGCATAAATTTATAAATGGTTTATAGTTATTAAACTATATTATAAGGAAAAACTTTAATTTAAAGAAATCTCAAGTGTACCATAAGGCCTTAATGATAACTTCAAAACAAAACAATTAAGCTTCCACCTATTTTTTTTACAATTGTCATTTATGAATATTTCTATACTGATGAGCTGGTTATGTTTGTGAGGAAGGACTTTCATTTGTACCCTCCCCTCCAATAATTTTTTAATTTTGATTGAAAAAAAACCAAAAACAACTTAAAATCAACATTTCTGTGAAAAATTTTAACCAGCAGCAAACTAAAAATTCTTGTTAAACCAGGCTTAAAATGAAAGAAAATTCCTGAAAGGGTGAATTGGGGAAATGGTCCTTTACATAACAGTCAAGAATATTTCACATATATTGAGGTCAATTTTGGGATGTTGGAGAAAATTGGAATATCTGAACATGTGGAGAAGACCACAGTCCTTCTACAAAATCCCACAAGGAAAATAAAGAGTGAAAGATTGAGATCCACTAACAAACATTCCTGTTTCAGTGGAATAGGGGGATTTAATGATTTAGAAACAATTGAAAATGGAATAAGAATTCGACACTGCATCATCTATTACAAAATCGGAAAAAATTAAGTGCTAAGAAATAACCAGATCTTCAGTATACAAGTCTGCCTCCATGACCATATATGCATATACCTGTATATAATTAAATATAATAATTTATTGATTTATTTACATATTTAATACCTAATTCTTTAAATAGCTGCCCCAATGAGAATACATTTAATTCTTAAGAAGAACCAATGAAAACACACATAATTTATAAATGCACCAATAAAAATACACATAATTCATAACTGCACCAATGAAAATACACATAATTCATAAATGCACCAATGAAAATACACATAATTCATAACTGCACCAATGAAAATACACATAATTCATAAATGCACCAATGACAATACACATAATTCATAACTGCACCAATGAAAATACACATAATTCATAAATGCACCAATGAAAATACACATAATTCATAAATGCACCAATGAGAACACATATAATTCATAACTGCACCAATGAAAATACACATAATTCATAACTGCACCAATGAAAATACACGTAAAATGTAATTCAAGACTACATTGCAATGACTTGTCATCCACATCTATTAAGGAAACGTTTTTACTTAGCAAGCAGCCTATTAGGGTCTGTGATTCTCATCTGGCAGAATTCATTGCAAGACTTAATGAAAATAAAGGTGTTAAGAGTGCTGAATTTTGGTGCCCATTAATTATTGTGAGAATAAGAGTCCATACAGAATAGAGAAATCTCATCCAAGGGTTGAACATTTCAGTCAGCAGTGATTTTGTTTGCCTAAAATTACTACCGAATAAAGGTAGTTTCCCTTAAGGAAAAATGACTAAAGTTTTCCAATTTGATCATTATAATTCCCAAGACAACAGTGATATACTAATATTGTCACACTATAACACTGTTGCAGTGAGGATCCTATGCTATTGCAAGCATGTAACTGTTATTATGCAGTTTACTGTGTTTCAGAACTTCAAATTTTCCCAATTTAAAAACCAGAAAGTGGTTTTTAAAAAATATAACAAAATCACTGGTCAGAGACAATTAATTCAAGTGATATTTTTTCGAGTACCTTTTTTTGTTTGACAATTTTGAATGGCTACTTAACATACACAAGGCATGATGACATCAAATAATCAACACAGTTATGATGTGTGAAAAATTAATACTCAAACCTCCCCTCTGCATCTAACAAACATGTACATGTATTTGGCAAAAAGCTAAAGCAATAAAAAACCATAACATTACAAAGGAACAAATCAAGACAAACTAAACACATAACATAAAGGCAGAAAGAATACAATAAAAATTGTTAACTGGAAGACATTACTGCACAAGAAGAAACATCTGCGTTGAAAAATTTCACAATTTTTAACAGTTTCTCTTGTATCCAGAATATATATATCTTCTAAGCTAAGATTTCTTATGCCACTAGATACACTTTCCTCAAAGTCGGAATCATGAAAATTTCTTACCACGAAGAAATTAAGAAGTTCAAAACTGTGAAAGTTTTGTATCGCTAATGTTTCTTCTTATACAGTACAGTAAAACCTCGTTATAATGCCCCTCGATAACTTTGCCACCTCGCTTATCGCCACACTATTTTGAAGTCCCAAAATCCATTTTGTATATGTTTTTCTTTATGGGCCTCCCTCGATTTATTGCCAAACCCCTTTATAACGCCAAAATTTGCCTGAAAAAATGGTGGCGATGAATCTAGGTTTTACTGTATTTATTTTTCCTGAAGCCTGTCTTGCTCTAGTATGTACAAAGCAGCCCAGCCGGGCTTAACTCACAACCCTTGAATCACCAAGTCTTCCACTTTGACCGCAAGACCATTTGCTTGAACAAAATGAAACTATAGCTTTATGAGAAATTATGAAGTACACTATTTAAAGAGTTTGCCAAGAAAAAAAGCATTATTGCGGCAATAATTGGCAAATTGCATTGTTTAAATATAAGACTCTGTTTACACTAGCCGTGTTCATTAAATAATGTATATACACACTTGACAAATCTGACTAGTTATTTACTTAGCAGAAACTAGAATGAGGTATAGCACTATGTACAATGCAGTTCTTCAGTTACAGGACATACTTTACTTGTATTTTCCTGTTGAACTTTTCTATTTACCAATATTTTCCTAGCTTTTTTTCATTTTTGAACACTTGGATCACAGCAAGTTTTTTTTTCATTTGTCACTTGACAGGTAAAATTCCCAACAAACTCTCACTCCTAAAAAGACTGTTGTTCAGGAAAGACAAGTTGAAGAAACCTAACCAGTCAAATAACTAATATGAAATTGTTGTACCTGATCGTATTGGTCTAAAATAAAGGTGAGGAAATATCAATTAATGGAAGAGCTTCGTGTTCAACGGAAAACTACTGGTCAAATACGAGCACAGAGGTAGATAGCAGTTGCTTATTTTCATATTTTGAATTAATGAGGTTTTGATTCCAATTAAGAATTTACATTTTAATTATAATAGAATTTTAGAAAAAGGTTTATACAAAAAAAAATAAATAAATAAAAGTACTCAATGATCATGCTTCAATAAAGCAAATATACATGTTTGCATTGTTGCTTGCTTCATATAAAATGTATTGAGAACAGACATAAACTTCAAATACTCTCAGAACAGACCAAATTTCAAGTACTCCGAATCACAAATCTCCAAGTACATGTATTTTGTGAACAGACAAATCTTCAAGTACTCCAAAAACAGACAAATCTGTAAGTAGTACTTGAGAACAGACAATTGACGTATCGCCGGCCATGCCTTTTATGTTCCATAAAACACATGACGTACTAGTGTCAGTAACTTTATTAAATACACAATTCAGGCAGAGTTTTCATTCTTTTTGTGTAATTCAAGCATGTCTGGCCTTTGTCAGAACATTGTGGGCGTGGCTGTCAATTGTTCAAGTACTCCCAGGACTGACAAATTTTTAGTTATAAAATACATATACACATAAAAAATACACATATAAATTTAAATGGAAGAATGAGACACATGTCACCAAATATCTGTATATATAACTAATATAACTGATGTAATTCTAGTTTAAATATACCAACATATACACCGGTTGATATTGTTATCACCTTTAAAGCTGAAGATCCTAACCACATTGTATTACTGTTTATTACAAAATAAATATCTATATCGGATTTTTTTCATGTGTGTTAAGTGTCTCACATTCAGTTATACAAAATGCAGCTGTATCTAGACTATGTTTATACAGTGAAACCTTCTACATTGGCCATCTCTTTATAATGAACACCTGTCTATTAAGACCAGAACATCAAATGAACCTCTATCTACAAAGTTCATATTTCTTAGGTCTCATGGATGGTCTTTATATACAGATGTTAACACACACACACACACACACACATGTACACACACACACACACACACATGTACACACACACACTGTAATCTGGATTCTTTTTGTATGTGTAAATAACAAAATGTATATAGGGAACCAACCATATGGACTGCAATTATTGTAACAGTATCATTAGATTGTCGAATACTTATCAATTTTACAGCTTACAAACATTATGTACTTATTTTTATATAGTATCACTGGAGTACTATTATTTACATTCTCGTTATTTGAACCATTTACAGGATTTTTAGCACTATTACTTTTTACTTTTACATAATTGGATAGTATTTTTAAAAGAATTACATTTCCTGATGAAGATGAGAATTTGACATGACAAATAAAGATATAAATCAAAATGAATATTTATGTTCTTGTACTGGGAAAAAATATTTTGTCATCAAGAATCAAGAAATCCAAAATCAAAGCTCCCACATACAATGTATATATATATCAGAAAAAATTATTTGTACTACATATTTATCATAGTAAAAGTAACATAGCCATTTGTAATACCTTTTTTTTAGAATAAATAACTCAGTAAGGCTTCCACATTTCAACATGTAAACATCATATATGGGCGCCAAATGTATAAAGGGAGGTAACTTAATAAAAATTCAACATACATGTAAAAAGTCAGTGTGAAAATGTTGTAATATTTATCAAGAACTGGAAATACCAGTATTAATAAATTTATGTATGGAAACATTAAGTTTTTCATTTTTTGCTTGGTGTGAAAATCTAACTAACATAATTCTCAAAATTCAATGTTTTTTTTGTCAGTACATATAAGAGAATTAACAAAATATAACTGGTCTCATTGAAAAGATATAGTTTGTTCACAATCTGATGGCAATTTATGAACTATAGGCTAGCCAATGTTTATAAATACTGTGCCATCAGACCGTGATTAACCTATACTCTTCCTCCTATCTCTGAAATGTCCTAATATAAGAAATTTGTTAGAAATAGGAGTCATAGGACCCCATTTCCGTCCTAGATCATTGGTAGAAAATTCCCTGAAATATGAAACCCGTTTTCATTTCTATTTCTCTATAAACATGGAAGCCTTACCCACCAGATAAAATAATTCTTCTGAACAAAAGTCTATATGTGTTAGCTTATTAGCACATGTTTTATATAAGCTATTATTTCTGGCATGTCCAGGATTTTCATATGTTCGCCATCTCGGAAAATCTCGTGATAAACTTTCTGTTTTTGTTTATTCTGCCAACGTAAACAACCGAGCAGACTTCGTATATTAACAGTCCCATCGCCATCATCTGGTATAACAGTAGGTTGATAATCAAACCAACTTTTACTGTCATACACTAATCTTCCCGGTGTTGGTAATCCATTGCCATGGAGACAATGAACTTCGACCCCTGGAGGCGTCAACTCCCTGATGAGATTTTTTGTATCCTGTCTCATGTAATATCCGTCTTCAAAATTAATGTCGGTAAAAAACTGTTTGAAATCCAGTAAAGTGTAGTTTCTTTTTGGCTGTTGAATTAGGATTTCATCCGGCTTCCAGAACAAGTCCGACGGCATTAACCAGGCTGTACTGGGCATACTTCTCTGTTCTGGTCTAACTTTCAACGGATTGACAACCAAACTAAGACCTAAACTATCACCTATTAAAACAAATTAAATCTAATTACAGTAAGGAAACAGAAAATTTAATTTATTGATGAATGATGCCTGAATTGAGAGGCAAAAAATCTTAAGAACTTGCCATTCTAACTCAAAACTAGATGTCTCTTGAGAGCCAAATACCCCCCAACTCCAACATTTAATGTGCTCCCGTGACCTTGACCTTTAGGATATGACCTTGGTTCAAGGTCATGACACACCTTTAGACCATGAAAATTATTCATGTGAAATTTTATGACTGTCGTCCAAAGCAGCTGTGAGATATGGCCCGGACGCAATTTTACACGGACAGACAGACAGACATGGTGATTCCTTTTTATCCCCCTGAAACTAGTTTGCAGGAGTATAATAACTAGATGGTGCTACTACTGATCCTTCAATTATCTACATCTCCATGTCTTTGTAAGAGGGACATGGGTGGCTCAGTGGTCTAAAGTGCAAGCTTACGAATCACATTGCCCCATCATCATCTAGGTTCCAATCTCACTTTGGCAGATGTTGATGTAAGTATTTAGTTCACTGTGGTTTTCTCCAGGCACCTTGGTTTCCTCTGCCATTCCAGAAATGACTGCTCCATATCAGTGAAAGAATCTTGACTTGCATAACACTTGCCATGATACTACATGGAACTATGTCCATAAATAAACACATATTATGTTAACAGTTTAAGGGAAGTAACTCTTACACTACGAAAGAAAACCTTCATTGCCTAGTAACAAACTTGGTGACAAAGTTGGCAAGTCACAATGAAAATAAAATTGAAGTTGAAAAGACCAAAGTAGTGTCTGCAGCTCAGGGTACATAAATCTTTTACAGGGTACATTTTACAATCCTGTCAAAATTATTTCACTAAATTTTGGAGTTGAGATTTTCCCTACCTGAAGCGAACAGTCTAAGTGTTTTGATGACACCTCCCCATACACCTGCCAGGGTTATAAACCTCTGTATAAACTTGTCCTTCCAGGCCTGTGTCTGGTGGTTCAGGAAATACAAGGTTACTGGGTTCCCCATACTATGTCCCACCAGTGTGACGGGAGTGTTGTTGTTCAAAGTGTAAGTTTCTTCAACCAATAACTGAAGTTTGGCATAAAATTCTCCTAATTCATCTAAAATGTAAAAAGAATCATCATCATCATCATCATCTTTTGAAGGTTATTATCCTCTGCATTTACTTACCAGTAAATCATGCCTTGTATCTGTTAAATCACTCAATTTTGAAGGGTATGAGAGAAAAATCACATAGTGTTATATAAAACTGAAAAATTTGTCAAGCATTACAACTACTTGATTTTTAGAACTTTACAGGCATGTTTTGCTGGACTTTCAATTTTACAATAAATATAATTATTACAAATAAATTGTTGACCCAGGGATATTGCAAGCCTAAGCTTTTCAGAGTCCTCAAAAAGTTTTATGGCCGTCATTACAGTATTGTTGATGCTGTCATCACAGTATTGTTGATGCCGTCATCACAGTATTGTTGATAAGTCTGATGACTCTGTGTCCAGGATTGTCCTGGATATATTTGACGTCCCAAAGTTCCATATTCCTTGATTACACATCTGGCAGATGTAGCTAGCTAAACAAGAAGTGCTTGCCCTTCCAGAGCATCCGGCCTCACTTCCCTGGTAGAAGTTAACGTGTTTAACCGAACTTGCCAGTTTCAAAGTTTTTACTTTGCTTTTGGATTATGATTTGGATATGGCTAATTTAATCATAACTCTGACTCAGGGTAATTGCAAACCTATGCTTATTAAGGCCCTTAAAAAGTGTTATGGTCATCATCACAATGTTTTTGATAAGTATCATGTCTCTGTATCCAAAATTACACTGGATATATTTGATGCCAGAAGTTCCTTTCATTCTCAATTATGTGGCGTTTGTAGCAAGCTAAACAGGAGATGCTTACCCTTCATGTGCATCCGCAACACACGTCACTGCGTATTACATTTTGCGGCAGAAAAACTTCTCCATTTTGAAAAACCTCTCCCTAATCTTGGTTGAGGGAGAGGTCACTTTTCCTTGTTTCAAAATCTAATTTGAGCCCTGGGCACCCAGCTTCACTTCCATGGAGCAATTTCAAGTTTAACCTAATTTGCCAGTTTTTAAAGTGTTTGCTTTGCTTTTGGGATTGTGGACTGGTATGTTTGTGTTGGAGATTTAGATATATGCTATTTATTTATGTACCATATAACAAGTTTTAGGTGATTCATCAGAATGTGTGCAGTATCCTAAAATAGTTATATACTTACTTGGTGCTTTACGGAAATCATATGGAGCTCCCCTGATTGAGACGTTACGTACATATCCCTCCGCCACGAGGGCATCAACAATAGGTCCAAAATAGGAAGCTATAAAACAAAAGAATCAATATTATTAGGTCAAACAATATGTGTTTCCCTTACCACTAAAAGTAAGGGTCAGTAGGTAGTCACCTTCTATTAGTTTTACATTGAACATATTGGGCAAGGATGTTAATTTTAAAAGTGCTTGTTAAAATATTGTCATAAAACTTTTAGGGTAGGCATAAAAATTTAGGGTTGGTCTGGTTAGCAGAAACACCCTTTTAGAAAACTAATGGTACACAGTGTTTTTATCCATAAATGTAGTTAGTTGGTGGGATCATTCTGGTTACTGTTCTTGAAAAACATGCCATGTATTTAAACATTGAAACATATTTTGACACATTTTGTATTTCAATAAGATCAGTGTTAAATTCTCAAAATGTGATAAGGAGAAAGCAGTAGAAATTGATATTTTCAAAACTCAATAAGACTAAAATGATAGGTCAAGTCTGGTCCAAGACAAAATTTTATGGGAATTTTTTTGTTTTTTTGTGGCAAATGGTGGAAGATTTCCTGTTCAGTGGTGTTTTACTTGCTGGTCAAGAATATTTCACTCATATGATATAGAATGGTAGGGGAAGCTGGAGTACCTAAAAAAACCCAAAAGATTTATAACAATACCATCCTTTTATTATCAAACCTAGTGAAGAAAGGGAGATAACCCAAATTATGCAGAATAATAAACAGTAAGGTACCTACTTTGACTAAGCTCAGATGGATCTAGATATTCTACAGTTTTTGTGTGTCCAAAGTTTGATGTCTTGATGTCTACACCAGCTACATTGTGTGTTGTATGACTGACTCTGTCATACTCCAATCTAAAATCAAAATATATGATGCAATGTTTATAACTTATAAGTTACACATTTATTGGTTACCCAGTATACAGTTAGAAAATTTCATATTGGAAAAAAACAATCAATTTTTTTTACAAATTTGAAATTATTATTAGTAACCAAATTTCCAAAATTTGTAAAAATAAAGACTTTTATATATTGTGTTTGTTTTTTATCATATTCCTTTTTGAAGTATTTTTCACAAAGTTAAAATGATATTTTTAAAAGAATTTCTCAAAAATTAGTGGCCAATGGTGATTTTGCCTAACAGGAATGGAAACACTCACAAGAGCAAAAAGTCAAATGAATATACGTGTACAACAAAACCTGTAATAGTAAAATCTCTATAAATAAGGGCACCTGTTTAATTAAACCCCTTTTGTTCATATTTCAACCAAATAGTTTGTCTACATAGTGTATTTTTCGTAGGTCCCATGGTGGATTTTTATATAATGGTTTTATTATAGTCAGAAAGTAGCAAGACTTGGGAGTGGATGGCATATTGATGTTTACGCCACAGAGAAAACCATTTACATTTGACAAGGGAACTGACAGTCTTTCTAACTCTAGGATCTGCCAAAGAGGATTTGAACCTAGTTGGCAAAAGGAACTCTGTGATCCGTAAACCATTACCGATACTTCAGAGCATTTTACCACAAAGACCTCAGGAACCAAATAAGAGTGGATTTGAGTAAAAGTGTTACACTTTTCATTCAAGATTCTTTCACTTATATTGAGGGGGTCATTTTTTTTATGGTGGACAGAAAATGGAGTGCCCAGAGAAAACCAATGACCTTTGACAAAGGAACTAAGAATCTTGCACGAGAACCAATAGGACCCGACCCATGTCAGAATCAGATGCTTAAATGACTGAATTCATAACAAGTGAAAATAAAAGATTTACAGTCCCTGGTCATCATACCTCATATTATCTACAAAGCAGTCGATTACATATGGTGCGATTTCTTCTAGGTTCAACCACAGACTGAAGTAACCAGATGACTGACGTTCACACCAAACATGGGGGATAGAAGTCTTGTTTAACTTTCCAATAAGTTGACTTCCACCATCTCCTGGCACTGAAATACATGTATATTACTAAAACATTTTGGAAATGGTCACAAGAGTTACATGTATGTGTAATTGTAAATGTGAAATATGTGTATTGCACATAATGTTTGAAGTTTAAACCTTCTCTCACATGAGCAGGTATGAATGAGTTGAGTAATAGAGTTAACGTCGAAGTCAAGAAATTTCCACTTATACTGAAACATTGCCAGTTATAGACGATGGTGCAGAAATTTTGCTCATGCGTTGCGCTAATGGCGTCATACAGCACGGTTCTTTATTGTGCCACTCCTACTGTGACACAGTCTCGTTTATTTTGAGTTCCAATCCGAAAAAAACGTGACTTTCATTCAGAGATTGGGAGAATTCCTAGAGAAAACCATTGATCTTTGGCAAGCGAAATGACAAATTTTTAACCGGTAACCCGAAATACCAAATCGACCCTCATTTACCGGATCGGCCCACGAATTACCCAATCAACCCCATATCGGCCCTTATATGTGGTGATATGACCAAATAGATGGTACAATAACTTCGTTACATATTCCATCTTGGAAATATGCCAAGAAATTTCTAAAATCCACACAAACCCCAGTTACAGTTCCAGAATTGCCCCACTGATACCATCCAGTTCTAGGTTGGATACCAGGTATAAAAGTCAGTAGTGAAATATACACGTATACACAGTGACAGATACAGAAACCTGCATCATCAAATTGTCAACAACACCCCCCCCCCCTTTTTGACACTTCAATAAACAAGCAGTACACTCCTTTGCGACACAATTCTGTGGTAAATTACTGATTTCTAAATCATCATCTTACCAAGTATGACAGGACTCAACTGTTTCTGATTTAAAGATCGCTGATTTGATTCGTAAACTAAACAAAACAAGATCGCTGCTAAGAACATCGCATGATGAACCTCCATAGCTTTAACCCGAGTATCTATAAGTCGTTATGGTCCAACAGTGACCTATACCTGACTCGGGTCAGTGATCATGTGACACTGTTAAACAAGTGTCATATGATTTTGCGTCAATAATTATTCAATGTGCGCACTTACAAAATTAATAACAGAATTTCATAAATATAACAAGCAAAATTAAGTATAGTATTATTACTCAATTTTTAATTAAAATTAATTAAATTAATTTTTTATATTAAAATTAATTTATAATTTAGATCTTTAAAATTAAAAAAATATAGTTCTTAGTTACTGAGTGTTAAATTCCAATGACAGTAAGATTAAAAATAAAGTCTATTTCACTTATATAAGAAGTTCATTGAATATTAATTTTATCCTTCGTTTTTGTTATGTCAGTTTGTTTTGTTTCAGTGGTGTTTTTTTTTTACAATCACGGATGGCAACATTTAAAATCATTTTATGTTTTTGTATTTGAATTTAAAACTAGTAGGCCTATGTGTGAATTGTATTGTTTGCTTGGCCACTAACCATTATATTAATATAATAATAATAATAATAATAATAATAATAATAATAATAATAATAATAATAATAATAATAATAATAATTATTATTATTATTATTATTATTATTATTGATTTCGAAAGAAATGATATTATTAGAAGGTCATTGGTTAAAATATGTTCTAGACAACGTCGTGTACATTGAACTTTTTTTAAAAGTTGGTTGAATATGTTGCTTAACGTCTAACCAGCAATTTTTCAACTATTCGCGGCGAGAAATATTTTATCAACCTCTATGGAATAATCTATGAATAATATCGTGTATGCATGTGAAGTGCGAGTCGTCTTGTACAAGCGCGCACTCAGGGCGACTTTAACGTGCTAGCTCACAGAGTCAGTACGCCGCAGAGAAGCGTACAACCGTCTCCCAGTCACATTTTACTGATACCAGGTGAATCAGTAAAGGCCAAAAAATTCACTAAGAAAGAGTGAGGTTATTTTGTAATGCCCACCGCCTATTTAATTTATTTTATATTTTTGAAAATAAATCTCAGAAATGTTCAAAATAGTCATTTTATTTGATTTTTCAAAATTAAAAAAAAAAAAAAAAAAAAAAAAAAAAAAAAAAGAATTAGTGAGAGCGAAAAAGGTACTATTTCTCAAAAAGAACCTGGATATCCTTGTTCGGCTCAGTTAAATTTCTTAAACCTGCTAATATGAAGATGATGGCTGTTTCATGAAGGAAATTATTATACAAGTAATTTGCCTAAATTAGATTTATATAACGGTGATTAATTTCCGTTTAATCAGAAAAGCAACAGGAAGATCAACAATTTTAGTTGGAACATGTACAACTTTTGTACTTAGTAACATCCAAAAATTAGAAGCAAATTTCTAAAGTGTGATTTAATTTCTACTATTAAACGACGACGACGACGACGACGACGACGACAACAACAACAACAACAACATCAACAACGACAACGACGACAACAACAACGACAACGACGACGACAACAACAACAACAATGACGACGACAACAACAACAACAGCAACAACAACAACGACAACGGCGACGACAACAACAACAACAACGACAACAACGACGACAACAACAACAACAATGACGACGACAACAACAACAACAACAACATCAACAACGGTTGAACAACAACGACGACGACGACGACAACAACAACAACATCAACGAAGACTACGACGACAACAACAACAACATCGACGGTTGAACAACAACAACAACAACAGTGTTCAACAATAACAACAACGACAACAACAATGTTCAACAACAACAACAACAACTCATAGTACATCATGTACAGTTTCCTCTGTCCATGTTAGCTAGATTTGAACCATCACCGAAGTTGAAATCAATTAGCAAAAATTTCAAGGAGTTTTCTCCCTTCATTTGCATATTTTGTATTTGCTTACTCTTACCTTAACAAAATGTTGTTCTCTCGGTGTAATTCATTCAGGGAAAATTGATTCAATGATTAAATTATAACAAAAGAAAAACTGAATACAGGATTTGCAAGGTCAACTGCTGACAACAACTCCCGACTTTGGACAAACACCGGACATGGTGACAAGTGGTCAAGCCATTCCCGTCTTTTTACAGACACTTGGCATTCCCAACTTTGGACGGACGATAGATCGACATAAGGACATACGAGTATGATGGGGACGTAGGTTGCAAGGTGGTCTAAAGCGCGCAATTAGGGACCATATCAACTCTCATCTCCTAGGTTCAAATCCAACTCGGCCGCTCGCCTTCGATGGGTTTCTCGATTTTCCGGTTTCCCCCACCATCTACTAACTGGCAGTCTTTTATTAGTGATAAAATGTTGTATATGGCGTAAACACCATTAAATACTCTACGCTACCGTAGTGGAGTGGTACTTAACAATGAACCAGTTGACAACCCCTTGGCTAATACTAGTAATATAAGTTAGCTCAGTTCTGGAGTACTTGCTCCGTATATTAGAGGTTTTGGTTTGAACCCTGACAGGATATGAACAAGACATAAAAATAGGCAATACCTGTTCTTTCGCCAAGTGCTCGGCATTTTAGTAAATGAGAGTCATGGGGTTGCTTCAAAAGAGACATTAAAAGCCGATGCCCATTGCCCCGTGTCACGGTAGACGTCATGACACGTTAAAGAACCCTCCTTGCACATTGCCGAGAGCGCACCACAAGTGTCAAATTTTCCTCCACTTCACTAATTTAGCTGGTGACGTCTCGATATTCGTCAGTATTCACGAGTGGGGCTTCAACTTTTAGTTTTACAATTTTCGTCTTATCTAAAAATGTTTCATGTATCAGAACCATAGCTTAATACGTGATCTAAATACCTTGGTTTGATTGGAGTTCAGTTGAGTAATGGCGTTTAACGTCCCAGTCAAGAATATTTCACTTATATCGAGACGTCGCCAGCTATAGGCGAAATTGGTAGACACATTTTGCCTGTGCGTTGCGCTGATGGCATTATACAACATGCCAAGTCTACGAAGACACGGGATCTTGTTTATTTTAAGTTCCCATCCGAAGGAACCGTGACTTTCATTTCGTAATGCCGAGTGCTTGACGAAAGAACAGTCAGACCCGGCCGGGATTCGAACCCACGACCTCCCACTTACGGAGCGAACACTCTACCAACTGAGCTACCGCAGTGGTTTTCCTTGGTTTGATTAGAGATGTTCCTCTAGTCAGTCATTATCGACAATCTTAAATACACCTAGGTATCATATGATCTCTCATAAAATAATAACTTTACTGTCGATACATCGACTCACAAGACCAGAAAATATGGGCTTTAAAATGCATTTTAGCGACATTAATTGTACAGTCAAACCTGTCACAAAATGCCACTCAAGGGAACAAGTAAAAGTGGTCTTTATGGGCAGGTGGCCTTTATATACATGTTGAAATAATATGAATAAAGAACGATTAGGATACAATTCCACTGGCCTTTAAAAGCAGGATGCCCTTACATAGAGATGGCCTTTAAGGCAGGTTGGACTGTACATGAAACGATTTCAGGACACTGCCAGTAATATTGTGCAGTACAGACCCGTTGAATGGTTAACATCAAGCTAACGAAAAGAAATCGAGCTCGACTGCAGAGTGGCCTGAATACATATGGATAGTGGTAGAAAAACTGTCGAGATATAGAAAAACAAAATTGCCGAAGAGCTCTTGAAATATAAGTAACGAGGGGTCAAGATGTGCTGCCAATTTGATAGCTTGGTGTTAAATTTCCGACAGGCACGTACTGTACATGTGCCTCTCTGTATACTATGGGAAAGAAGTTTGTGAGTTGAGTTGAGTAATGGTGTTTAACGTCCCAGTCAAGAATATTTCACTTATATCGAGACGTCGCCAGCTATAGGCGAAGGTGCAGAAATTTTGCCTGTGCGTTGCGCTGATGGCATTATACAGCAGGGTTCTTTATCGTGCCAAGCCTAATAAGACACGGGACCTCATTTATTTTAAGTTCCCATATGAAAGAACCGTGGCTTTCATTTCACAATGCCTAGTCTTTGGCGAAAGAACAGTCACTACCCGTTTTTAAGTCTTGGGTCAGACCCGGCCGGTGTTCGAACCTGCGACCTCCCACTTACGGAGCGAGCACTCCACAACTGAGCTACCGCAGTGGTTTAAGAGAAGTTTTTGATTGAAAAAATGTACTAGGTAACAGAAAACGCAAGCAAGAACATGACAAAACTACGAAAAAAAAACAAAGGTATATTAGAACCACTGATTATAAATACCCCGACTTTGGATTGGCACTGGCATATGCTTATGTAATTATGTATATTATAATGTAGTATATGTTCTCTATATTGTAAATGTACAATTTATGAGAAATAAAGAACTTGAAGTAAATATCCATTGTTGTGGTTATAATACTAAATAAAAAAGTCCTAACCACCCCGTGTTTACTTCTTATTTTAAAGTCAGTAGTCCATGACTACCCATATTTTATATTTTTCTCAAAAAAAAAAAAAAAATCAAATAAAAAAAAAAAAAATCAGAAAATCAAGAAAATTATTTTTCATTGCACATACATACGAGTATATTTAGACCATTATGTTAAGGTATCACTTTGAAATACTAAAAAAACTTCAATACAGTCCAATCTACCCTAAACACTACCTCTAGATACGGACCATCTGATCATAAAGGCTAGTGGAATTATATCCCAATTGTTCTTTATTCATATTATTTGAGCCTGTATATAAATGCCACCTGTCCATAAAGGCCACTTTTACTTGTGTCCTTGGACGGCCTTAATTATATAGAATAGACATGTTTGACTGTATATTAATTCAGTGACATTGTCATTTTAATATAAACCTTTGACAAATATTTTGTTTAGTCGAGGTGACCACTTATCGAAAAGTTTTTTATAGTCCATTGAATTTCAAATAATTTTGAATTTTTACCTTTTCAACAGAAGTGTTTGGCATTGTGACTTAGAATCTTTGTAACAAGACAACATAATGTATAAACATTCATATACATGTACTTACTACAAACTATACTTTTAGATATAACAAACTTTAAATCTTTTGCAAATTTTTTAATTCTCTGTTTAGAAAAACGTTCGCGTGGACGCGTGTAAAATCATTGACATTGTCTCGTTCGAAAAAAAGAAAACTAATTGTTGGTGCATCATAAGCCTATTATAGGCTGGCCGATCATGTAACTCGCGTTAATTATTATCTGTACAATGAACTTATCATGTATCGGGTTGCACTTTAAAATAAAATTATTATTATTATTATTATTATAGAATAAAAGTAAACAAATTAAATGAACTGTACGAAAACTGTATGAAATATATTAGGACATAAATACATAGTACTGAATTTAGACCATTAGGTTAAAGTATCACTAATACTAAAAACTTCAATATTTCTTTTCAGTGATACATAAATTAATTTTAAATTAGTAAATTTTCGACAGGTCTGTACTGAATTTAGACCATTAGGTTAAAGCATCACCAATACTAAAAACTTCAAGATACATAAATTAATTTTAAATTAATAAATTTTCGACAGGTCTGTACTGAATTTAGACCATTAGGTTAAAGCATCACCAATACTAAAAACTTCAAGATACATAAATTAATTTTAAATTAATAAATTTTCGACAGGTCTGTACTGAATTTAGACCATTAGGTTAAAGCATCACCAATACTAAAAACTTCAAGATACATAAATTAATTTTAAATTAAAAAATTTCGACAGGTCTGTACTGAATTTAGACCATTAGGTTAAGGTATCAATAATACTAAAAACTTCAAGATACATAAATTAATTTTAAATTAATAAATTTTCGACAGGTCTTTACTGAATTTAGACCATTAGGTTAAAGTATCACTAATACTAAAAACTTCAAGATACATAAATTAATTTTAAATCAAAATTTTTTCGACAGGTCTGTATACTGAATTTAGACCTCATCAATACTAAAAACTTCAAGATACATAAATTAATTTTAAATTAAAAAATTTCGACAGGTCTTTACTGAATTTAGACCATTAGGTTAAGGTTTCACTTTCAAATACTAAAAAAACTTCAAAATTTCATTTCAGTGACATGGTGATCTTAATATAAACCTTTGACAAACATTATGTATCGTCATGGATGGGTTTAGTCAAGGTGACCACTTATCGATCGAATAGTTTATTATAGTCCATTGAATTTCAAATAATTTTAAATGTTTTTACTTTTTCAACAGAAGTGTTTGACATTGTGACTTAGATACCTCGCTAATAAGACAACATATAAACAAATAGAATAAAAGTAAACAAATTAAATGAACCGAGATATAAATAAATCAGGATAGAACAAAAAAAAATATGTCAAGGGCAAATCAATAAGTCACCTCAATTATGTTAATTATACGTGTATATGATATTGTACGTTCTTAGACTTAACATTCAGCAGGTCATTTATGGTAAATAGTCCAAAATTCATTTTTTTTCTATATGAAAAGGGAACGCTTGAAATATTTTTGTATAGCCATTTAACATTTTGTTAATACAATGTACTTTACAATTGAATATATTGCCTATACGGAGTGGTATAATACATACAAAGGTTGTTCATTTATTTGTTTGGTAAATTAAAGATGGTTTTAAACTTTAAATGTTTATGGAGCACTGGTTGTAAAATAAATAAGATGACTGAGGGTCCCAAATAGAGTATTGTACCATAACTACACCTCTGACCATTAACACTGGTCAGTGTCCGTCCAAAGATAGGAATTTTATAATTGGTTGTCCAAATATTGGTTTAACCAAGCGGTAGCTCAGTTGGTAGAGTGCTCGGTCCATAAGTGGGAAGCCTTGTGTTCGAATCCCGACTGAGTCTGATCCAAGACTTGAAAGTCGGTAGTGACTGTTGCTTCGCCAAGCACTCAGGCTGCATTACAAAATGAAAGTCACGGTTCTTTCGGAAGGGAACCTAAACGAGGTCCCGTGTCACGGTAGGCGTGGCACAATAAAGAACCCTGCTGTATAATGCCATTAGTGCAACACACAGGCAAAATTTCTACACCTTAGCCTATAAGTGGCGACGCTTCGATGTAAGTGAATTATTCTTGACTAGGACGTTAAACACCATTACTTAACTCAACTCCAAATATATATTGATCTTTTTATTGTATCGCCTTGTTTGGCTTTTTATCGTTTATATAAATTGTGCCATGTCGTTGGTTGCCAAGTGATTGTTTGTTTTTCAGTTGCAAATTGTCTTCCTGTAAAGTCACGGAATATATCGCCTAAAACATGTCACAGTGACCGACTAGATGAACATCTGCAACCAAACTAAAGACAGTAAACTATTTTTTTTTGAAACATCATTCTTTGTCATTGCCAAACCAGCCACCAAAGAACACATGCTCATGTTCACATGAACAAAACATATACTGTGCTGCGATACAACGTACACGGGATATTGCAGCAAAAAGTGAACCAAACAGTCCATAAATAACAGCACCAACCTGAAGCCTATTTTGACGTTTCTGTTCATTTTAACATGTGAAGGTGTATTGATTCATAAATCGGACACATAAATGATGCTATTGAAATAGTTAACTGCATCTGATACATTGTTTAAACAAAATGATGAAACGCAAGTGCTGTGATTTTGACGTCGCTGGAATTTTCTTTCTGTTTTTTTTTTTAAATTTTCACCTTATTATTAAAAAATCAGTAGCGTTCAATTCCTCAAGGATGTTTAGAACTACAAGTCCACTTTTGACCTCTATAGTGCTGCAATATCCCGTGTACGCTGTACCACAATTATAAATTTTTGAATTTTCTGAATGAAATATTAAAAAAATTATAATATAACAACTTTTATAAATTTTTGAATTTTTCAATCAGAAAATTAAAAAATTTATAACAAGGCAATAACACCAGATAAAGTTACTAAAATTGAATTGATATGAATTGGTTTCCCTCAGTGTATTAAGATTGCAGTTTTCTTCCTGTTTCTAATCAAGATTTTTTTTAAAACTGCATAAACCTTTGTATATGAACAATGTCTGAATTAAGCCTTTAAGGGTAAAAAGAACGAGCTTTTACGTTGGCGAAATATACATGTATTAAGTTTACTTTTTTATTTCCCAGTTTGTGTATCAGCAATTCGTGTTCAGTGCATTAAGTTTGCTTTTTTCATGTTTTTTTTAAATTTGTGTAGACGGTTGTTAAGACAGGAATGGAGAGAATAAATTGAGGCGGTATTGGCGGAATGTAAATATATTATAATATCTAATATTTACAATATGACTGTACCTGTCTTCTATGGAATGCCTGAGTCACATTATATTCTTAATCTAGGATTAAGTTACTTAATCTAGGATTAACGCTACTTAATCTTGGATTAAGTAACTTAATTACAATTAACGCTACTTAATTGATTTTCTCGTTAATGTGAAATTAACCCCAGTTAAGTGACTAAAATCAATTAAGTACAGAAAATCCAAGATTAAGTTCTCCTAGAAATAACTTAAGTGCTTAATCTAGGATGAAGTAACTTCATCCTGGATTAACGCTACTTAATTACTTAAGTGTAGTTGTTACTATTTTGGGAACATACTTTCCAGATCGGGATGTAACGTACAATTTGATTGGTTCATCCTAGGAATATTACTGATAGTGGACTTTAAATGGACTTTAAATGCTTGAAACAATATTTAAAAGTAATTAAATAGATAAATTAAAAGATTAATAAAATAAATTTATTTATTTATTTAATTATTTATTTATTTGTCAAAATGTTTAATTTAATTCAATTTAAACAATAAATATATTAATTAATTAATTAATTAATTAATTAATTAATTAATTAATTTATTTATTTATTTATTTATTTATTTATTTATTATTATTTATTTATTTGATTCATCGTAGCAATAGTGATAGTGAACGTTAAATGGACCTTAAAGGCTTTAAACAAATCAAATATTTAAATATTTAAAAGTAATTAAATAGATAAATCAAATGAATAATGAAATAAAGTAAATTTATTTATTTATTTTTTTATTTTTTAAAATGTCAAATGATTAATTTAATTCATGTTTAAAAATACCGGTAAATATATTCATTTATTCATTCATTCGTTTATTTATTTATTTATTTATTTATTTATTTATTTATTTATTTATTTATTTATTTACTTATTTATTTGATTTGATTTGATTTGATTTGATTTGATTTTGTTTTGTTTTATTAAACACAGCGTATTTTTAAATGCGAGAGAGTGAGAGAGAGAGAGAGTCAACTTGTTTCGTTGACGAGGCATGGTGTAAAAACAAATTTTGATAATGCTAAAATATATTTGGGATTCAACAGATATAAAATCTTTACGTGTGAACTTATGGATCATGAAACAAGATAACGGTACCCCGCACTATTGGCCAGTTTAATATATGGGTACTATATTGGCCATTTAGTATATGGGTCTATACACGTGCATAATACAAGGTGTCATACTGTCAATTACCAAAAGAATCACATACATGTAATTCAATGACTGGTTATGTGTATTTGTTGTTTTTCTCAGAGACATATGTCTGTTTTTCTTTACCAGTCTCGCAGTCATCGTTAGATTTTTTAACAAATAAAAATGGTTATAGATAATTTTTATTTCAACTTTAAAAAAAAAATAATAATTAAAAGACCGCTGGCTTCATATGGATTAACGGTCTCGGTGACGAGAGAGAGATATGTTTGTGTTTTACTGGCTAAAACGTTTTTAACCCAGAGACTCGAATCTAGCAATGTCATCCACAAGGGTGCATTTTAGTCCACTCGAACACCGAGTCACCCAAAATGCAATGGATTTTAATAAAATTAATATTAAATTACCGTAAAAATAGAAAGAAACAATAAAAATAAAAAGACAAATCAGACGGAATATAAAGAATCTGTGTGTGTGTGTGTGTGTGTGTGTGAAATTGCAAAAAAGGGCAACGTTTTTCTCAACGACGTTTCAGTAGTGCGGGAGAATAAATATACAATCATCTATATGTAATACTTATTATTTGGAACAGAATATTATAACTTGAAGATGGCATTTCCGCCCTCTCTCTCTCTCTCTCTCTCTCTCTCTCTCTCTCTCTCTCTCTCTCTCTCTCTCTCTCTTGCAATCCTATTCCACAGTCTACATATCAGAGACATATGTGTTTTTGTTCATATGATATAGTATATTCACATATTATGCCACAGCCTAAATCCACTGATGATTGTTAAAAAATGATTAAGTATAATCAATGATTAACACAAATTCAAAACATCAATAAAAATCAACATATCATTATCAAATCCATAGTTGCATTTCCGTCCTCTAGACTGTCCATAAATACTGTGGTATTGGAATCTCTAGATAATAACAATAATAATAATATCATCATCACTATTACTATCACCATCGTGATGGTAGTGATGGTTTTAGTGTTTTTAGTGAATGTGGTAATGATGATGGAGGTAAAGGTGATGAAAGTGAAGGATATTATGGTATCATGCCTCAAATGTTTCTCTATGTGGCGGAATTTAGCCTTTTTGTCGCATAAGAGCGTCCTCTTTATGCGCCGAAATTCCCTGCATAGACGTTTTGGAACACGTTTATGCTGCAACACCGCTATGTGGGGTGATACGAGCAATTATTGTATTACCTCTCGTACTATTTGACATAATGATACGATATATATCTCCTGTGTGATAAGAATTCATATGTGGCTGTACCAAGTTATATAATTATGTGACACAAGCTATACCATCGTGATTCCGATCTTTTATGTGGCAATACCTAGTGGTATGTTACGGACAGAGACTGTGATATAATCATTATATTAATGATGAGACTCCTGATGCTACTATAGCTAGTGCTATGTGGCAGAGGGAGATAGTGACATCATGATATGAGTAATTATTTGGCTACCCCTCGTACTATGTAGCAGAGGGAGATTTTGACAGAATGATAGGACCCCCTTTGTGATAATACCAAGTTCTAAGTGACAGATAGAGACTGGCCGAGTGATGCGACTCCGTATGTGACTGTAACTAGTGCTATGTAGCAGATAACGAGTGTGACTTTATTTCTGTCCATACTTAGTGTTATGTGGTGACTTCATTATGCATTCCTTATGTGATCATGTATATTGTTATTTAGCAGACGG